>CM060369.1:27777030-28377030 GCA_030545235.1 Helianthus tuberosus | reverse complement strand
AAAAAAACCCAGGATTTTAATTGGTGTGAATATATTCTGACCGTTTTAAGGCGTACAAGAAGACAATGGCCTGGAAATGAGAAGCTCTTCAATGGACCTATTGCATTGTTAGCGGTATGAAATCTGATTTTTCATTATTGCTAAATATTTGCTGAATGCTTGTTTAGGCTGCTTGTTTATATTCTTTGTTTGTTTAAAACTATACTTTATAAAACGCAATGTATATTTTAAAACGCAATGATCTTTCATTTTTGTTTGTTTATATTCTTTATTTGTTTAAAACTATTCTTTGCTTGTGTAAGACACAATGTTTTTGCTAAATATTTGTTGAATGCTTGTTTAGGCTGCTTGTTTATATTCTTTGTTTGTTTAAAACTATACTTTATAAAACGCAATGTATATTTTAAAATGCAATGATCTTTCATTTTTGTTTGTTAATATTCTTTATTTGTTTAAAACTATTCTTTGCTTGTGTAAGACGCAATGTTTTTGTAAAACGCAATATATTTAAAGTTACAAAACATTAGTTTTGTAAGTTGTTTACAATGATTTATATTTTAAAACGCAACAAAATTTGAATTGATTATTTTTCTAAAACGCAATGATTCATACAGATACTATATGCTTACAAAAAACAAGGATTTGACGATGCTGAAAACACTGAAGAGTTCTCTCTTGATAAAATTGACTCTACAACATTACAAGAATTTGAAGATGAATTGGAAATTGCTGCGCAAAATGAGGGGAGATGTCTTGTAATGGATAAAGAGAAAAAAGTCAGAAAGAATAAACAAAAAAAGAAAGATGAAAAGGATGAATTTTATGTTTATCCAACTGAATCCGAGAATGAAAACGAAGAAATTTTTGAAGATGAATCTGAAGAAAAAGATGAAGACGATGATGAAGAACAACCAATCACCTTACTTAAAGCTGCAACAGACTGGATTGATCAAGAGAATCAAGAGAATGTTCAAAACAGCCCAATTATAACCAATGAAACTGAGAAAACACATACAGAAAGTGGAGGATCATGGGGGCAATTCTTCATTAAACAATCAATAGGAAATAAAGATAAAATGTGGGTAGACAGTCAAAGCCGACTGCGTAATTTCATGCCATCACAAAATCAAAGTGAAGGTCTTTCTGACATTCATTCAACAAAAAGTGGCGATGAAAATATGAAGAACATTAAAGATAAAAAATCACATGAAGAATATCTTGTGACTGCTTTGGATGATCATTTTAAAGGATTTGAAGAAATTTTCGAAAACATCCAATCACGCATAGATGAGATTGTCGAAGAATATCCAAACAGTGAAGCTCTTCATAACAAAGTAAACGAATGGGTGTCATTGATTGAAAAATTCAACCATCAAGCAAAAAAGCACATGAAAGTTAATATTGATTCAACTATGATGGAAACACCATCAAGATTTCTAAATTTGAGCCAAAATGAAGACACCGAAAATCAAATCATTTCAACACCATTGATTGTAAAACGCAATGATGATGATACAAAACGCAATGAGGATAGCACACCTGTAGTTCAGTCCTCCAATCCAGAAAAAATCAGTGAGAATGAACCTGCATCTGTTCTGCAAACACACATTGAAAAATCTTCAATGGTACAATCATCATTTAGCGAAGAAACTCCATCATTAATGTTGGAGATTATCAAAAAGACAGATGAAGAAGAAAAAAAAATCAAATAAAAAAAAAATTCATGATGATGATGTACCATCCTTTGATTTGAAAATTTCTCAGTTGTCTTCAAATGTTGATGAAAATGAAGTTGAAGTTGATGCTACTCGCCACGCTGCACAAACCGAAATTCAAGCGGAATCTGAAAATAAAACAATCGAACAAGATGTTCAAATTACTGGAATACAAACAATGTTTGATAGAATTGAAGAACAAGATACTGAAAAGGAAATCAGTGATCTACTTCAAAACACATCATTCCTCAACCCACAAGAAGATCCGTATAAAACACCTGCAAAATCAGTTCATCAAGAACAACCAACAACTGATATAAGCAAAACAGAAGAAATAATCACAAGGATGGTACGACCAGATCGAGAGGAAAATGTACCAGAAGTATTTTGTTCACCATACTATCTTAGACAAGTAGCAATGAAGGAAGCAAGAACGGCACACGAAAACAACATATCGGGATATGCTTTCCATGCAAAAGGAGAAATGATGTAAAAATTCATTTATATACACTAAAACAAAAATCAAAATATTATAATTTAATTATTATTATTATTATTTTGCAGGGATACTCTCTTTGAAATTAAACATCATGTATTTCTATATAGATATGTTGCTGAAACAATGAGGTCAGGATTGGAAATCACAGGAGAAGTAATCAATTGTTGGTCATATATTTTGAATGAAGAAGAAAAAAGAAGATCAAAAGACAACAAAACTCCAAGATTTTTCTGTACTATTCGAATGCTGGTATGATATATAAAACACAATTTTTCTGTATTCGTATAATGAAGTATTTTGAAGTATGATTGAATGAAGTTTTATAAAACGCAATTGCAGTTTTATTTCTTTAATAAAACGCAATGCTTACTTTGTTTGAATGAAGTTTTATAAAACGCAGCTGTATGTTTTATTACCTTCATAAAATGCAGCTGTATGTTTTATTACCTTCATAAAACGCAGCTGTATGTTTAATTACCTTCATAAAACGCAATAATATGTTAATTTGTTTAATTTTATCCAGGCTTTACCATCGAGTTCAACGGAAGAAACTGAAAATAAAGAAAAGATGATAGAAACATTCACAATTAACATAGAAAAAATTCTTCAAGGTGCAAAGCTAAAAAGCATAAAAGATTTTAAAATTATACTTGTCCCGATTCTCTATATACAGCATTTCTTTGTGATATCATTCAATCTTGAAGAGAAACAAATATTCATCATTGACAACAGTGCGAAAGAAGAAACAAATGAAGCTAAATATGGGAATGTGCCTGAAAATACAGTAAGTATTCTTACTTATGCTTTTAAAACACAAATATAAACCACCTAATCTGTTTGTTTTTTTTTTCTGTAGAGGAATGCTTTGGCAGCTTACCTTAAATCTGTTGGACATGAAAAAGCAGATGATATAAAGGGAATAACCCCTGTTAGAATGCAGATGAAATGGAGGACACGACATAATGGCATTGACTGTGGTATATTCACTATGCGTCATATGGAATGTTATCATGGAGAACCGGTCGAAAAATGGGATTGTGGGTTTAACGTGGAATATGAAGAACCTGCAATTATCAAGAAGGGTAAAAACAAAAAACCAGTCAACAAACAGACCGCACAACTAGAAGATTTAAGAAGAAAGTTCATCGCGAAGATATTATTGCACGAAATCAACGAACAAAAACATTATGTTATTGAGGACTCAAAGAAGTTTCGAGACCTCAATGCGAAACTTAAAAAACAATCTTATGACACTAGTTTAGATAGGATTAAAGACAGGCTTGCTCTTGCTGGTTTACTTTGATTTTGAAATGATACTTATTATAAAACGCAATGTTTTTTCATTTATCATGGTTTTTATATAACTCATTATTTTCTTGATCTTGCTAGTTACTTTGATTTAGAAATGCTACTTGTTATAAAACGCAATGTTTTTTTCTTTTGGGATAATTTTCATTTAAAGCAATATTTTGATGATATATTTAAAATGCACTTATTTGTTTGTTATTTTAAAACGCAATATGTATGCTTTAAAATTATTTAAACATTATTTTGTAAAAAATTTATAAAATATATATAAAATTTATAAAACGCAACATTTTAATAGTATGTTATAACTCAACATTGTCTATTTAAATTATTACAATGTTTTTTGAAATGCTACTTATTATAAAACGCAATGTTTTTTCTAATTATTCATTTCCAAACATATAACGCAATATATTTATAACGCAATGAATTTTTTTTTTACAATTTTATAACACTAAAAACAAATTAGACCAAAAAAAACAAAAAAAATAAACTGGTAGCTTAATGACAAGAAATTGATTAGACTAAAAGCCTTAAAAAGCCTTTTGGATTCCTGATTTATAATACTGTATGATTGAACAATCAATTCAAAGAAAAAAATAAAAAATAATCATTTTTATTATTAAGACAGTTGATTCAAATTCTTCTACCAATCGATTATATAAGAACAGAAACCCTAAACTATTTTCACATTACTCTCATCATACACCAAAATACACCAAAATACCCAACACACACAAACCCTAAAATGGCTAATCAACAACTATCAGTTTGGTGGGTTAAAAGAGGCAATTTCGTTCTTCAATTCCTTGATGAAAAAAAAATAAAATACCATTCCGTTGCTTCTGTTCTTCAAAACTGCAATGAAAATGTTTTGAAAAGGATGAACGAAATAGGTATACCACCTTCTTGTTACACAGATCAAACAGCCGCACTGTTCAGAATTCTACACAAAAGATTTGGTAATCCGAACCAAACTGCAACTGAAGATGCCCAGGTTACATCTTGGGAGTTCATTGAGGAAACTTTCAAAGTTTCAGTGACTTGGGACGATGGTGATGTGGAGATGTATGACCCAAAGGAGATATCTACCAGTGAGGATCTAAATTTTTTGAAGCAGTTATCTGAAATACCAATCATCAACAACTCTGCTAGCAAATTTGCAGAGAAGCTTCAAAACGCAGTAGTCTCACAGGTTGAACTTTGGGTTGAATCTGAAAGTGATGAGGAAATCCCTGATGGAAGCTTAGGGTTCTCATCCGATGAAGAAACAAACTTTGATCCATGAAGCTGATCATGCTAGTAATTTTTATTTAAATTTGTGGTTTGAAAACATCATCTTTGTTTAAAACTATCATTATCTATATAACGCAATGTTTATTATATCCACTTGCATTTCTTGTTTAATTTTATGTATGATCTGTGTGATAATAAAACGCAATAATCAAAAAACTCCATTTAAAGTATATTGTTCTATGTATATAACGGAATAACAATATTCTGTTATCATAAAACGCAATTAACCAAAAAAAGCTGATAAGTGATTTGGAAATCCCTGATGGAAGCTTAGGGTTGTCATCATTTCTTGTTTAATTTGATCTATGATCTGTGTTACAATAAAACGCAATAATCAAAAAATACAAATTAAAGTATATTGTTCTATGTATAAAACGCAATAACAATATATTGTTGTTAACTATGAAGGATATCATAAAACGCAATTAACCAAAACATACTGATAATTATGAAGGATATCATAAAACGCAGTAACAAAATGAGATGAAACATATACATCATAAAACGCAATGACAAATTTTTTTTTTACTTATTGATATCCGATTTTGACAGAATTTGTATACATAATTACATTGCATTGCTAGAACCTATAGCATTAGAAGAAACCTTATCTTTACATGTGCGACTGTTATGTCCTTTTTCACCACATACACGGCACGATTTCTGGATCTTTGATGATTTCTGAATTGCAATCTCACGATTTGACTTGATCCTTTTTTGTACATTGCATCCTTTGGTCCTTATTTTAATCGGGACACGAATAATAGAATCTGATTTTTCTATGTTCCCTCCAATATCAGCAAATCTTTCTTTGCGACTAGGAGGCGGCGCAGCAACCATAACCTCATCCGCTTTATCAATATAACTTTTAATGTGATCCCTGTAACGACACAGCTCATCTAAATCGCCAACCAGCCTATTAACCACATACTCATTTGCAACAACGATTTCTCTATAAACTTTATCAATTTCACTATTCCTACCAATTTCATCAAACCGAATATTGGAATGATTTGATCCAACAGAAACAACATCTCTCATCCATCTTCTATGAACATATCTTCTAGGAAACTCAGTTATATCATCATACCGTAATACGTAAAATATATGCCGGCACAATATACCAAATTGTTCAAACCGTTTGCAAGAACAACTTATAGTTAAACCATCTTCTTGTTTGCTGTATTGCACCTGTAAATAAGATTAAAAAGCTATATAAAATTAGTGAAATGAAATATAAAACGCAATGAATAATAAATATAATACAGATAAAACTATATGATCATATAATGATAAAACGCAATGAAGGATGGAAAAATAAAACGCAATAGATATTTAAAACTCTATCAATTTAAAAAATACCTTGAAAAAAGATGTGCATGGCTGTCTGAAATCCTTTATTTCAAAATATTGAACATCACCCACAATATCAAGAGACTTTGACATACACTTTGTAATGGAAGCATCAATTTCAATCTGAATATCCTTAAAAATTGTTTTGGTATATATTTCTGATGCTTGTTTCTCCAATACAAAGTCACTCCAGGGCTTAGACTCAATATACCTTGTATCATGATCATTCCTCCTATGCTCATGCCTTTGAATATCCATTGCAGTCTCAAAATGAGTGAAAAATTCAACAAGTGTACATCTTGGATTGCAAATCTGACCAAAGAAGTAATTCTCGCTTTCACATCTCGACGTAGTACGCATAAGACCAGCCAAATCCTCTCCATGGTAATAAGCAGGAATCCAGTCAAATCGAAGATCGTACATATCTTTTAACCACTCATGATTTTCCAATCCAAAAGTAGACATTATTGAATGCCACTCAGTTTCAAAATCTTCTGGAATAATAGTATCATTCCAAACAACATGAGTCATTCTTGTATTAAAATCAGTGTTTGCTGACAAAACAGGACCAACCTGAATAAAAAGTAATAATATTATTAAACATAAAACGCAATAATTTAAAAACAATATATTGAAAATGATAAACATATTGCATTGATGGTAAAACGCAATTGTTTTGTAATTCTATTGATAAAAATATTTGGGGATCTTATTGTATAATGCATAAAACGCAATAATAAAACAATTTAAAATTGCAGTTTGTTATATCATAAAACACAGTTAATACCTTTGTCTTCAATTTCTCCCATATATGCCACATACATAACCTATGCCTACTTCTTGAAAGTACATCTTTAATAGCTCTCTTCATTGCAGCATCTTGATCAGTAACAACAACTTTAGGCTCACTTCCAAAAGCATTAACAAAGCACCTTAAAAGCCATCTATAAGAATCTGCAGTCTCCGAACCAAGTAATGCACCACCAAATGTGACATTCCTAAAATGATTATCAATACCAGTAAATGGTACAAAAACCAAATCATACATGCATAAAAAAACAAATTAAAAAAGCATTAGAAAAATTAGAACAGGATATATAACGCAATAAATGAAAAAAACTTACTTGTTTGATTTATAAGTAGCATCAAAACCAAATATGTCACCAAACACTGTATAATTTGTTTTTGATTGCTCATCAGCCCAGAAAAGCCATTTCAATCTTCTATCTTCACCAATAACATAATCACATGTGAAACCAGGACAACATTCTTTCTTCCTAATAAAACGCCTAACTACCATTTCAGCATCATACTCTCCGATGTAAAGATTCAAATCCCTTATATAATTCTTACAATCAACTTTACTAGCACCAACTTCACCAAAACCACCATACATTGTTTTCATAATATTGAATGCTTTAACAGGTCCAATATTGATTGCAGACAATCCAGATATAAAACTTTCTTTCACATAATCGATACTTCGGGCAGCCGGCAAGAAATGAATATCTTCATCTTCAACAAAGATATGATTATGTTCTTCTTCAAAGTAGTAGATTTTAAACATATTATTGTTCTCTAATGTTAATTTCACATGAGCATTGCATCCAACTCTTTTTGAACCTCTATTACGTCTAACAATCTTTTTACTATTCTCAACTGAACCAGAATCTATTTCTTTGCTAACATGAAATCCTTCTTTTGAACAGACAATATATCTTATTTTCACTAAACCACCACCATTTTTCCAAGAGGTATTTTTTCTTGCAGAAAAACCTGCAGCAAGTGCATATCTCTGATAAAATGCAAAAGCCTCATCAAATGACTTAAAAAGCATTCCAACAGCAGGTGTAATGGATCCACTGACTTTAGGTTTGAAAAACTTTCTTCCACTGTTTATGCATACACATTCCTCCCACTTGGAAATGTTATCTGAAACAATTAAAAAAACTATAAAACGCAATACCTCTTACATAATAATGTTTTTAGTGATAAACATAAAAATATGTTAATAAAAATTTAAAAATACAAACCTTTAAAGTTTATATATGAACTAATATGGATAAAAGCATAAAAAGCAATACGTTCAGTAAAACGCATCATGTGATCTGAAACACTTAACAAATAATCATAAAACGCAATACATCCTATATAATAATGTGTTTAGTGTTAAATCTCAAAATATGTTAATAATAATTTAGAAATACAGACCTTTAAGGTTTGTATATGAACTATTATGTATAAAATCATAAAACGCAATACATTTAGTAAAACGCATCAAATGATGAAAAAACAAAACATTGTACAATAATAACAGTTATAGACAGTTATAGCTTTATATTACATAAATCTTAAACTAAAAGTTTGTATGCTTATAATTTAATTAATATCATAAAACGCAACTCTTCACTAAAACGCAATAAATGATGAAGAAACAAAACAAACAAATTATGTTAAATTATACAACAATAACAATTAAACTTATGAAAAATCAAATATTACTTACAGAACCACGAATTATAAAACGTAAAACAATGAAATTCGGAAAAAATAACAAAAATTTACTCAGAATTGAAGCTAAACATACCAGCAGAGTCTGAAGAAGACATTGAAGTTATCGAATTGACGAACGATACAAGATTAATGTTTGAAAAGAGGTGAATTTGCGATCGACGGCGATTTAGGGTTATAGAATCTTCAATTATGTTATGAGAGTGATGAACTAAGAAAAGAGGTAACAGAATCTATAATCGAATTAGAACGAAGATATGATAATGTAAAAAGACGAAAATGCCCACGCGTCTAAAAATTTAAAAAAAGATGATGAACGGCTAAGATTGCTTCCTATACTTCCTAGCCAAAATAAACTTCCTATTTGATCTTTTCCCTATATATATATATATATATATATATAGAGAGAGAGAGGGAGAGAGAGATGAAGGTTAACGTACATTACAGCTTAATGTACATCACGTACGACAGGTAATTACGCACGTTTATTTTAAAATCACGTATGTTGTAACTCAAAAATCCAAAATCATGCATGTTGAAACACAATAATCACGCATATTGAAAACATTAATCACGCATGTTATAGACCAAATCACGCACGTTGTCGTACGTTAAGCCGTAATGTACAATATACTTTCTCTCTCTCTCTCTCTCTATATATATATATATATATCCATCGGTTCTCAAATATCTTTAAAATTTTCACATGATCTCTTCTCTCTCCTCTAATTTCTTTTTCATATATATATATAGGGTGAGGTTCGGCTAAAAAGTCCAAGTTTTCTAAAAAGTGTAAAAAGTCATAAAACACAATAATTTCAGGCATAAAACACACCTAAAACTCACAAATAATATAATGAAGATTACTAAAACACCATATTCAAACTCTAATAGTCTATAAAAACTTCAAACACACCATCGTAGAACTATGAATATAAAACACAAAATGCTAAACAACATAAAACACAATAATATTTGTCATTCCATAATCAGAGCCTTAACATCTAAAACACAACACAAAACCCACATACATGATGTTTTAGTAATCTTCATCATGTTATTTGTGGGTTTTTGGTGTGTTTTATGGTTGACATTATGGTGTTTTATGACTTTTTACACTTTTAATGAAATTTGGACTTTCTAGCCAACTCCTAGCCTATATATATATGTATACATATACATGTATAGGGGAAGGTTCATTTGAGAAGAAATTTAATGTGAGAAGAAAAAGAAGAAAGGGCATAATGGTAAAACATTAAATAGTTTATAACTCCTCCCATTAATTATGTTATCTCTCATTAATAAAGACAAAAACATTTTATTCCTACACATTTCAAAATTTATCCTACATATATCTTACATTTACCGAAATTTACCCTACGCATATCTAAATTTATCATACACATTTAAGAATTTATCTTACACATACTAAAATTTATCCTACACAAGTTGAAAATTATCCTTCATCCTAAATTATTTTATCTTGAAAGAGTATATTTAAAAGTGGGTTACAATTTTAATTAGTTAGCTAATTAATTACAATTAGAAATTTACCTATATGCCCTTATTAATAACATTAAATACACATATTAAATGAAGTAAAATGGAGCATTTCTATTGGTTTAAAACTTATTCTTTTTATTCTTACAAAAAAAAATTTCTCATTTGAACCCTCCACTACATGTATATATGTACACATCATATATACATGTATATATGTACACACATATATATATATATATATATGTATATATATAAGTGACCGTTAAAATGAAAACCACATCCAGTTGTAAGAACCGTGAGAACTACACCGTACGGGGCGAGGTGGACCAAATTTTTTTTTTCATAAACGTAGATGCTTGTATTATAAACACATTTGTAAAAAAAAATTCAAAAAAAAAATGTCGTGTGTGTAGTTTTGAGCACCACAAGTTTGTGTTTAGGGGTACCGTAAATTTTACGGTACCCGTAAACACAAACTTGTGGTGCTCAAAACTACACACACGACATTTTTTTTTGAATTTTTTTTACAAATGTTTTTATAATACAAGCATCTACGTTTATGAAAAAAAATTTAGTCCAACTCGCCCCGGATCAAAAAGTTCTCACGGTTCTTACAACTGGAGGTGGTTTTCATTTTAGCGGTCCCCTATATATATATAGGATACTGCAAGGTAGAAAACCCTCCATTTTGAGAAAACCCTAGAAAACCCAACCTCCCGACATTTTTTTTTTGAAAAAAATAACACATGTAATATACATGTTTTTAAGAGTTTTGGGCCAAAAAAAAAAACAAAAAAGCACCGAAGGAATGTTTAAAAAAACAAATTTCAGCAAGTTTCTGCCTTTTGTGCCTAACACATGTTAGTCACCCGAAGCATGCTGAAATTTGTTTATTTTTTTTTAAAACATCCCTTCGGCGCTTTTTTGTTTTTTTGGCCCAAAACACTTTAAAACATGTATATTACATGTGTTATTTTTTTCAAAAAAAAAATGTCGGGAGGTTGGGTAAAAATGGGGGGAGATTTGAGTTTCCAGAGTTTTCTAAAAACTTAAGGGTTTTCTATATAGCCCTCCCCTATATATATATATATATATATATATATATAGAGAGAGAGAGAGAGAAACGGAATCAGGATAAAACGCTCAAAAGTGTGAGAACGGTGAGAACGCATCCTGGCCCAACACGTGTCACGTTACATAGAGGAGGGCGGAGGGGCTTTTTTGTCCTTTCATATTCTTTTTTTAAACGCGTGTCAAATCACCTTTCCATTTTTTGGCGTTTAACAAATACGAATACAAAACCAATGAAATATTGTGTTTCATACTTAGGATTTGTATAAATATGTGTACCATTTTCACATATCAATCCTTGTTCAAATTCGAGCTTTAAATCGTTTTCTGTAAAGTTATACGCGAACTGATACATAAATGTAATCAGATTAACGCAACAAACACTCCGGAATAGTGACATAGGCTTAACATACCTTAAATAACCTTTACATAACTTAGAAATAAGTTTTGGATGGTTTGGCGTGTCGAAAACAAGTTTATTCGCTCGTAGGGACTATTTGCGTTAAATTGCGAAAGTATACCGATTCGTATGGTAACGAACATTCCAAAACTTGATTATAAGCTAAACATACCCTAAATATCCTTTACATAGCTTAGAAATAGGCTTTGAGGGGTTTAGTATGCGAAAATAAACTTAATGGATCAAGCAGGGACTAAAAGCGTCAAAAAGTGCATAAGTTTGCATTTTTGCGCATATATTACGTTCTGAACATATCTGGACATCCAAAAATTTTTGTAGTCATTAAAATATTTTATTTTAGTTATTGGAGTGCTAAAATACCATTCGTCGCGCAATTTGGATCGTTTTTCGCGTTCGTTCGAGTTTCGTCGTAATTAACCGAACAACGTGATCGTACGACCAAACGAACCGACATTCGTGATATTTTCAAGCATATTTCATGTCCCCTATACTTAAACTTCATTATTGAGCCTTGAAAATGGGTTAACGGGGCTTAAACGCATCGAAAATGGCTTAAACGTGCTGCAGGGACCAATTTTACCAGTTTTCAAAACTTTCTAGTTATGGGGTGTGGTGGCGTAGCGCGACCCCAATAGGGTGGTGCCGTGGCGCGACGCCACGACCTAATTTTGGTAGAAAATCCATGTTTCAGCAACTAGTTTAAACTTGAGGGTCTTTTATGCAACTCTCTCAATACTATGAACTAGTTTTGGACCACCCATTGTATACAAAACCATGTTCCATAAGTATATGGCTAGGATTGAACCTTGATTCTTTCAAAAACACTTGTCATGATCTTGTTAATCCAAGCTTACTATAAATAGAAGTGGGTTTTTCACTTCATTCCTCACAATTTGATCTCAATTCTTCTCTAAGTTGAAGCTCTCACTTGTGAAGCTTCATACCTAAGAATTTTGAGTTCAAATCTCCATTTTCTTGGACCTTTTGTAAGCTTTTTTCATGCTTTTCATGTATTTCAAGCATGAAAGTCAAACAGTGTTTGACTTTCTGTTTTGACCATAAATTGGTCAACACAAAGTTCGTTTGAACTTTGCAACGTGAGCTTAATCACGATGGTTATAGTCTTTTGTAACTATACTTACTGATTACCACATTGATTAGTCGAAGTGACGAGTCAAAGTTTCGGTCAAAATACGTGTTTAAGCGTATTTTGCAACGAAACTATTTTTGGGTATCAAAACCCTTTGTTTTGATATCAAACTTGTTTTCTAACTTAGTTAAACATGTTTAACTCGTCACTTTTAGTTTAGTGCTTATATATGGTCGTAAGTTAAGCGGACCTGACAACCGCTTAGACCTTCGAACCCGACTCGTTTGGTCGATCGTTAGGATCCGACCAAACATATTTTGTGACCATAGTTGTATAGGGAATAACCTTCCAAGGTTATACCTTATGGTCACTTAGTTTAATTAGTTGTATGATAGGTAGTTTATATGCCTTAAGTAAATGACCAAAATGCCCTTTTTGCGCATAATTTCATTTTAAGCATACGTAACTTAAATTTTGCCACATAAACTGATTATTTAACATGTTAGGGCATATAATACTTGTCATAGGACTAGTTAGGCTACTCGTTTGCGCTTTTACGCAAATGACACGTTAAAGTAGCGTAAGCTACCTAAACGGGTCATAACGGGTCATAAGCACTTAGGATAAGTTCCAACTTAGTATGAAGGCTTTGTTAAATCATGTCATATGAGTTCCAATGCTCATTTGGGTTACGAAACCTCATTCTATCCGATCTTCCGATTTAGGTCCGGTTTATTAACGTAGTTACCTATATTAGGTGCCGATTGATTTCGTGATCCTTCTAGCATTGTTTGATTGTTATTTCAAGACTTCTAAGCAATATCAAGTGAGTACATAGTTCCCCTCTTTTACCGTTTTCAAATGTTTTGGGGTGATTCATATGTGCTAAACGATTTTGAGTTTCCTAAAACGAGTGTTATGGTTTATATTAAACACAACGATTTAATTTATATGAACTGTTGAACCACTGGAACTATTGATCTATGTGAACTACTTGAACCACTGGAACTATGTGAACTGTATGAATTATTTGAACCACTGGAACTATTTGATCTATGTGAAGTATTTGAATGATTGGAACTAATTGATCTATTGAACAATTGGGTTATGGTAAGTGATTGGGTAACGGGGCGGGTGTAATGTGATAAAAGCATGGTGGATACGCTGCTAGTACTTCCTATATATAAGTGCTTTAACACATTACATGTCGTTGCTTTATCTAGATCACTTGGACAAGTGTTTTCTAAACGAAGTTACACTACAAGGTTTACTTAAAGATATAAACCATACATTGTTTACTTTCAACAACGATTTACAATTTGGTTTACTTAAACAAATGTTTTGGGTTAAGATTCATGGCAATGAGATTTCACAAACTATAACCATCTTATTTTGAGATGGTTATTCATATTGCAATACCAAACTCTTTTCAATACAAGGTTTTCAAGTAACGACTCTTGTAGTCAAACGAGGTATCACAACATATAAACAAACCATGAATCCGAAACTCTCACAAAACCTATGTACTCACCGGCATTTTTATGCTGACGTATTTTCACATATGTTTCAGGTACCATAGTTGATGATGTTTGATGATGATTATGATGCATGCTCACATAGGGATGGACGAGGCCTTAGTGACTTAATAACAACGAAAGACAATTGTTCATGTTTTGTTTCTGATTGCAATACAATGTAATAAACTTAATTCAATAAAACGAAACTTCAAATCCATGTGTTGTGAAACAATGATTCTGTTACGACACTCCCCGACGTTTCCGCCGCGGTTTGATGTTTTAATGCGGTCGGGGTGTGACACTAAGTATGGCTTTGATTGTTGTGCCAAGTAGGATGCAAGCCTATAATGTAAAAAACATCAGTAATTTTCTTGATGTTTATTTTTTTTCCTATCAAGTGTTGTGCCATGTAGGATGCAGGCCTATAATGTGATAGGCCATTATGGCGTTTTAAAAAGATAAATAAATTAAATTTTCCATGTAGTGGCTTTTAATATAATAAATGTTTGGCAATAATGTTACCGTCTCTTCATTTTACTGTTTTGCAATTACTGTTTCGTTCAACTTCATCTGTCAATTAGTGTTGCTTTTTCCAGTGATACTTTGTTTGACGTTTTTTGGCGTTTTATATACTAACAACATGCTTTGCTAGCATCCGTTCTCACAGTTTTCACACTATCAGGCGTTTTGGTGTTTGTAGTTTTTGGCGTTTTATACTCAATTTTTTTATTAGTAGAGAATTAGATAACAAACAATAGAAAATTAAAAAAAAATTAAAAATTATAATCTAATTTCTCATCCAAATCTTCCATGTCATCAACCTCTTCTACTTTAACCTTTTTGGCGTTTTGAATACCTTATGTAGATCCTTATTTTCCTACATAATGCCCGTCTTTGGAAGATGCTTATTTTTTGTGGCATCCTTTATTGTGGTTTGATATATACTTGTTTGGTGACATGTTGAAGATCAACGCCTGCTCGAATGTATTGATCCCTTCATGGCATCAATATATCCATCGAGAACAAAGTGACATGATGACATATCAGTGTCATCAGTCTCTTTTTCATGAATATTTGTCCATCTCATTCAGCAAAAGCTTATAGAGATACCCACCTCAGAGAAGAATCCATTCAGTGAAACTTCATTCAGAACAATACTCAATATAGAAGAAACAAGGTTCCGCATCTGTGACTTTTTTAACTATTTTTTGGCGTTTTAAAGTGGATGGTTTCTAGGAAACATGGCGTTGTTTTTGGTGTGTGATCAGTTGATTGTGTAGAGACGTCTTTCTTTATAGGATGTTTTTTGGCACGTAGTTTAGGCGATATTTTATTTATAATAAATGATATTAATAAAGTAGCCGTCTTTTTCAGTTACTGTGTGTATTTTTGCTGTTTTGTTCAACTTTTTATGAGTTTTTAGGGTCATAAACGTTCCATCTTCCAAGCTTGGCATTTTTAATAGCTTTAAGTAGTTTTTGTCCCCTTTTTTTTTTTTTTCCATTTTTAGCTTTTAATAATACTTCTCCAAATTACTTTTATTATAGTTTTGGAGTTTTCGACGTTTTACTGCATTATGGCGTTTCACAATCATTATGACAGTTTGGCGTTTTATTAATATAATATATTTTTTTATTCTTAGTTGAAAAATACATAACAAACAACAGAAAAAGAAAATTAAAAAAATAAAAATAGAAACAATTCATCTTCCAAATCTTCACTGTCATCAGTCTCTTTCTTCTTTGAAACATGTTCACTGGTGGTTTGGCTTTGTCATGCTTGTGTTTTTGTGGCCGTTTGGAAAGACTAAATGACATGAGTTTTTTGTTTGAATATGTATCTTCAAACCACTCATCAGTGTCATTCGTCTCTTCATGTCATTATAATATTCATCAATAATAAAACACAAAAATGACATAAGTCTGACACCAGCATCTTTTTGTTTATGATTTGTCCATCTCATACAGCAAAATGTTATTTGAGTCACAACTACTCAGGGAAGAATGCATTCTCCGAAACTTTGCGTAGAACAATATTGAATATACAGGAAACAATATTTGCCATTTTTGGCGTTTTACTGAAGAAATAGTGTATCTGAAAGAAACGTCGATTTTTTTGGAATCTTTGATGTTTGAGTGTTTTGGCGTTTTCTAAGATGATCGGTATATAGTAAAATATGGGGTTTTTGAGTAGGTGTGTTTGATGTTTTGTGGATTTTGGCGTTTGTAAGATGAGAAAAAATTATAAATTAAGAATAAAAAGAATAAAGAGTACAAAGGTAATTTGAATAAATCATTTAATGAGTCTATTCTTTATTTTTGTTATTCAAATTAATGAACCCTAATCATTCAATGGGTAATCCTATAAAATAGTTTTGCACCTTACACAATAAAAACAATCATGCACATGATCCTACATATTCAACGTTTCCTACACCATAAAAACAATGTTTTGGTGTAACGTACATAATGTGTAGGACCCTCACACTTTTAAATAATTTTGCAACTCATAATAAAATACGTGTAGGACACAACACTTTTCAATAATTTGGTCACTTCTAATAAAATTGGTCTAGGACCAACACATTAATGGTGGTGAAGGAGGAAATTATGGTGGCATTAATAAGACTTGAGTAACCCTTTATAATATTTATTAGTATTCTACATCAAAATGTCTATCCTACCCTTATTAAATAAAACATTAATTAAAAGTAGACAAAAGTTATATCTTGATTCACAACCATTGATCAAATAAATATAGGGCTTAGATTAATTTATTTTTCTTCTTACAAGAATATTCTTCTCAAATGAACCTCTCCCTATATATATATATATATATATATATATATATAGGAGATGGTTTAAATGAGAACGCTAAATATCACAAGAACCGTGAGAACAAATGAACAAACCACGAGAACTTGGTCAAAAACAATTCAAATTCAAAATTTCATTTTACATTTATCATTATTATTCGAATACAATGTTAGAAAATAAATTTACACGTTTAAATTTATGTGAATTCGTAAATAAAGAAAATTTACACATGTGTAAGTTTGTCATTTACACATGTGTAAATTTGTTATATTTACACATGTGTAAAAAATCTAGTAAGAGTGATTTTGAGAGAAGAAATGAATTATTAATTGTTGTGAATTCTTTTTTGATGTTGTATTTTAATTAGAATGAGGTTTTTGTATTAAAAAAATTCGGTTTTGCTTGGTTTTTTTATTCGTTCTCACGGTTCTCGCAATATTTAGCGTTCTCAAGATAACCCTCCCCTATATATATATACATACATAGAAAAAGTATATCGTACATTACGGCTTAACGTACTTCATGTACGACAACGTGCGTGATTTGTTCTATAACATATGTGATTAATGTTTTCAATATGCGTGATTATTGTGTTTCAACATGCGTGATTTTGGATTTTTGAGTTATAACGTGCGTGATTTTAAAATGAACGTGCCTAATCACCTGTCGTACGTGATGTACGTTAAGCCGTAATGTACGTTAACCTTCCTCTCTCTCCCCCCCCCCCCCTCTCTCTCTCTCTATATATATATATATATTGCAGGGCTTGGCTACAAATGGCCAATATCTTACAAAATGTAGGAAGAGAAATGTTTTTGGAATGTGGCAAGGGCACTAACTTATACAGAGTGATATGATCGTTTTTCCCTTTTTTTTGTGAAACTGTTCTTATGTCAGTGTCCCCTGTCTTTTCAGTTTTAATTTTCTCGTAATAACTATTAACTCTTGTGCATGTTTTTCTTTGTTACTTATATTTTTAAATGGGTATGGCATTTTTGTGTTTTTCTGTAGGTGATACTGTTGCATCCAATGAAAGAATCCGTGAAAAAGTTGGGTTAATTTTGCACATTCCTGATGTTATACATGATTTAAAGCCAAAGATTGGAATGGCATTTGACAGCCTTGAAGAAATTTATTCTTTATATCAGAAGTATGCTTTCGCTTTAGCTGGTGGTTTTGCTATTCGAAAGGGTAGAAAAACGTTGATACAAAGGGTGTTAGAAGACTTAAGTATTATGTTTGTACCAAAGAGGGTTTAAACAAGATGAAAAAGGTTCAATACATTTGATGAGAATCAAAAGGAAAGGAGTTTCATAGCAAACTTTTCTAAGAGGATTGGTTGTGAAGCTCAAATTCGTCTTGTGTTTGAGAATGAAAGTTGGAAGCTTTATAAGTTTGTTGAAGAGCATAATCATCAGTTTGTTAATCAACTTGATAAGCACTTGTTATCATCTTCAGGGCAGGTGATGCAGCTTCAGAATCATGTTATACATAGCATGGCAAAGATGAATATTGGTCATGTTAAGGCTTTTAATTTTATGAAGACAATTTTTGGTGGTTTTGAAGAAGTTGGTGCAAGTAAGGCGGATTTTAAGAATAAAGGCAAATAAATCTTTTCATTGATAAATATGATGCTGACATGGTTGTTAAACATCTTTATGAGAAGAAAATGTCTCAACCTAATTTTTCATATGCTTATTTCACAGACAATGTAAATTTCTTGAAAGCGTCGTTTTGGTCAGATGATCAATGTAAACGTAATTATCATGTTTTTGGGCATGTGATTTCTTTTGACCCCACGTACCGTTTTAACAAGTATGTGGTAAATTGATGACTGTCGTAAGGGTCAATCAAAAACCTAAATAAATTAAGTAGATAGTGTAAGTAGGGTATCGTATCCACGGGGAATTTGTGGTTAATGTTCGGTTTTAACTATAATCTAATCTATTCTAAATTCGGGGGTTTTAATGATTGTTTGAAAGAAAACAGAAATTAAGAAGAAAGTTGTGATCAAGATGAGAAAAAGTAACCTCCACCCGGAATCCCACTTACCCGTTTTTAACACAAACACCTGTTTACTGATTCAAAACACCACATAGACATGACCTTCGAATTAATGACTTTGATTAATTGTTAAGGATAGTTTTTAAAACTCACCATACAACCTAATAACCGTTTAACTATACCAATTACCCACCAATTTATTAACCCGCTAAGGATGCAAGTATATCGCCAATACGCTTAATAAACGACAAATAATTTAAATATAATCAGCGTTGCACAAAATCAACTCAAGTGGTCAAGCTTTACCAATTTACAAGAATAAAAAACAAAGTACTTGTATCAAAACAAGCAATTGTTCATCCGAGTAGAAGTCACAGCGCGTTTAGCCGCTCATGGTTGTCCTCACAGCTTCAATCTTCATCGTGGACGGATTAGACATGAGAAACAACTTGAACGGATGAGTTTTATGGTTAAAGTTGCTAGAAATCGCCTCTGAATTCATCTGGGACGGCTGGAAGGTGAATGGTGAACCTAAAAAACGATTTGGGCCTTTTTTATAAGTTTCCTATAATTGACCTCTCCCGCGATGCGCGGGAGAGTATGTGTTCCCTTCTGCGTGTCGCTTGGGCTACCCAGGTGGGCTTTTTCCGCTACAGCTCCCGTATTGACCCGTTAAACCTGTTTTCAGCTCGGTTTCTCTTGTTTATCCCTTTTAGCACCTATTAAGCCAAAAACACCAACATGGGACTATATAAACAAATACGAATTAACGTGTTTAACGCACTAAAAACTAACGCGAACTACTACGAAATACAACGTGTTTTGACCCAACATGATAAATCATTATGTTCTAGCGTTTTCATGTTTAGTCATACTCAAGAATATTTTTTTTTCTCATTTTGTTGTTATTTTGTGCAGATATTGAATGGTGTTTGTAGCTTTTACTCGTATAGATAACCACCACAATAATGTTACTTTTGGTGCTGCATTATTGGCTTCAGAAACAACTGCTACATATATATGGTTGTTGAGAGTTTTTTGAAAGCTGTTGGTGAGCAACCAAAAGTAGTTGTTAGCGATCAAGACAGAACTATGAAAAAGGTTTGTTTTATTTGTTAACACCCGATACAGGTTATGCATGTGGCATGTCATGCATATACTTTCAATCAAGGTAAAACTAATATTTCACAATCTCTAGCGTTTTCTACGTATTTTTTTTATTTTTGGCACTTTCTGTGTTATTGACGTTTTCACTATTAAGTCAATGACTTACTAAAACATATCAGAAACTTATGTGGCGTTTTTTTGTTATATAAGTTGGTGTAAGGCTATACAACTCCACCAATTTTAAGGAACGAGTATGCAACATTGTTTAGACTGATGCCCTTACACATGAAGAGTTTGAATCTCGATAGGCAACCGTTATTGAAGAGTTTAACCACACTATTTAATGACTGGATACCTGATATATTTTTATCTCAGGGAATCATGGATTCTTGCATATTATAGGATGAAATTTTTGTCTTGTTTAATGCGTACGACCTCGAGGTCCGAGAGCGAGAACCATTTCTTTGGACAAGTATGTTTTTCAAAGTCAACTTTAGCGAAGTTTATGACTCATTACGAAATGACAATTGAATCATCATCATACTCATCAGAAAAATGATCACGACACACATTATAGACAGCTCCAATTAAAAAGTAACACTCAAGTTTTGGAGAAGCAAGTTGCAGAGATATATACGAAAAGTATTTTTCATAATGTTCAAGCTGAACTTATTGGTATTCGTGATTGTTTAAATTCACATTTTCAAGGCCACCCCGATGGGTGGGTTAGGTTTTTCGTAAATTTTTTTCAGCAACCATGTTTGCCTTTTTTCAAGGTAATAGATGATATGTTTTTTGTATTTTCTAGAATGTATGTTAAGTTTGCATGCTTTATTATTTTCTTAGCGTTTCTGTTAATACCCCAAAACTATCAGTTTTTATTAATTGTTTATAGTTTCTTTTGTTTTTTTCAACATGGCATTTTTTATCATTTATACTAATGGCGTTTTTACAAAAAAAACGTATTTTTAGTTTTTGGCGTTCTCAAATATTCATATTTTCTAATTTGTAGGGCTCTGCCCTTTACCCAAAAAAAAATAAAAATAAATAAATAAAAATCATATTTACAGTTAAAACCTATTTGGCGGTTTGTTGTATACTTACCTGGTGTTTTGCTGTTTTGTTATACATGTTATGTTTTGGAAGCTTGATTGTAATATCTATTATACATGGAGACGCTTTGAACAGTTTGGGTTATTATGCTGGCATATTTTTTGTTTTGTTTTTAGAAGCATGAATATAATGGAATTTCCAAAACAATACATACTTAATAGATGACGTAGAGATGTTGTCCCCAATTCTTCTACAAAATTTTCTTTGAGTTGTGATTTTTTTTCCAGATGTTGATCATGATGTCTAAGCTATGATGCAAGATATCATTTTTGCTACTGAGTATATGTTGAATCGATTGTTGAACAAAAAGGTTGGGCTTTCTTTGTATAAGGAAAATGTTCAATCTCACGTGAATAAGGTTGAGGATATGGAAATTATTGTGCCCAATTCCTAGTAAAAGGGACAGGTTTGCTGAGATAACTAGGCATTACCAAAATGACAAGAATCCTATAAGAGTGTCTCTTAAATATAAGGCGAATGGTTCTGGATTGCGCAAGCGTATCAAATCCAAATAGGAGGAGGCCATTGAAAAATCTTCTAAGAAAGTAAGGAAGAAAGCAAGGTGGTGTCAAAATTGCAAATAAAATGGACATTATACGTCTACATGCAAACAACATAGTTTGGCGTTTTAACATTATCATTATATTAGTGGCGTTATAAAGTTATATCTAACACAACCGGCGATGCTTTCAACCTGTTATTGTTTTAACATATTATAACAAAAGAAAACACTTCTTCATTAATAATAACAATCAAACTCAACAAAACATCAGAAACGAAAAAAAAGAACGCTGAATATTTGTTAAGCATAAAACATAATTAAAAAAATAAAAATTAATCATCTGATGGGATTACATTAGAGATGTACCCATCATTTCCTTATTCTACTTGTTCAGACCTTTCATCTTCATCAGGAGATGAATCAACCTCATTGGCATTTAAGTCCACCAATCTTTGAAGCCTCCATTGCATCATCTCTTTAAGTGAAACCACTACCAAAGATTTGACTGTGTTTGAACCCGTAATACTACATAGTTGTTGAAGAAAGTCAAGACTTTCTCTAGCTAGGATGGTATCAATCAATAAATCTTCTTCCGGTCCATCGCTCCACATAACTTTCACTATTCGCATATCATCATCCAAACTTCAACATGTTATTGTTTCTTCCTAAAATTCATCATTAACAATCTCCAAAAACTTTATTCTTAATCTTTGGGTTAAGGTTTGTATTTTTTTCATACACGTTATCAAGAGGAACCCTAAGGTCGAGTATTCCTCTTTGGACATTTTCAGCCATATTCAATATGGTGCTTCTTTTCCTTACCATGAAACTGTGTTGGCCATTACTTCTGTCTGTAAACCCGATCAAGAATCTATGTATTGATGATTCGTATCTCCATGAAACTGTGTTGGCCATTACTTGTTATGGTGTTTTTTGTTAAGCTTTTTTCTGATATGGTGTTATAGGATAATGTTTAGTACGAGTGTTCTTATATAATGAAAATTGTTTGGAGTGTTTTTACACGATTAATAAATGCAACTTTGACTAAGGTGACTGTTCATTTTTTTTTTTTTGGCGCGAAATAAATTGTATCCTCAAAGACAATCTCACTTCTTTTTTTTTTTTTTGCCCTTTTAACATACTTCATGGTGTATTATCCCATCACCATTTATGGTACTAAAACATCATATATAAAAACCTTTTGATGTTTTTATAAAAAACCTTTGGCGTTTTTCTAATGTTAACAACAAACACTTAAAACCTTTTGACGAGTTCTAATGTTTTTATTTTCTGTGTTTTACAACACGTCATTATAGCCTATGTTACAAGTTTCTCTTTATTTCTATCCGATGGCTGAGATTGCTTTGTATCGTCCAATGACAATTTTACCCTTAATGACCATGCACACGTTTTTTTAGAGTTCTAGTCATTTACATAAATGCCACCTCGTTAATCTTGTCCCTTGATTGTTTTGATCCGATGGCTGAGATCTCTTTCTACGTTTTGTAAGATTTTGGCTATTTGTAGAAAATCATGCCCATATATATATATAAGTGTCCGCTAAAATGAGAACCACCAAGAGTTGTAAGAACCGTGAGAACTACTTGATCCGAGGCGAGGTGGACCAAATTTTTTTTTCATAAACGTAGATGCGTATATTATAAACACACTTGTAAAAAAAATTCAAAAAAAAAATGTCGTGTGTGTAGTTTGGAGCACCACAAGTTTGTGTTTACGGGTACCGTAAAATTTTTGGTTAAATTTACGGTAGCCGTAAACACAAACTTGTGGTGCTCAAAACTACACACACGACATTTTTTTTTGAATTTTTTTTACAAATGTGTTTATAATACACGCATCTACGTTTATGAAAAAAAAATTGGCCCACCTCGCCCCGTACGGTGTAGTTCTCACGGTTCTTACAACTCGAGGTGGTTCTCATTTTAGCGGTCCCCTATATATATATATATATATATATATAAATTGCTTTTGAAAAAAAGTTTAATACAAGCGGATGACTTTGAAAAAGAAATAAAAAACGCTTTAAACCATATAAAACCCTATTTTTAAACCATAAAGCCGGTAAAATTGCCAGTTTAACCGATCTATCCAACCCAACTGATATAATATGCCATTCTCAGAAACCCGTAGTTAAAAATTTGATCCATGAATACTGTTAAAACTAGGGGTGAGCAGATTGACTGCCATAACCGGACAAATGTTAACTGATAACTGGCATAACCGATGGTTATGGGTATGAAGCTTTGTTTAACTGACTAGGCGGTTATGGTTACGGGTTATGAAGTTTTGGTTAACCGATATAACCAAAAACGAAACAAATTTGTAATGCTAAGTCTATAGTTGATTTATGTTTTACCGTAACTATGTAGAGGTCTTTTACAAAGATAAAAGTATGTTAGTAACAAAATGATCTTGATGTCGTTGCCCTTTAGTTTGATGAATAATTTAGGTGCTAGGAATCTATGATTATATGACTCTTTTGTATGACACTGAGTGCGTAATTAATAGATTTAGGTTGGTGATTTCCGCAATTCTATCAATGATAAGCACTTTTAGTGTATTTGCATATGAATATACATTCAAGGCTGCGAAACTAGAAAATTTCATTCTCCTACATCGAAGACTTAGTTCACTTTTTTTTTTGTTAAGAATTACCGTATTAAAAAGGATTTCACTTCGGTAGTTTAACAAAAAAAGTGTAGTCTTGATTGTCTTATAAAAAGGCCAAGCTAAGTTCAAACCATGCACACTGTACACCCCTATATTATTTCAAACATTGCTTAGTTAGTTAACCAAAATTAAGCAACAACGGGTCATAACCGACTTCATAACCAATTAATCATAACCGAAGTTTGGTTATGGTAAAGAAAAACCCATAACCAAAACTAGCGGTTATGATTATGGTTAATGATAAAACTGAAGCAAACCGACCCATACACATCCCTAGTTTACGCTAGATGGAGGAGATCCACATCCGTGTGTAAATGTCCACAATGGCAGACCCAATTTTTTTTTGGGGGGGGGGGGGGGGGGGGGGGGGGATGTTTAGAGTCGTTTGTCTATTACTATATAATAAATTTTCGTTTCAGGTCCGGTCATATCATATATTTTTTTCGTTTCTGATTGTACTTTTAAGCATTCCAATTTCAAGTATTAACTTGATTTTTTTTATAAACCCAAGTCCCTCTAATCAAATAAACTAAAACAAAGATGAAATCATAATAGCATACCTAAGTTGGACTCAAATCGGTATTGATGAAATATCAGCTTTTTATATCATATTTAGACTTTTTTTTTTCTAAAACAACAAATTCTAAAAGTAAATAAGATGATAAATAGGTTGAGTAATATATAATAAGATAATTACATAATCCAATATAAATATAATTTGAAATAGAATATATTATTTTTTAGTACTTCACTGAAATTACATAAGACAAGCATGCAACTATTTTTTAGTACGCATAGGGCCTGAGCTTGTCAGGTTTTTCGTGAATAAAGAATATATTATTTTTTAGTACTTCACCGAAATTGCACTGCTGGAAAACCTTCAGTAACACCATGGATTGCTACTTTCTACACCCACTCTAATTACTTTTTACACCCCCTTTCACATACTTACATATGGGGCTCGCGTGGAACCGGCATTTTTCCTCTCACAATGGGGGTATAATCAGGAGGGAGGTGTGTTTAAAATCAGCCTAACACCATTCCTTCTCCTTTAACTTTAAATCTATAAGACTAAGCGGTATGGGGCCCGGCTTAGGCCCGGCGAGGCGCGGCGCCGGTCCCCCACACCGCCCCCGTCTTCCCGTCCCGGCGTATCCGGCTCCCCACAGACGAAGTCGGCGGGCCCATTTTCAAACAAATAGCCGTTGTAATGGCAAGAATTATTAAAAAATAAAAAACTTTTTTCACTTTAAATATATACCCATTCTTCTTCCATTTTTTATACCATTTCCTCAATATTTTACCCATTCTTCTCCCATTCTCATCCATTTTTATAAAAAAACACTCTCATTTTTATACCAATCTTTTATAAAAAAAATATCTTTTCATCCACAATGGCATCTAATTCTTGGTGGTCCTCGTCTTCTTCTGACGAAGAGATGTTTTTTCGCAAACGTTGTGGTAAAGGCGGCGCAGATTCTTTTGGAGGAGGAAGAGGAAGATGGCTCATCTGAAAACGTTATTACCAGACGAATACGGATTAACAGAGACCGCCAAGGTTTGTCATTAATAATATTTATATATTTATATATTTCCTCGTATTTATATATTTTTTACGACAGGAGCGCACGAGAAATTGGTGAACGATTATTTTTCGGATGCACCCATTTACAATGCCGACATTTTCAAACGAAGGTTCCGAATGAGTCACCGGTTATTCACACGAATTGCTGATGATTTGGCGGGGCTAAACCCGTTTTTCACGCAACGACCCGATGCTCGGAATTATGAAAGGTTCACCACGTTACAAAAGTGTACTGCGGAAATTCGCCAACTGGCGTACGGGACAGTGGCCGACGCTTTGGACGAGTACTTACAGATGTCGGCAAGAACTTTGCGGGAATGTTTGTATCGGTTTTGCCATAATGTGGTGAAACTGTATAGCAAACAATATTTGCGGAAACCAAACGCGTATGATGTTCAACAGTTGTACCAAGCTCATGAAGCAAGGCACGGGTTTCCGGGAATGCTTGGTAGCATTGATTGTATGCATTGGGAGTGGCATAACTGCCCGACTGCGTGGCGAGGCCAATACACGCGAGGTGATCACGGCCATCCAACCTTAATACTTGAGGCTGTGGCGTCACAAGATTTGTGGATCTGGCATTCTTTCTTTGGGCTCCCTGGTTCACTCAACAACCTCAACGTGCTATACCAATCGGCGATCTTTAGCGATGTCGTTAATGGAACCGGTCCGGACACCCGTTTTACAGTTTCAGGGGTTGAGTATAGACGCGGGTATTATTTTGCTGACGGAATATATCCGTCTTGGTCTACAATTGTCAAGACTATTTCATTTCCCGAGGACGAAAAAAGGAAAAAATTCGCCAAGCGTCAAGAAGCTGCAAGAAAAGACATCGAACGTTGTTTTGGTGTTTTACAAAAAAAATGGGCCATCATTCAACAACCGGCACGTGCTTTCACACCGAAGATGTTGCGCCTTTGTATGTACGCTTGCATTTTGCTCCATAACATGATTATTGAAGACGAAGGTCGGGCGATTTGTGAGTATGATGAGAATGCATCTTACGGGAATTTGCCCAATAGGAAACCATAATTGAGACCCCCAAGAAATATTGCATGAACCCTAAAATTTTTAGAACAATCGGAATCAGGATCAGGGCCCCTAAAACTCAGGGGGGGTATTTCCTAGTTGGTATTATCTAAACAGTTTTCGATAGAAATCGAATTTTAAGAAACCGTCGACTCACCCAAGCTAAGCAGACACGGGGCTACCCTATGCTAGGGGGGTGACCCTCGCGCCACGCGACAGCCCCTCGCGCCACATAGGCGCCAACTAAGCATAGGTGGAGGACCATCCCCTTGGGGACTACCCAAGGGTGTGGTGGATGGTCCTCTCTCATTTTTTTATTATTATTTTTTTGCCATATTAATTAAAACAAAGTAAATAAAAATAAAAAGTTACATTTAAATAAAAATCTAAAGTTACATTAAAAAAAATCCTAAACCTACATTAAAAAACCTAAAGTAACATTAAAAAAAAAAAAACTAAACTTACATTAAAAAAAAAAACCTAAAGTTACATTAAAAAAAAGCCTCAAGTTACAAATAAATATAAGACTAATGCCATAAAAATAAAAATATATGACTAAAAACATAAAAATAAAAATATAAGAATAAAAATATAACTAACTTTCTCGGTCTCTCTCGATGTGTGGGTTCCTGTTTCGTGGTTGTGACGAAACCTCCTCCTCCTCTTCTTCTTCCAAAATTAGTTGTGTCGCCTCTACCACATTGTTTATAAAATATTTTACGGCTTCCATGGTGTCCGTCGAACCCGATTAAGAGGAAGATGACATGGTGTATTTTTTAGAGAAGATTATGTGAGAATATGGATGAATTTTTGTATAAAAATGGTGTGTAAAGAGAGTTGTTTGGAGAAAGTGTGGGTGAATTTTTGTATAAAAATGGTTAGAGTAAAGTCCTATTTGAGTCCTTGTAGTTTGTTCAGTTTAACTGTTTGAATCCAAAAACCAAAACTGTCTTGATTTGAGTCCCTGTGGTTTCTAATTTTAACCATTTGAATCCAAAAGTAAACAACATCCAAATCAGGAACATTTGGTTTTTGGATTCAAATAGTTAAATTTAGAGACCACAGGGACTCAAATGGTTAAAATTAGAGACCACAGGGACTCAAATCAAGACAGTTTTGGTTTTTGGATTCAAATGGTTAAAGTGCACAAACCACAAGGACTCAAATAGGACTTTACTCAAATGGTTAAATGTGTGGGTATTTATATAGGTTTTAAATTAAATGAATTTGTTTTTTTTAAAGTAGTCGTTGTTAAACGACATGATTGAAGGGGCCCACCATATTTGGCTTGTCTCCATCGTCGTGGAGGAGCCGCTTGAGACGCGACGGGCCATAAGGGGCCGGTGTGGGACAACCCGAGACGTGGGCGACGGACCGGGGACGTACCAAAAGATAAGGGAACCTCATTTCAACCAAATTCCTCAGGATACTCAGCAGATACTGAGGAAGGAATATTTATTCGTAAGGCACAGTTTGAGAAACCACTTACCCCTAAGAAAAGAAGTTGGATTATTAGAAAAAGCCGAGAAAAAATAAGGGAGTCACAACCAAAAGAAATGATAATTAATAAGGAGACTCAGGAAACAGGTAATAACCCACCATGGGAAGATGAAGTAGACAAACAATGGGAAAATCTCTACATGTTAGCCTCTACAGCAGTAAATGCTAACTTATAGTTGAATCGCCAAACCAGTACCAACACCTATGCCACCTACAAGCCAGAAACTTTAAAAGAACTTCATCCATTAGATAACCACTAGTATATTTCGAATTTCAGTTGTAATTTATAATAGATATATATCGCAATATTTCGTTTTAATCAAATGGTTTGTATAAATTAGATATTTTTAATTAATATTTAATTTTTTCTGATTGCCATTCTGTGATTCTGTGAGAATTTAATCTACCAAATTTTAACTTAGAATTTTGTATATTTCTTCATGTATGTTAACATCATTAATGAACTATCAGAAGCACTTCAAAACTTTTCTATCCATAGTTCATATATGGATATCACCAGTACCTTTGCTGACTACCAGGCTGATACTGAAGAGCCAATGGTATTCCAAGCCCAACCTCAGGAAAAACCTAAACCGAAGAAAAGAAGAAGACTTGTAGGCTGGAGGCGTGTGCGTAGGAAGAGGCCAGCAACACAAAAAGTTATAAAAACTAAAGATCCTAAAGATAAGGGCAAAGGAATAGAGATTGGGGAGAGTTCAGGGCAAGCTCAAGAAATGCCACCCTCGGAAGAGCTGGACCACCAACTAGCAAATAGCGACCTCATCGGACCTGCCGATGAGACTCTTTTTAATTACCCAGCTGAAGCCCAACTTCCAGTCAATCTGGAACCTGCTATTCCCGATCCCCTTGTTAACCCCCGACCTCTAGGAGAGCTGGAGGAGTGGTGGACCACTGACTGGCAGTTTTAAAATTTCCTAAATAACCCTAATACCTTTTCCCCCCAATTTGATACGGAGCCTCCACTACATCCACCTATGAGCTCCGAGAATTTGGCTGAACTCCGCCATTATGGCGAGGAGCCGATTGATGCGGGAAACCGAATTAGGGATATGGGAGAAAGAATCTCATGGAAGTACGATGAAAGAGAACGTCATTTCTGAAGTGCCAGCTGACAGGATCGTATGTGGTTATGGGAATGCGTGTTTAATAATAATAATATAATCATAAAAATATAATTATGTGAAATAACTCAAAAATAAAACTTTTGTAAGATAACCAGTATGTATGGATGCCTATTATAATATATAAAATATCGAACGTCGAAAGATCAACAATTTTGGGTATACGTGTTGACATGATTATGTGCGATTGTTTTGTTATGTTTGGTTGTTAATTATTTTATGCTAATCACTTATATAAATTAATTACCAGATGGAAAACGCTGGTAATGAACCCGTTAATGAAGTACATCAATCTGAGCAAAACCATGAAGATCAATTTCTGAATAGGCAAGATATCGAGAATATCGTTGCTCAGGGAATAGCCAATGCTATTCCAACAATCCTTGCTGCTGCCCGAAATCCAGTTGAACCTCAACAAATTATTCCTAGCAAACGTACTCATGAAGACAACTTCAGTAATAGCGTAAATGGAGGCGGGTAACATTAATAATAATGATAATGATGTACTGCAAGCCCCAATTCTCAAAAGAATGAAAACTGCAACGCCTGGTTGCACTTATAAGGAATTCCTTGCCTGTAAACCAACTGAATTTGTAGGCAATGAGGGGGCGACTGCTGCACTGCGTTGATTAGAGAAAACCGAAGCAGTAATTAAAATAAGTAAATGTGCCGAGGAAGACAAGGTCATGTACGCGTCGCATCTTTTTAAAGAAGGGGCGCTAGAATGGTGGAATATGGTACTTCAAGCCAAAGGAAGTAATGTGGCCTATGCCATGAGTTGGGAAGAATTTAAGCGGCTAGTAGAAAGAAAATTATGTCCCGAATATGAGAAAGAACAAATGGCGAATAAATTCTTGAACCACCGGATGGTGGATGTAGACTGTCGAGGGTATACTTCGACATTCTTCGAGTATGCGAGAGTGGTACCAACCCTGGCTTCACCAGAACCGGTGCTTATTTCCCGCTATATTTGGGGATTGATTGGCGAGATTCGGGATATCGTCAAAGCTGCGAGACCCCGCATTATTGACGATGCTGTGGAATTAGCTAACACCTTAACTGACGGGCTGATACGCACAAGAGAAGGAAACCGGAAAAGGGAAGTGGCCCAGAATATTACCCAAGGATTCCGTATGGGTAACAAAAGTAATTTCAAGAAAAAGGGAACTGGGCAATCTTCCACTGTTCCATTTTGCAATACCTGTAAAAGAAAGCATTTTGGTAGATGCAAAGGGTATTGCAATTTCTGCAAAATTCCGAGGCATCAAGAAGAAGATTGCAGGAAGAAGAAAGCAACAATCTGTTATAACTGCGGAGAAGCTGGACACTTTAGGCCAGACTGCCTGAAACTGGTCAAACCAGCTGATAACAAAGTCAAACCTGCAGAAGGAACTACCAAGAAAAACGCAAGAGCCTTCCAGTTGACTACTCAGGAAGCAGAACTAATCCCTGACGTGATAGCTGGTACGTTCCTAGTTCATGACGTTTATGCAAAAGTATTATTTGACTCTGGTTCAAACCAAAGTTTTATAAATACTTCATTCTGCCAAGCTCTTAACCTACATTTAACCAATCTTAGACAATTTTTTACGGTAGAAACGGCAGATGGGAATTCTGTTAACATAGATAAGGTTTTGCGAGAAGGAAAGGTAGAACTCTTAGGCCATAAATTTTCTGCAAACTTGTTACCTATGAATTTAGTCGGATTCGATATTGTGTTAGGAATGGATTGGTTAATAGCCAACCATGCTCGAATTCTTTGTGATAAGAATTCCATAGAAATTCATACGCCCACAGGAGAAATAGTGATGATTACAGGAGATAAGCCACGTAAGCCAATGAAGTTCATTTCAGTGATGAAAGTTGCTAGTTATGAACGAAAGCAAGTAATAGTGTATATGATTTTAGTAATCATTAGCACTAAGGGTAAGGAACTTAAGGAAATTCCAGTAGTATCAGAATACCCAGAGGTATTCCCAGAAGAACTACCTGGATTACCACTCAATAGGGAAGTAGAATTTAGAATTCATCTAATTCCTGGAACTACACCGATAGCCAAGGCACCTTATCGGTTAGCACCCACCGAAATGCTAGAATTGAAAAAGCAGTTAGATGAATTATTAAGCAAAGGATTCATACAACCTAGTTCATCCCCGTGGGGAGCTCCAGTGTTGTTTGTGAAAAAGAAAGATGGTTCGATGCGAATGTGTATCGATTATAGGGAATTGAATAAGGTTACAATTAAGAATCGATACCCATTACCTATGATTGATGATCTTTTTTATCAACTCCAAGGAGTAAGATACTTTTCTAAGATAGAATTACGCTCAGGATACCATCAGTTGAAAGTACAGAAAAAGACAAACCTAAAACTGCTTTCAGAACTAGGTATGGTCATTACGAGTTTACAGTCATGCCCTTTGGTTTAACAAATGCTCCTGCAACATTTATGGACATGATGAATAGAATCTGTAAACCATACTTGGATAAATTTGTAATTGTCTTCATCGACGATATACTCATTTATTCCAAAAGTCAAGAAGAACATTGTGAGCACCTGCATGCACTCTTAACTTTGTTAAGAAAGGAGAAGCTTTACGCCAAATTCTCGAAGTATGAATTTTGGCTGCAAGAAGTGCAATTTTTGGGACACATGGTGAATCACGAAGGTATTCATGTCGATCCCTCCAAGATAGAAGCGATTACCAAATGGAAGGTTCCGCAGTCAGCTATGGAAATTAGAAGTTTTCTAGGCTTAGCTGGATACTATAGCCACTTTCTTAAGGATTTTTCTAAGATAGTTGTGCCATTAACCAAGCTAACCTGTAAAACAGTTAAGTTTGAATGGGGATCTAAGCAAGAAGAAGCTTTTAAGATTCTAAAGCAAAGGTTAACCAACACCCCCATCCTTGCCTTACCAGAAGGGACATAAGATTTTGAAGTATACTGTGATGCTTCAAAGCTAGGATTAGGATGTGTGCTAATGCAACGCAAGAAGGTAATTGTAACACCCTTGCTATTATTTTAGGATTTACGTATAACTTACGAAAATAAACATGTGATTATGAGCACATATACATTACAAAATACGGGTTTATTTAAAACTTTTACAATTTAAAGTTTAGAACAAAATAATGTATTTTAGTTTGTCGTTTAAAAATTTCGACGAAACAACGTGCGGAAGCTTCTTCTTCATGTGTTCGGTTGTTTCTCATCGCTTGATCTTCATCCGGTACTCCTGATATTCACCTGTGATCAAAACCAACTTAAAAGTTAGTTTTGATATCTTAAATAATAGTATAATCAAGTTCTAGTATCGGAACAATCAAAAACAAAATAAAATTTCGAAATTTAGTCTGTCGCGCCACGCGACAGACTCCGCTTGATCTTTCGCGTGCCAAAAGCACCCTCACGTGTCGCGCCAGGATTACTGCTCCCTGTCGCGTGCCGCGGGGGAGATGATTTTCCAGCAGTTTTGTTGCTGAAACCTGCATTTTTCCAGCTATGGTTTTAATCGTAAAGCGATCTTTAAAATGGCATAACTTTCATTCTACTTACCCGTTTTGCGTGACTCTTTTTCCTACGCGTCCGTAATTTAATTACGGACCCGTTTATCTTCTTGTCCACATCAAATTCAGATTTATAAGCTTAAGGCTTATAAATCCCTTTTTATGATTATTCGACCCATTTAGAGAATTTGAACTCTTAAGTTTATATTTCACTCATTCTTTTCACCCATCCTTTTTTTTTCCACATTTGTATTATCTACTTACATTCCACCACAACTATTCTTGTGGTGGACTTAGTATATTTGAACAATTTTTTTTTCGGATTCTACGCTTCGGTTGGTTGTTTTACGGAAAAGAACCATTACTAGGCATTTGACCCAAAAAGGCCTATGTTTAAAACCTTTATACTTATTAAAAGCTCACCTAATTATAATACATATTCCTAAACGACCTCTAAGGGTCGTTGCCCAATTTACCCTTCAAGGGCGTTTTGGTCAACTTTAGTCCTTTCTTTTACGACAAAGGACTTTAACTAATTATTTAACCAAAAATTGCACTTTTAACTATAAGTCTATATAAGCGTACCTGGACCGAGTCAACAAATAGACCCGATTTATACCTCGCTTTAATCATCACACAATCTGTGGCGACGCAATTATCCGATTTGCTAATCGCTCCTGTCAATATAAGACTTGACAACCACATTAGTCGCTATTGTCAAATGGCGTTGTCACCACCATTCGACCCGTTTGGCCTATATGCCCAATATTACCCCATTTTACCATTCATTATGGTTTTCATCACTTTCGCTTATTCTAACCCATTTCAATTTACGTCGGAACATCACATTTCAAATATTAGCTTATCATTATCATAACCTTTATAATCATTTCGCATTCTAAAATAAAAGGGTGTAAGATTCACTTACCTTGCATCCATGCCACGCTTTTCTTTCCATACTCGCTCCGTTTGACCCGCTTCATCCACAAGCTTCCACCTAGCTTGTTAAGCGCCAAACTATTATCCAATGTTCACAAGGTGGTTAGATTAACCATAATTTAATATGATCTTCCACCTTACAAATTTCTATGCATTCATCCGAACACTTAATATAATCACGTTTTACACACAACCAAGTAGACCGTGATTTCATTTAGGCATTTCATATCACTGAAAATGGGCTGTTTTTTGGTGACTTGTTTAACCTATTTACAAGTTTTCAAAAATTATGATTTTTTATGTGGCGTACCTCTCGGAGGGTTAGGCATTGTGTTAAAATTTCAAGATCTAACTACTTAGCAAAAATTCGTAAAATTCATTTACTAAGCTGCAATCAGATTCGTCACTTCTGACTGCAGCTTACGGAAAAATTCATTTAAAATTCCTCGTTTATCCGATTGACGAAAATCCAATTGGAGATTCTTTTAATCACTTAAAGCTATCTACAGTAAAAATTTGAGATCATAACTAAATTCATAAGTTGAGTTATGACATTCGTAATGGGCTGCAAATTCTGCCAGAAAACGCAGCTTGAACCTTCGTTACGGAAAAATTCATAAAACGCTCAATTTTCGTCGAAAAAATGAGATTCCAGTGGGGTTTTAAAGATATTTCATGGAATTACATTTTAGACTCAAGAAACACATGTTTTTGTCAAGTTTTGTCCATATTACAGCCAATACAAGTCGGCTGTAAATTCTGATCAGGAGCTGTTTGAATTCAGCTTTCAATTAAAGCATGTTCTTGACATCATAACACTATTTTTTAGCAATCAAAACCCTAAAAACATCTCATACACGAATTTAGCATCAACAAAAATCTGAATTTACTTGTGTTAAGCATGTTTCAATATATAATTGTCTAGGGTTTACTCCTAAACACTACAATGTTCCTATTTCATCCATATAACATACATGCAACATCAATTTTCGAATTCTCTAAGTTCATCCAGAAATTTAGATGGAAATTTTCTACAAAATCTACATACCTTATGATCCCTTTTCAGAGGTGATCACCAATCTATGCTCATATTTTGTTTTGGAACCGATTTGTGCCTTCAATTTGTGAGATTTGTTGAGTTTAGGGATTGAGGAGGAATCCTGGTGTCGCCCCTCTGTGTTTGATCGAACCAGACACACTGGTTTTAATTTTTATTGTTTTAATTATTATTAGTTTCAAACTTAACAACTTTGGTCCCCCATCTATTACTTCGTTCATTATTAACTAGGTCACAACCTAATTATTTTTAACAATATTCCCACTAATTAACTTGGTTAAATGTTCCTAGTTAACTTAGTGGGTTCGGGGAATTTATGATTAAGTTTATTTTAAGTCCCGTTAACTCGGGCCTCTTATAAACTTATTTCCTTAAAAGCTTCTATTCACTTGTATTTAATATTATGATTATTTATTTAAATCCTAATATTTACCGGGTTACTTTTACCTATCTTTTAGTATTAACGGGGTTTAATTACCAAACCCGTTTTCGGGGTGTTACAGTAATTGCGTATGCATCAAGGCAATTGAAAAAGCACGAGGAAAACTATACGACTCATGATTTAGAATTAGGAGCCATAATTTTTGCCCTTAAGATTTGGAGACATTATCTGTACGGAAGTAAGTTTACTGTCTATACAGATCATAAGAGTTTAAGATATATATTTGGGCAAAAAGAATTAAACATGAGACAAAGAAGATGGATGGAGATCTTAAGTGACTACGACTGTGATATTCAATATCATAAAGGAAAAGCAAACGTAGTTGCTGATGCCTTAAGTCGTAAGTATCATGAGAAACAACAACGAGTTCGTGCTCTTAGATTAAGTTTACAATTAGACTTAATGGAACAACTGAAAAACATTCAAGAAACAACAATCAAGGATGATGCTGAAGGAATGAAAGGAAGAATAAAGGAATTAGAGCAAGGAGGTGATGAAATTTGGAGATTCCACAAAAGAAGGATTTGGGTACCTAAGCAGGGAGAATTAAGAAATAAGATCTTAGAGGAAGCCCATAAATCTAGGTATACCATGCACCCTGGAAATAATAAGATATACCCAGATTTAAGAAATAATTTCTGGTGGATAGGAATGAAAAAAGGACATAGCTAGATATGTATTTAAGTATCTAACTTGTTCACAAGTTAAGGAAGAACACCAGAAACCTTCAAGGTTACTTCAACAACTAGAAATGCCGGTATGGAAATGGGAACTTATAACTATGGATTTGTTACTAAGTTGCCCAAAACTAGAAAAGGTAACGACGCAATTTGGGTAATTGTGGATCGATTAACCAAATCAGCTCATTTCCTACCCATGAAGGAAACCTTTAGCATGGAAAGGTTGGCAAAATTTTACATAGACGAGGTAGTATCCTTACATGGAGTTCCACTCTCCATCATATCGGATAGAGATAGTCGTTTCACTTCACATTTCTGGACAAGTTTCCAAGAAGCCATGGGGACGCGATTAAATTTAAGTACTGCATACCATCCTCAAACAGATGGACAAAGTGAAAGGACGATCCAAACCCTAGAAGACATGCTCAGGGCATGTGTAATAGATTTTGGTGGAAACTGGGATGACCACCTACCCTTAATTGAATTCTCCTATAACAATAGTTACCATTCAAGTTTTGAAGCTGCCCCGTTCGAAGCACTGTATGGACGAAAGTGTAGAACTCCAGTCTGTTGGGCAGAAATAGGAGAAAGCCAATTATCAGGTCCTAAAATTGTGCAAGAAACCACCGACAGGATCACTCAAATCAAGGAAAGACTGAAAACGGCTCGTGATCGTCAGAAGAGTTATGCAGACAATAGACGCAAGCCGTTAGAATTTCAAGTTGGAGACAAGGTACTCTTAAAAGTTTCTCCTTGGAAAGGAGTAGTTCGGTTCGGAAAGAAGGGAAAGCTAAGTCCAAGGTACGTAGGACCATTCCGAGTAATCCAGCGAATAGGACCAGTTGCTTATCGCTTACAACTACCAGAAGAACTAGCTGGAGTACATGATGTGTTTCATGTATCCAACCTCAAAAAATGTCTATCTGACGAATCCCTGGTAGTACCTCTTCAAGATGTAGAGGTAAATGAGAAATTAAAATTTGTTAAGAAGCCACTACAGATAGAAGACAGAAAGGTCAAGTTTCTCAAGCACAAGCGACTAGTGCTGGTCAAAGTCAAGTGGGATTCAAAGAGAGGATCTGAATATACTTGGGAGCTGGAATCAGAGATGAAGCGAAAATATCTCTACTTGTTCCAGTAAATCTCGAGGACGATATTTTAATAAGGTGGGGAGAATGTAACAACTCTCATCAAAATTACTATTTCTTATTTTAATTTGCCCAATAGGAAACCCTAATTGAGACCCCCAAGAAATATTGCATGAACCCTAAAATTTTCAGAACAATCGGAATCAGGATCAGGGCCCCTAAAACTCAGGGGGGGTATTTCCTAGTTGGTATTATCTAAACAGTTTTCGATAGAAATCGAATTTTAAGAAACCGTCGACTCACCCAAGCTAAGCAGACACGGGGCTACCCTATGCTAGGGGGTGCCCCTCGCGCCACGCGACAGCCCCTCGCGCCACGCGAGGGAGCTGTTTTTCCAGTATATATAGAGGGGTGTGGCACTTGAAATTTGGCGTTCGTTCGAAGTTAAAATTCATTTCGTACACTGAGATATCGTCTAAACAGTTCAAAACACACACAAACCATGAAACTCTGCCGCGATAACAGGGTAATAACTCGATCACTGCTACGATTTAATGTCCGATCGATAAAAACCAATCCGATGGATGTTTAAGTGCTGCTCAAACTCGGGATATACTTTGTCATTCGTCGTGAATTCGATGGATGTTTAAGTATCGCACTTTGTCATTCGTCGTGAAGGTTTTGATCTCGTGAGTTGTCGTAAAAGTTGGATTAAATTTACTAACCTAGTTTTTGTGTGCATTGTTATTTGAATTAGGTTAACAGGCTTCTCAGTAGGCTAAACTCTGCCCGTTTAAATCTGCAATGTGAGTCATTCTCTTTTATCAAAAGTGTTTTACAATACTCCAATTATTTTCAAAGGTTATAATTACAGGGATTAAGTCGTGGTTATCTTGAATCACTGGCTAGTGGGGTATTGTGCACATTACTAATTTCTCACGGTTAGGTTCATTGACCTAACAGTGATAATCATCACTACTTGGGTGAAAGGACCCAATAGTGGTATGACCATCGTCACCAGGAGGGGACACGACGCCAGATAAAAATAAGATAGAAGCCATTGTAATCGCTCTTATGCTGTAATTTATAACTACGTGTCATTTTATCAAATTTGAATGACTCGCCAGTATTTCCCCGCTGATAAAATATTTTTAAAACATGTTTCAGCCTGCCTGCTGTGAATCAAGGAAAACGTGTTACGGGGCACTAACAAGCTTGAAGTGGTGGCTCAGTTAAAATAAATAAACATGTTTTGTAAATCAGGAAATTTCCTCGAGAAATTCCTCTATTGTAAATTACGGGGTGTGTTTAGAATCAGCCTAACACCATTCCTTCTCCTTTAACTTTAAATCTATAAGACTAAGCGGTATGGGGCCCGGCTTAGGCCCGGCGAGGCGCGGCGTCGGTCCCCCACACCGCCCCCCTCTTCCCGTCCCGGCGTATCCGTCTCCCCACAGACGAAGTCGGCGGGCCCATTTTCAAACAAATAGCCGTTGTAATGGCTAGAATTATAAAAAAAAACTTTTTTCACTTTAAATATATACCCATTCTTCTTCCATTTTTTATACCATTTCCTCAATATTTTACCCATTCTTCTCCCATTCTCATCCATTTTTATAAAAAAACACTCCCATTTTTATACCAATCTTTTATAAAAAATATATTTTCATCCACAATGGCATCTAATTCTTGGTGGTCCTCGTCTTCTTCTGACGAAGAGGAGATGTTTTTCGCAAACACTGTGGTAAAGGTGGCGCAGATTCTTTTGGAGGAGGAAGAGGAAGATGGCTCGTCTGAAAACCGTTATTACCAGACGAATACGGATTAACAGAGACCGCCAAGGTTTGTCATTAATAAATTTTATATATTTATATATTTCCTCGTATTTATATATTTTTTACGACAGGAGCGCACGAGAAATTGGTGAACGATTATTTTTCAGATGCACCCCTTTACAATGCCGACATTTTCAAACGAAGGTTCCGAATGAATCGCCGGTTATTCACACGGATTGCTGATGATTTGGCGGGGCTAGAACCGTTTTTCACGCAACGACCCGATGCTCGGAATTATGAAAGGTTCACCACGTTACAAAAGTGTATTGCGGCCATTCGCCAACTGGCGTACGGGACAGTGGCCGACGCTTTGGACGAGTACTTACAGATGTCGGCAAGAACTTCGCGGGAATGTTTGTATCGGTTTTGCCATAATGTGGTGAAACTGTATAGTAAACAATATTTGCGGAAACCAAACGCGTATGATGTTCAACAGTTGTACCAAGCTCATGAAGCAAGGCACGGGTTTCCGGGAATGCTTGGTAGCATTGATTGTATGCATTGGGAGTGGCATAACTGCCCGACTGCGTGGCGAGGCCAATACACGCGAGGTGATCACGGCCATCCAACCTTAATACTTGAGGCTGTGGCGTCACAAGATTTGTGGATCTGGCATTCTTTCTTTGGGCTCCCTGGTTCACTCAACAACCTCAACGTGCTATACCAATCGGCGATCTTTAGCGATGTCGTTAATGGAACCGGTCTGGACACCCGTTTTATAGTTTCAGGGGTTGAGTATAGACGGGGGTATTATCTTGCTGACGGAATATATCCGTCTTGGTCTACAATTGTCAAGACTATTTCATTTCCCGAGGACGAAAAAGGAAAAAATTCGCCAAGCGTCAAGAAGCTGCAAGAAAAGACATCGAACGTTGTTTTGGTGTTTTACAAAAAAAAATGGGCCATCATTCAACAACCGGTACGTGCTTTCACACCGAAGAGGTTGCGCCTTTGTATGTACGCTTGCATTTTGCTCCATAACATGATTATTGAAGACGAAGGTCGGGCGATTTGTGAGTATGATGAGAATGCATCTTACGGGAATACTGTAACAACTCTCATCAAAATTACTATTTCTTATTTTAATTTTCCCAATAGGAAACCCTAATTGAGACCCCCAAGAAATATTGCATGAACCCTAAAATTTTCAGAACAATCGGAATCAGGATCAGGGCCCCTAAAACTCGGGGGGGGGGGGGGGGGTATTTCCTAGTTGGTATTATCTAAACAGTTTTCGATAGAAATCGAATTTTAAGAAACCGTCGACTCACCCAAGCTAAGCAGACACGGGGCTACCCTATGCTAGGGGGGTGCCCCTCGCGCCACGCGCCAGCCCCTCGCGCCACGCGAGGGAGCTGTTTTTCCAGTATATATAGAGGGGTGTGGCACTTGAAATTTGGCGTTGGTTCGACGTTAAAATTTATTTTGTACACTGAGATATCGTCTAAACAGTTCAAAACACACACAAACCACGAAACTCTGCCACGATAACAGGGTAATAACTCGATCACTGCTACGATTTAATGTCCGATCGATAAAAACCAATCCGATGGATGTTTAAGTGCTGCTCAAACTCGGGATATACTTTGTCATTCGTCGTGAATTCGATGGATGTTTAAGTATCGCACTTTGTCATTCGTCGTAAAGGTTTTGATCTCGTGAGTTGTCGTAAAAGTTGGATTAAAGTTACTAACCTAGTTTTCGTGTGCATTGTTATTTGAATTAGGTTAACAGGCTTATCAGTAGGCTAAACTCTGCCCGTTTAAATCTGCAATGTGAGTCATTCTCTTTTATCAAAAGTGTTTTACAATACTCCAATTATTTTCAAAGGTTATAATTACAGGGATTAAGTCGTGGTTATCTTGAATCACTGGCTAGTGGGGTATTGTGCACATTACTAATTTCTCACGGTTAGGTTCATTGACCTAACAGTGATAATCATCACTACTTGGGTGAAAGGACCCAATAGTGGTATGACCATCGTCACCAGGAGGTGACACGGCGCCAGATAAAAATAAGATAGAAGCCATTGTAATCGCTCTTATGCTGTAATTTATAACTACATGTCATTTTATCAAATTTGAATAACTCGCCAGTATTTCCCCGCTGATAAAATATTTTTAAAACATGTTTCAGCCGACCTGCTGTGAATCAAGGAAAACGTGCTACAGGGCACTAACAAGCTTGAAGTGGTGGCTCAGTTAAAATAAATAAACATGTTTTGTAAATCAGGGAATTTCCTCGAGAAATGCCTCTATTGTAAATTACGGGGTTTGTCCCAAATTATATAATAATATAATCGGGCATTTTCAAGTCTTAAAAGATCCTGTAAATCTTCCGCTGTCAACTCAATTAATAAATAAATACCACAGGTTTCTGTCCCGCGGCTCCTTGTCACACCCCAACCAATGGCGGAAACATCGGGATGAGACGAAGTGTGAAGATTGCTAGAGACATCATAACGCTATTTGTGACAATATTTAAATAATTCCCATTTCATTTCATAACTTCAAATTGTCAACATTACATAAACTCAAATAACAACAAGTTCCAAAAGTAATACATAACAACATAAGCAAAAATTGATACAACATATTAAACCTAAACGTCTATATGTGTATCTAGGCATCAACGCTACTTCTTTTCATAGCATCGTCATCATCAACCTGTAACATGTTTAAAATACAATTCAATGCAAAAGCAAAGGCGAGTATACAAGTTTGGTACGTACATAACAAAAGATAAGTTTTAAACAATTCCTCATAGCAAGCATGTGATTCAAGATAAACAATAAATATGGCATGTGTCTAACATATCAAACCAAGGAAACGCAACATGCTCATGACATAACCTCAAGTTTACGGGCGGGTCGTTAATCCTATAGCACTACATATGTCACGGTTTGGTTCGTACGAAGTTAATGATAAGTTCAACACATAAGTTTCACCCAAGTTTAAAGTATCAAGCAATCACGTATACAAGCATGTTATAGGAATGTTCATGTGTTTAAGCAAAATGTTCATGTGTAAGTTTTGGTAAGTAAACATGTTACACCCCAAAAGTGGTAAAAGTAAAAAGAGGGGAATACGAGTATACTCACATAATTGCTAAGTCTTCCGATTATCCAAGTGTTGACGAGGGTAAGAGATTAGGATGATGGAACACAGATGTCACCCTATATGGACAAACGATGGTGCGTGTGTAAGCGGAATTGTGACGGACGTTTGGAATTGGGATAAAAGTATAACTCGTCGATATAAATGTATATTCATATATAAATATGAATAAATACCCATTTTTATAACGAAAATAGTAAAATCAATTTATTTAATTAACTAAACCATGAATAAATACCCATTTTTATAACGAATTAGATTACAGACAAAGATTTTTCGACGATTAAAACGAAACAACGAATGCTAGGATCCCAAGTTTCCAAAAATAGGAATATGAACAATGGATTCTAAATATGGAAAGTTATGAAAACGCGGGGCGTTACAGTCTCCCCTCCTTTAGGAAATTTCATCCCGAAATTTATTCAGAAGGAAGACTTGAAAGGGTTTTGGCAAACAAAAGATGATTGTTTAAAATTTGAGGCTTTGGAGTTTGAGACAACCGAGAATGATTGAGGTATAAGGGTGTACTTTTGATCTAAAAACGATTACATGTATAAGAATAACATAAACGTTGGGTAGACAAAAGTAGTGTGTTAAGAATGAGGTCTCGTCGTGGATAATCAGATATAATGCGTCTAGCAATGCGTTCGTGTGTCGTTAAAGTTTGCATATTAGGTCTAAACATGGTCTGCAAAACATCGAATTTCTCATGGCACGTCTTACGAAAGTTTGGTAACATGGTGAAAACACTTATATATAGGAAGTACCAGCGGCGTATCCACCATGTTTTAACCATGTTATGTCGGTTTCGTATTCGGTGTCATGTTACGTTCCGTGTCTTACCATACACAGTAGTACACTCTATGATTCTCATGCGCCAATCACTATAATCCCGTGTCCACCCGCGATTATTTTGATCGTCGCATGATACGCATAGCTTGTACTAGTTGTGTATGAATCAGGTATACATAAATTTAAAATAAGAATGTGTACGTATAAGAATGTAGTATATAAGCAAGTCCATGCTTAAGTATGTATGGGACCCACGTAAGCGAATCCCTCGGATTACGCTCGCATACGGGTACGAATGAATGAATGTATGAGCATAAATATAAGTTTAAGTATGAATATACACGTAAGTATGAGTATAAACATAAAACGTATGAGTATGAATACAAGTATAAGTGTGAACATAAGATGTATGAGCATAGATATGAACGTGAATATATGTGTAAAACATGAAGGTTTAAGTAGGAATAAAAGATAAGTGTATGAGTATAAGTGTAAACAAGTTGTATAGCGTAAATGAAAACATAAAATGTATGATCATGAATATGAATGTAGTATAAACATGAATGGTGAGTATAGTCCCCAAAGGGACCATCCGCCACATAGGCGCCAACTAAGCATAGGTGGAGGACCATCCCCTTGGGAACTACCCAAGGGTGTGGTGGATGGCCCTCTCTCATTTTTTTTATTATTATTTTTTGCCATATTAATTAAAACAAAGTAAATAAAAATAAAAAAGTTACATTTAAATAAAAATCTAAAGTTACATTAAAAAAAATCCTAAACCTACATTAAAAAACCTAAAGTAACATTAAAAAAAAAAAAAAAACTAAACTTACATTAAAAAAAAAAAACCTAAAGTTACATTAAAAAAAAGCCTCAAGTTACAAATAAATATAAGACTAATGCCATAAAAATAAAAATATAAGACTAAAAACATAAAAATAAAAATATAAGAATAAAAATATAACTAACTTTCTCGGTCTCGCTCGATGTGTGGGTTCCTGTTTCGTGGTTGTGACGAAACCTCCTCCTCCTCTTCTTCTTCCAAAATTAGTTGTGTCGCCTCTACCACCTTGTTTATAAAATATTTTACGGCTTCCATGGTGTCCGTCGAACCCGATTAAGAGGAAGATGACATGGTGTATTTTTTAGAGAAGATTATGTGAGAATATGGATGAATTTTTGTATAAAAATGATGTGTAAAGAGAGTTGTTTGGAGAAAGTGTGGGTGAATTTTTGTATAAAAATGGTTAGAGTAAAGTCCTATTTGAGTCCTTGTAGTTTGTTCAGTTTAACCGTTTGAATCCAAAAACCAAAACTGTCTTGATTTGAGTCCCTGTGGTTTCTAATTTTAACCATTTGAATCCAAAAGTAAACAACATCCAAATCAGAAACATTTGGGTTTTGGATTCAAATGGTTAAATTTAGAGACCACAGGGACTCAAATGGTTAAAATTAGAGACCACAGGGACTCAAATCAAGACAGTTTTGGTTTTTGGATTCAAACGGTTAAAGTGCACAAACCACAGGGACTCAAATAGGACTTTACTCAAATGGTTAAATGTGTGGGTATTTATATAGGTTTTAAATTAAATGAATTTATTTTTTTTAAGTAGCCGTTGTTAAACGGCATGATTGAAGGGGCCCACCATATTTGGCTCGTCTCCATCGTCGTGGAGGAGCCGCTTGAGACGCGACGGGCCATAAGGGCCGGTGTGGGACGACCCGGGACGTGGGCGACGGACCGGGGACGTACCCCATACCCTTTGGTCTAATACTCTGTATGGTGGCATACGGAGGACGTAACCAAACTTTTAGGGGGACAATCGACATTTTTTTTCTAAAAATAACACTAGAATTTCTTTTTAGGAGGGGCGTCCGCCCCTGATTTATGTCCATGTTCTTATGTAAGGCCGGAGGGTGGGGGGGGGGGGGGGCGCCACCCTCGCCATGTCACCGCCTATAGCGCCCCCGGCGCTATACACCCACACCCTGAACATTAAGTCGGGGCGCTATAGAGCCCTCGCCAACATGATAACGGCCGAAAATTGCGTGGATCGAGACAGAAAGGTCAAATGTGACCGTTTTAAAACGTTAAAAAAAAATTAAACTTTTTATCTATATATATATATATATATAAACCTTACACCATAAAACACACCTCTATCTCAAAAACCAATCACAAATCTACCACCCAAACACACACCAATCACAACTAGAAAATGGCATCCGATTCTTCGAGCTCTTCATCCGATGGTGGTTTCGACGACATGGTTATCACAATGACGCAGGAGGTGATTAATAATTTGCAAGAAGAAGTCCAATCCTCTACGTCGCGTATTAGGCAACCGCCTCTTGAACGGGATCGGTTAGGTGCTCATGAACGTCTAGTGCACGATTATTTTTGTGAAAATCCGTTGTACGATGATGGCCAGTTTAGGCGCAGGTTTCGTATGAGCCGTCGTCTTTTCGTTAAAATTTCTAGTGATCTTGCGGGCGAGTTCCCTTTTTTCACGCAAAGAGAAAGTGCAAGTCACAAAGTTGGTTTCTCTGGAATACAAAAGTGTACAGCAGCAATCAGGCAACTAGCGTATGGCACAGCGAGTGATGCGTGGGATGAATATTTAAGGATGTCGGCAAGAATGTGTCGTGACTCTCTTGAAAATTTCTGTGAAGGTAATTTTTTTGTTGACTATTCTTTCTTTAATGTTATTATTTTTATTTACATATTATTATAATTTTTTTTAACACTATTATTTATCTAAGGTTATTATTTTTATTTACATATTATTATAATTTTTTTAACACTATTACTTTTGTAGGTGTTATCTCTCTGTACGGGAGACACTACTTGCGGATGCCAACCGCCGCGGACGTTCCACTTCTATACGAGGCCCATCAGCGCATACACGGTTTTCCTGGGATGTTGGGGAGTCTTGATTGCACGCACTGGGATTGGGCGTCATGTCCAACCGCCTGGAAAGGGCAACATCATCGTGGTGACCACGATGGTCCCACCCTAATATTACAAGCGGTCGCTTCTCAAGATTTATGGATTTGGCATGCGTACTTTGGCATGGCCGGTGCGAACAATGACATCGCTGTTTTAATGTCCTCGAATCTTTTCGACGATGTCATAGACGGTGTTGCACCAAATACTTCATTCTATGCAAACGACGTGGAGTATAAGTATGGGTACTATCTCACAGACGGTATTTATCCCGAGTGGGCGACGTTGGTAAAAACTCTTTCGTGTCCAGATGATGAAAAAAGATTGTATTTCAAGAAAAAACAAGTGTCAGCAAGAAAAGATATCGAGCGGGCTTTCGGTGTCTTAAAAAAGAGATGGTCTATCATCGCCCAGCCGTCGAGGATACTTGAAAAAAAAATGAGAAACGTCATGTATACGTGCATCATTTTGCATAACATGATATTGGAGGATTCTGGTAGAGCGTTTTGTGGAGAAAGTTATGATGAAAGTATCCAACCGACGAACCCAATACTAACATACGCTGAAAAAGAAGCTATCCGATCGAAGGTACGAGACAGGAACACACACCATAACCTTCGAGCCGATCTGACCGAGCACCTATGGTTTTATCGTGAACAAGGAGGAGACGACGAAGACGACGAGTGACTTTTTTTTAAACTCTGGCATTGTATGGTTTTTATTTAAATTATGACATTTTATTTATATTATTTCAATTATGGTTTTTATTTAAATTATGACATTTTATTTATATTATTTCAATTATGGCATTTTATTTAAAATATATAAATTATGTGGTATAAATTAATATATGAAAATTAAAAGATTTTTAAAATAACAAATAATTAGGCAATGATGAGGGGCTCCATTCCACACCCAGCAAATTACGTGGGGGGGGGGGGGGGGGGGGGGGGTTATAAAGCCCTTTGGCTGATGTGGCGCCTAAGTGGCGCTGAGGTGTCCTTATAAGGCCCAAGGGGCTCCATCCCACACCCTCTAGCCTAATAAATAAATCTTATTGTAATCTTTTTATATAAATTTTGAACGATGGATTTTAATCACTACCTTTATTCGATGAATTAAAATATTAGGATAGACTTTAAAAATATATAAACTTAATTGTTAAAATAATAAAAACACGGAGATTAATCGATTACATACATGCTTCATGCCGTTAAAAAAGAAAAATAACATATCTGCTTTATGATCTGCAAAAAAAATTTGAAAAAAAATTTTGAACATGTGAACCAGATCTTAATATTTAGATTTTTCTTATCATTATTATATTAATATTTGGATTTTTCTCATCATACATTAATAATTGCGAAAACTGGCTGTCAACCAATAAGAAGAGCACACGTGGACTTTTAGTGACAGAAGAGAAGTGTCTAGAAATGATCTGGCCAAGGATGGTTTTGCCATGTAGTGGTGAGACTACTATTCCTTTCAATTATGTTACAATTATTGCACTCGTATTCTTCATAGCTTCCAACTCAATTACAATCGGTGATGGAACCAGACTTTAATGATCGGGGGTCGCAATATATTTTTTGCATACACACAGGTAGCATTTTTTTCGGTTGGTGTAGTACGACCCCTATAACCATTGTAACTTGCTAACGGTAAGCTATACACTTTTACCGATTCTTGAGTTTTTTTAAGAAAGTTTTTTTCTTTATTAAAATCTATACTATATAACAAAAGAAACCACTTTTTAGACACTTGTCATCATATTAGGCAATCTTTTATAGATAATTATTATTATAGTTTAATCTCTTCTAATTAATTATAGATAACCCTCTACTAAATATTATTTAGTTTAATATCTTATATTATAGATAACCCTCCTACTAAATATTATTAGTTTAATATCTTATTGATAAGAGTTAATTACTGTTTTTTCCCTGTGGTTTGTCAAAATTCACTATTTCGGTCCATTAGTTTAAAAATTGCGATTTCAATCCCTGTGGTTTCACTTTCGTAACCATTTCAGTCCACATCGTAACCATTTCAATCCATGTACTTAACAGAATAATGGATTGAAATATATAACTTTTTATTATTTGATATATAAAATTAGATTTATTCAATTCGTACAATACACGGAGTTTTTTAAGGATACATTTTTTTTATTATTTACAGAAAATTACATTTATTCAAACCGTGTAGTGCGCATATTTTTAAAGACGTATTTTTTTATGATTTGGTATATAAAATTACATTTATTCAACCCGTGTAATAAATGAGGTTTTTAAAGATGTATTATTTTATTATTTGGTAAACAATATTACATTTATTCAACCCGTGTAATACACATGGTTTTAAAGATATAACTTTTTTATTTGGTATATAAAATTACATTTATTCAATCCGTCCAATATGGTTCTTATAGATATAACATTTTATTATTTAATATATAAAATTATATTTATTCAACCCGTGCAATAAATGAGGTTTTTAAAAATATATTGTCTTATTATTTAGTATATAAAATTTATTTATTCAACCCGTGTATTACACGGGGTTATAACCTAGTTACATAATAAACAAACAAAATCCCACTCATATTATAAAAAATGGCATCGCTACGTTAAATTTAAACAATCTATGGGTATTAAATTAAGAAAATAAAATAAAAAACAGTAATAAAAAATAAAAACAATAAAGAAACCAGAAGCCGACATAATAGTAAATTAGTATTTTTGATAGATTTTGTTTAAATAAAGTCCAAACGACATTTTTATCATTATCTTTTAGGGTGTCCGGGGCGTACATCGGTGACCCCATCGGTGACCACCTTCCCCGATCGGGAACACCGCCGCCATCACCGCGGGGACCCGAATTGGGGAGTGGTTTCGGCCCTTCTTCCCCGCTTTGAAATGGCACAAGGTTTGATGAACGGTCCTTTAACGGTCGACTTTTAAAAAAAAAAAAATCACTTTTTAAACAAATATAAATAACCACACCCACTTCACTATTTTTTATACTCTCAAACCACACCCACTTCTTATTTTTTATACTCTCAAACCACACCCAATTCTTATTTTTTATACTCTCAAACAACACCCACTTCACTAAATGGATCCCAGGTTCCCGATTTTTCCTCCCCTACCCGACTTTCCCGACGATGAAGGTGAACCGTCAAACGATAGTAGATTAATTTTCTTCCAAAATCTCATCCAACAAGCGGAGCTACTAGACACGGCATCGTCTAGTAAAAAAAAAGTTGTCCCTCGAGATCGTGAGGGTGGCCACGAAACACTAATGGCCGATTATTTTGTAGAAAATCCAAAATTTAATGCCGGTATTTTTCGTCAGAGGTTTCGTATGTCCAAGTCTTTGTTCCTAAAAATTGTTAGTGACGTCGAAGCGTACGACGGGTGGTTTCAAGAGGGCTTGGACAGGAGAATGAAGAAAAGTTTCACGCCGTTGCAAAAGGTTACTTCTGCGATTAAACAACTTGCAACCGGTAACCCACCAGACGAAAACGACGAGTATTTAAAGATGTCTGAAAGGACCTCTCGTGAGTGCCTTGAATATTTCTGCCAGACGGTCTGTGCAATGTATGCCGGTGAATTCTTACGTAGACCAACGAGCCACGACGTTGCGCTATTGTATCAGGCTCATGAGGAGAGACATCACCTACCTGGTATGTTGGGTAGTCTGGATTGTACACACTTCGTCTGGAGAATGTGCCCCACAGAATTGCGTGGACAATATATGAGAGGCGATCATCAATACCCGACGGTTATGTTAGAGGCGGTGGCGTCTCAAGATTTGTGGATTTGGCATGCTTTTTGTGGCCCGGCGGGTGCACAAAACGACATCAACGTGCTCCAACAATCTCCGTTATTTATTACTCAACGAAACGGCGCCATATTGTCCTTTTCAGGTGAACGACCACTTATACAAACGCGGGTATTATCTTACTGATGGGATCTACCCTAGCTGGTTTGTGTTTGTGAAGTCTTTTCCATATCCTCACATCCCGAATGAAAAAAAGTTCAAGAGGCAACACGAGGCCGCAAGAAAAGATGTGGAACAGGCGTTTGGTGTCTTCGTTGAAACAGCTTATAGCGAGCTCATTGACGAAGACACGCATTGGAGACTAAAACACGATCTCGTTGAGCATCTCGGACGTTTAGATCTACCTCACCTTGAAGTGAGTTCCGACGACGAGTAGTTTGTTTTTATATTTTTCTAGTTTGAATGTAATTTTTATTTTTCTAGTTTGAATGTAATTTTTATTTTTCTAGGTTGTTTTTTTTTTAATTTAATGAAATGCCTTTTATTTAATTTTTATTTTTATTAATATTTTTTTAATTTATAAACATGCATAATTTTACAACAAATAAAAAAAAAAAAAAAAACCCAAGTCCCCTATTAGGGGAGTGCCGCCATCAAAATGGGGTGTTAGGGGAGTTTAAGAGGGGAGTTGACGTGGCACTATCTGATTCGTGGTGTGTAAGAGAGGGGACTCCCCTCTTAGGGGAGTGCCCCTCTCACCCTTAGGGTATCCGGGGCACCCATCGGGGACCCCTTCGGTGACCACTTTCCCCGATCGGGAACACCGCCGCCATCGGTGCGGGGACCCGATTCGGGGGGTGGTTTCGGCCCATGTCCACCGATTGAATTTTGCACGCATATTGATGAACGGTCTCATTTGAACGGTCGATTTAAAAAAAATAAAAATTCACTTTTTAAACAAATATAAATAACCACACCCACTTCACTATTTTTTATACTCTCAAACCACACCCACTTCTTATTTTTTATACTCTCAAACCACACCACACCCACTTCTTATTTTTTATACTCTCAAACAACACCCACTTCACTAAATGGATCCCAGGTTCCCGATTTTTCCTCCCCTACCCGACTTTCCCGACGATGAAGGTGAACCGTCAAACGATAGTAGCTTAATTTTCTTCCAAAATCTCATCCAACAAGCGGAGCTACTAGACACGGCATCGTCTAGTAAAAAAACAGTTGTCCCTCGAGATCGTCAGGGTGGCCACGAAACACTAATGGCCGATTATTTTGTAGAAAATCCAAAATTTAATGCCGATATTTTTCGTCAGAGGTTTCGTATGTCCAAGTCTTTGTTCCTAAAAATTGTTAGTGACGTCGAAGCGTACGACGAGTGGTTTCAAGAGGGCTTGGACAGGAGAATGAAGAAAAGTTTCACGCCGTTGCAAAAGGTTACTTCTGCGATTAAACAACTTGCAACCGGTAACCCACCAGACGAAAACGACGAGTATTTAAAGATGTCTGAAAGGACCTCTCGTGAGTGCCTTGAATATTTTTGCCAGACGGTTTGTGCAATGTATGCCGGTGAATTCTTACGTAGACCAACGAGCCACGACGTTGCGCTATTGTATCAGGCTCATGAGGAGAGACATCACCTACCTGGTATGTTGGGTAGTCTGGATTGTACACACTTCGTCTGGAGAATGTGCCCCACAGAATTGCGTGGACAATATATGAGAGGCGATCATCAATACCCGACGGTTATGTTAGAGGCGGTGGCGTCTCAAGATTTGTGGATTTGGCATGCTTTTTGTGGCCCGGCGGGTGCACAAAACGACATCAACGTGCTCCAACAATCTCCGTTATTTCTTACTCAACGAAACGGAACGGCGCCATATTGTCCATTTCAGGTGACCGACCACTTATACAAACGCGGGTATTATCTTACTGATGGGATCTACCCTAGCTGGTCCGTGTTTGTGAAGTCTTTTCCATATCCTCACATCCCGAATGAAAAAAAGTTCAAGAGGCAACACGAGGCCGCAAGAAAAGATGTGGAACAGGCGTTTGGTGTGTTAAAGGCGAAGTGGGGAATACTAAAGCGTCCAATGCGTTCCAAAACGGTGAAAAAGATAAGGTTACTCGTGTATACGTGCATTATTTTACATAACATGATTATAAAAGACGACGGAAGGGCGATAGCACCGGTACACATTCAAGATCCTCCAGTCGAACCCGTCTTCGCTGAAACAGCTTATAGCGAGCTCATTGACGAAGACACGCATTGGAGACTAAAACATGATCTCGTTGAGCATCTCGGACGTTTAGATCTACCTCACCTAAGTGAGTTCCGACGACGAGTAGTTTGTTTTTATATTTTTCTAGTTTGAATGTAATTTTTATTTTTCTAGTTTGAATGTAATTTTTATTTTTCTAGGTTGTTTTTTTTTTAATTTAATGAAATGTCTTTTATTTAATTTTTATTTTTATTAATATTTTTTTAATTTATAAACATGCATAAATAAAAATAAAAATAAAAAAAATAAAAAAAACCCAAGTCACCTATTAGGGGAGTGCCGCCATCAAAATGTGGTGTTAGGGGAGTTTAAGAGGGGAGTTGACGTGGCACTATCTGATTGGTGGTGTGTAAGAGAGGGGACTCACCTATTAGGTGAGTGCCCCTTGTACCCTTAGATTGGGCCACAAACTAAACACTAAAAAGTCTAACCATAAAATTAAGCGCACACTTTATCTCTTCGTGTTCATCTTCCTAACCTAAAAACAGCACCAGGCGGCAGTACTAATCTGCCGGAGATATACGTTATGGTCATCATACCTTCTAGTTTTCGTTTTCTTCCAAATAGGGTGATAATTGAAGGGTCAAAACATCAACAAAAGTCAACGTTAGATCTTGGTTCAGTAACAAATCTGATCGGTCGGAGGGTGGCCGGAGGGTCAACGGACCCTCTTGACCCCCTGTGGTTCCGCCACTGATTATAATTTTGATCATTCATTTAAAATCTTATGAAGTATAATAGTTTTTATTTAATAACCAGTGTCAAACCCTGCGTTGCGAGTGTGCGGGTCCAATGGAGGACCCATGATTTTTTTTTTCCAATGAGGTCCCATTGTTTCGGTGTTAAGATTTTTTCACAACCGAACGTTAGGATTTCCGGGTTGGTCGATATTCGGGTCGGGCCGGGACGAGGAAGTGTAAACAAAACTAAATCAAAATTCTGCATTCATATTTCATAGCTCATTAAATTCAAATATGATATTCAACTCTATTCAATTCAAGTATTCAAATATGAAATTCATATATTCAACAAAGTTATAAATCTAAAAAGAATAAAAAAGGTTACAAGTATTCAAATAAAAGTTAGTTGTCATTCTACGAATGAAAGAAACTGAGCTTAAGAAGACTAGAAGGCACCAAAGGTGAAGCCGTCAAGGCAGAGGTCTTTTGTTGTATTTTGAATTACGTTAGAGGGTGAAGGCAGCTGTTTGTTTAAAAATGTTTTTGGAATATAAAAAGGATAAAACCTGTTTAGGGGGAAATCGAACTTGTGACATTCCTCATTAAATACATGGAATCTACCACTGCACAAATTTTAACTTTGTTGCTATAGGGTCCATCTTATAATTTTTTTGGGGGTCCTTAGAAAAATTAAAATGTCATCTCTACATATATTTTTTAGAAAAGATTGGGGTCTGGGGACACCGGCCCACATTATGTGTGTTCGTCCCTATGGCGGTCGTAAAACCGTGTCAAGTATTAAACAAACGAACCAAGATCGATAAATCATAAAAAAAACGAATTTTTACTGTCACGTGATGTAAATACAAACGCAAACTTATACCGCAACTTGACCTAAACGTAAAAAAACTCGAATTTATACTGAAAAAAGTTTAACTTTAACCACAAAAGAAGCAAAACTTGAATAGTCAAAAGTTAAACATATCACATATAAACCATAAGGACCGGAAATGAATAAAAAAATACTTAATTGCAAAACAAAAACAACAAAAGACACAAAAAAAAAAAGAGAAAAAAGAGAGAAAGAGTGTCACTAACACCCTACCTAATTGTATATATACAATAATAATAAGTTAAAATTTAAAATTAAAGTTAAAGCATTTCACGAAGAACCAACTAGTTATAGGAGTGGCATTTCACCCCTAACCATAACTTATTCGTTAATTCTTCAACATCAGTTGTTCAGTCACCTTTACTTAATTTCATCCAAGCTTTCATCTTCAATATAAGTTGTTTAGTATTCAGACCTTTACAACAATAATATTTATAAAAGAAATCCATTGTGACCGTTAATGAAATTTTATATTCCATCACTGATTTTTTTATTGAAAAATAAAAATGAATTGTCAACTACTACAAAACACAAAGTCGGCCGCCGATACGGCAATAGGTCTGGCCATTTATTGGGCAAAATGGGCGGCACCTTCAATAGTGTCAGGCAGCTGTCTTCAATATAAGTTGTTTAGTATTCAGACCTTTACAACAATAATATTTATAAAAGAAATCCATTGTGACCGTTTATGAAATTTTATATTCCATCACTGATTTTTTTATTGAAAAATAAAAATGAATTGTCAACTACTACAAAACACAAAGTCGGCCGCCGATACGGCAATAGGTCTGGCCATTTATTGGGCAAAATGGGCGGCACCTTTAATAGTGTCAGACAGCTGTCTGGCACTCCCCTATTGGCCCAACAAATTTACGATTTTATCCCCCTTTAAAATTACGATTTTGCCATCAGTTAAAAAATATATTTTCGCCCCTGCTTAAAAATAAATTTGCGCTTATGCTCCCAGCTAAATATTTCAATTTTGCCCCGGTTAAAAATTACGATTTTGTCCCGTTTCAATTTACAGTTTTGCCATTAGGTTTTTTCCCTTAAAAATAAAATTTTCCCATCAGTTCAAAGCTATATTTTTACCCCCACTTAAAAATAAATTTACGCTTTCGCTCCCAGCAAAAAATTCCAATTTTGCCATCGGTTCAAAATTACGATTTTGCCCCGTATAAATTTATAGTTTTGCCATTAGTTTTTTTTCTCACAGCCAAGTTACGATTTTACCCTCAACTTAAATTTACATTTTCCCCATCGTTTTTCTTTGTTTTTCTGCTGACATTACAAGTTTGCCTCCAGTGTAAAATTACAGTCGTGCCGGCAAGTTCCTGACACTCCACCGTTGGTCCATTTAGTTTACAGTTTATCCCCGAATTAAAGTTATGATTTAGCATTCAGTTAAAAATTACGTTTTTCCCATCGTTTTAGTTTTTTTTACCAAAACTATAAAGGTTTTTTTGTTTTAATTGGTTTACTCGATTTAATTTTTTTTCGTGTCAAGGAGTTGCCTAACACTAGCTCATTAATCCTGAGAAATTACAGTTTTGCCCTGAGCCCAAAATTACGGTCTTATCATCGTTTTTTTTTCCTAGCAAAATTATAGTAGCTTTTTTTAATTGGTTGAGAATTATTCGGTTATCGCCCCGCAACGCGGGCGGGGCATCTACTAGTTATTATTCCATATATAACTTTGTAACTTTTTTGTGCATCATTACTTCCACAATGTGCTTTGAGTGTCTTTCAAAAAAAAGTTTATTTTTTACTTTTAACCCTAAGGTTTTTATCTTTTACAATTTTAACTCTACATAATTTGTTTTTTAACTTGAACTCAAAACTTTTCATTATTTGCAATTTAACTTTACAACTTTTGTCACTTATACTTTTCATCTTTCGCAAATTTTCGTTTTACGTATAGTTCTAAATTTTTCGAGTTAATACGACGCAACGTGCATGTGTGGTTCAACGTTTTTACCTCTATTTTTCCATGTTTGACAGGTTCGTCGCAACACGCATATCCTAGGTCGAGTCAGTGTTGGTGGTCGATGACGGTTGTGTGACATTAGTATTATTTGACACTGTTTTACGTCCCACCGTAACGCGGGGTGTGCTTTGGGGGGTCTTCAAAGAAAAAATGGTTATGCATATGGTTGTCGTAACGTTGGCTTTGGGGGTTTTCTAAAAAATAACTTTTTTTTACTTTTCACCCAAATGTATTTCATAAATTACTTTTAACTCAAAACTATTTGTTTTTTTTTTTTACTTTTAACCCAAAACTTTTTATCTTTTGCAATCTATCCTCATAACTTTTTTTACTTTCAAATTTGGTTCTTTATAGTTTTCATTTTCCGCAAATTTTTAGCTTTATGCTTGGTTCTAAATTTTGTGACTTAACACATCGCAACGTGCGTCTTTGGTTTAACGTTTTTACGTTTCGTTCTAAATTTTGCGAGTTAACACGACTCAACGTGCGTGTGTGGGTGAACGTTTTTACATCGTCTATTTTTCCCCGTTTGACAGCTTTAACATAACGCGCGGGTCCTAGATTGAATTAGTTATAACTAAAAAATCCCCGCCGCATTGCGGCGGGTCGGAATCCTAGTTAATACAAAAAATGAATGAATATGACTTAGGAATATAAAGTTTGGTGACACATTGAATAAAAAAATTCTAAGTCAGGACCAACACTTGAAAGGGGCCAAAAATTTAATTGAGAAAACTGGGCTTTTGGCATCCATCATGAGATGACCATCAAGTTCTCGTGAATCATCATTGTGTCACTTTAAGAAAAGACAAGTTGGTTTAATTATGATAACGGGTAACCACCAAAACAGTTAAATTATTATTGAAAAGGTGATGTCTGGTTAGTTATGTTCGGTAATGTTTGTTAATCAAATTTTTAAAAACTAAGTTTACTATCATAAATGTTGAGCAAATTTGTATATGCAAGTCAGATTCGAAAACTGGAATCACTAGTGTAGACCGAAACTGTTTGATGTTCGACGAAGTGAATTTTATTCAATCACAAATGGGTAGGGCTGAGTTTTGTATGGAAGTGGATTAATTGTGTGCCAAAAAAATTTAACACATTTATATGGAAAGCATGCATAGAAGAATAGAATCCCCACGCTTGTGGCTCTCATGAGAAGAAATGTAACTGTGGGAGAGACTTGTTGCCCGACGTGTGGAGAAGGGGAGGAGGACGGCGAACATCTTCTCACAACTTGTCGAGTAGCGATGGAAGTTTGGCACTTTGTAAGTCGGTGGTATAAGATTCCTTTTTCGGTGAAGGACTTGATAAATGCGCATGATAACACAACCATGGATAGAGAGATAAATTATGCACATGACAACACAACCATAGATAGAAAAGGAACAAAAGTGTCTTCAAGCGATTATAATACTTTTAATGAAAAATTGTTAGATTATAAACACTCCTCCCTTCTTCCTTCAAACAGATGCCACTAAAAATCTTTAGACGATCAACAAAAGCCTGATTATCTGGGTAAACCTAATGGCAAAAGACCACTCACGTCTTTGAACACAGACGATACTAGTGACCCGGCTCACGTACCACCATTCAGAGGAAACCCACTGCACGAAGACCCAATGAGGTAAAACCCCTTCCATAACCCAAAGCAATTTTGCTTTAAACGAGAATCAAATCCATAACGATTATAAGGCTAAACAATGTATAAAAGATGATTGACGACTTCAACCCAATATGACATTTCACATAGGAACACGTAGTCTTTTGGACTTAACTAGCAAAATAACAGTCTCTCTCCTTACATGTTTCGATTATGGATGAGCAAATCGTTCCCGGTACCTGTACCGAATTTACCGAACCGGGTAGTTTTTCGGTACTGACTTTTAGCATTTTAGGTACTGGTCCGATACCGGTATTTACATGTTTTTACCCTCAAATACCGGTACCGGTTCCCACTTTTGGGGATTTTTGGTATCGGTTCTTTCGATACCGGTACCGGTTCAGTACCAACGGCAGACGGTACCGAGCTCATCCCTAGTTTCGATGACCATAGACATATAGTATAGGAGTATGTGCCGTCTGGACCCCACCATGCAATATCCACGTGGGTGTCCATTAAGTAACGAAAGTATATAACTTTATATGTGCAGAACAAGACTTAAATAATGAAATGCACTAATGTTGTTTGGATGCGTGTAACGTTTACATGCACACCGACATGTGTCGACGTCTACGTACACATTTCTCGTATACTTTAAACCACGATACATCGTACGTTCCGATATGTGTGCTTGAAGATAACACAAAAACAATGGACGACAAATCAAACGGGTCGCTGAAATTGTGAAAGCAAACCAAACTTCACAAAAAAACCACGATCCCAAAACAAAGATTTCTAAAAATTTATCAAAGAGTTAATTGTCATTTACGTTTCTGTAGTTTATTCATTTAGCCATTTCAGGTCAAATTTCAAAATTGTATTATTTGTCTCTTTGAGATTCTCAAAACGTGCCATTCCAGTCTAAAACACTAACCCTAGTTAAAAAAATTCAGTTAGCTTAGGGTAAAATGGTCATTTTACATAGTGATTCGGAGTGGTTCAGAGGTTTTACATATTGTCTATCGTGCACCAACCTCCAACCCAGTGGCGAAGCTTGGAAAAAAAGTTCGGGGGGTCGGAAGGTAACGGACCTAAAAAAAATTTCTGTCACGTAGTTTCAAGGTGTATGTTTGGGTCAGACGTCGGTGATTCGATTCAGGTCGGATCGGGTCAAACATTAATATCAAATAAAAAACGTTCTCAAACATTAAAAAAGAAGTTATCATTTTATTCTTCCACATAACATAATCTAAAAACAAAAAAAGTTAACAAATCACCCTAAATTTCAAACTCTAATTTCTATCTAAATCAAATCACAATAAGATTAAACAAATAAAATTAGACATAGTTACAGAAGCTGAAGTTGAACAGTTCTGGAACATGCGTTCTCCCCCCCCCCCCCCCCCCCCTCTGCAATTTTGGCTTGTGGCTTCTGTTGTTCTGGTCGATATTCCAAAGTAAACGAATTTGTTTTTTTTTTTTTTGGATAGGGTGGTCTTTTAAGTTGGGCAATATAATGATTTGATTTGGGTTATATAATATACATTCTAGTATTCTACCAAATATAATGATTTGGGCTATAATATTTGGGCAAATTAAATATTTTATTTCAGCTATATAAAAAAAATAAAACTGGGGGTCGAAAACGTATATACCTATTTTTTTTTATAAAACCGAGGGGTCGAAAACGTATATACCTACAAAATCCTATACGAAACGTACATATATAACACTGCTGACCGAAAAGTTCGGGGGGTAGGGCGCCCCTCCCCGCCCCTTAAATCCTGCGCCCCCTGCTCCAACCCACTCCAAACTAGGGATGAGGGTGGTACCGTTACCGTACTGAATCGGTACCGGTACCGAAAATAACGGTACTGAAATTCGTCAAAACTGGGTACAGATACTGGTACTGAAATATTCGGTACGGTACAAGTTTGAAGGTAAAATTCGGTATTTTACCGGTATCGTACCGAACCGGTACCGATACTGAAAATGCCAAAAAGTGGGTATCGATACTGAAAAAATTTGGTACGGAAAATTCGGTACCGGTACCAAATGCTTATCCCTAATCCAAACCACTATGTAAAATGACCATTTTCCAGCTAATTGAGTTTTTTAAATAGCGTTAATTTTTTTGATTGACATGACACGTTTCGAGAATATTAGGAAAAAAAATATTAAGAAATTTGGCCACAAATAGAAACGTAGACAAAACTACAAGTGACACTATCAATCAGGAAAAAAAAATAGTACGAAATTTGGCCACAAATAGAAACGTAGAAAAAACTACAAGTGACACTATCAAACAATATCTCCATATTTACATTTCACCTACTCTTGAAATAACCATTGCACACTTTACACCCTTGTTATTCTTCCTTTATATACCTCATTACCCTCCACTCATCAGTCATCACCATCTTACACTTCCAAGCTAGTTTAACGTGTCTCTCTCTAGATGGAAACCCAGACAAAAGATGATTCTGCTTCCTCCCCCGCCAAGGACTACCATGATCCGCCATCGGTACCGTTGATGGACCCCCATGAGCTCACAAAATGGTCTTTTTATAGAGCATTGATAGCAGAGTTTATTGCTACACTTTTGTTTCTTTATATTACGGTGTTGACTGTTATTGGCTACAAGAGCACTACTGACCCTGCTGCGTTGAACGCTGACCCGTGCGGTGGTGTTGGTATTCTTGGTATTGCTTGGGCTTTTGGTGGCATGATCTTTGTGCTTGTTTACTGCACCGCTGGTATCTCTGGTGAGTTTTTATATTCTTCGGTTTCTTTACTAGTGTAGTGTGATAATGCAAAGGTGTTCATTGGGTAATACGTTAGCAATTTTTTTTAACTCAAAAAATAGGGACGAAACCCGAACCTGATGAGTAAATCTGATAAAAAAGTTGGGTTGGGTATTCGAGTATGGGATTGTGTATACATGGATAAGGTGTAAATTTCTTATTAATGTTTTTATTTTATTTTTCCTTTGTTTTTTGGTAACAAAAGATTTTACTAATTTATTAATTCAAAAAAAAATGTTTAGATTTTATATTTCTAATTTCAACTAATGTATAAATTATATAAACTTTAAATATAAAGAAATGTATTTGGTATAATTTTATGTTCCTAAATATATCCTATCGTAACAAAAATATCTAAGCAGAAAAAAAATGTATTTGAAAATGACAACAAATAATTTTTAACATTAAATATAAAGAAATTTATTTGGTATAATTTTATGTTCCTAAATATATCCTATCGTAACAAAAATATCTAAAGCAGAAATAAATGTATTTGAAAATGACAACAAATAATTTTTAACAATCCTGTATACTTGTTATCAGTGGGTGTATTCAAAACCCATAGGGTAACATATACTAATAGGGTGATGGTCATTTGACAAAGACAAAATCTTTAAACATCTAAGTTTTTGAGACGTGGTCTTAGGTTTAAGTACCATATACGGCAAAGATTAAAAGAAATCAGTAGTTCAACATAAAAAAAAGGGTAAATTACATTTTTCGTCATTTATGTTTGCACCAGATAGCAACGGATAATCTTTAACTTCAATAGTTACAGTCACAATCCTTTATTTGCAAAACCGGTTACACTCTACGTCTTTTAGTACTAACCAGATTAAAATTTTCAATAAAGTTTATTCACTTAAAGGTATTTTGGTCAATTCATGTTTTTATCTAAATGTTTAATAAATAAAACCAAAATAATTGCATATACATTTTATCTTCTCCAATTTTCTAACCCTAAAACCCTAACCACCACATCTTGCCACCACCACCTCATCCTGCCACCACCACCACCACCACATCCTGCTGCCACCACTCCGGCCACACCCACCACCCCTAAGCCTTTGCAAATCTGCAACCCAGTTGTTTCCTGAAGTCAAATACGCTAAAAGTGTAAAAACATAAAGGACGAAAAGTGTAACTATACTTGGCAAACGAAAGGTATTGAGCCGGGTATATGGTTATGAGATTTGAGATTTCTTGTACCTGTCTCATACCCGTCCCGTTACCATCTCTACTAAAATTACCCTTATAAAATAGAACTACACAAGGGTAAATAAGTAAGTATACAAACCGTTACTACAATCTACCGTTGGTAAAAATCTATGTATGTGCATTATGCAGGAGGTCACATTAACCCAGCGGTGACGTTTGGTCTATTCCTGGCTCGTAAAGTGTCATTGATCCGAGCCATTATGTACATGGTGGCTCAATGTTTAGGAGCCATTTGTGGTGTGGGCTTAGTCAAGGCTTTCAACAAAAGCCTTTACAACCGGTACGGTGGAGGAGCCAACGAAGTAGCCGATGGCTACTCCAAAGGTACTGGACTGGGTGCCGAAATCATCGGCACTTTCGTCCTCGTCTACACCGTCTTCTCCGCCACCGATCCCAAGAGGAGTGCCCGAGACTCGCATATTCCTGTACGGACACTACATTTTTTATTTGTTTGTAGATGCATTTTGATACTATAGTGGATATGAATGTGGGTTATGATTTTAGGTTTTGGCGCCTCTTCCGATTGGGTTCGCGGTGTTCATGGTGCACCTTGCCACTATTCCGATCACTGGAACCGGTATTAACCCTGCTCGGAGTCTTGGAGCCGCGGTCATCTACGGCAAGGAGAAAGCTTGGGATGATCAGGTCTAGTATGCATTACTTGTTTATTTATCTAATAAATTTAGAACATGAATTATAAATGAGTTTGTTAAAATAGTGTGTGAATTTTTTTTTACAAAATATCATTTGGCTTTTTTTAAGTTAAAACAAATTGTTTCAATCAACTAGAACATTACACATGGCACACCTTGCGATGTCACCACTACAAATTTTGATATGCCGCAACAGATTTCCATTTGGCGCAGAAGAAGTATCTGTTGTGCCAGTTGGAAATCTGCTGCTGGAGATGAAAACTTTGTATTGTATGGGAGATGGATATATATATATATTAAGTGAGCATTTAATATGATGTGACAATATTGAAATCTATCTCCTACGCAAGCATTGAATATGTCATAGCAAGATTGAGCGATATTTAATATGTCGTGACAATACATATTTACACACCCTATTGCCTATTTGGACACCCTTCAAGACGCCTCGTATAGACCTATACGAGGCGTATAGCCTTTTCCAATTTCCAAGAGAATCTCTGATTATGTCATATTTTGTCTTATTTGCCACGTATACGCCTCGTATAGGCCTATACTGGGCGTTTAGGAGAAAAAGACCATTTAGCCCCTGATTTAGGCCTATACTGGGGGTAAATTGGTCTTTTTTGCCTCTCTTATATGCCTAGTATAGGCCTATACTAGGCGTATATAAGGGGTTTTTTTTTTTTTTTTTTTAACAAACATTTTATACAATATTAATCGTTTTAGCAAACTTTTATACAAAAACTAGTTTTTTTATTTTAAATAATTAATATTAGGACCCCTCGTTGGTTTTTTTTTAGTTGAGTTGTTTTTTAAGAAAAGTTTTATTTTTTTATAAAAATATTTTACCGTTTTCAAGATCGGCCTTTAAAAATATTTGATCGTAGAAATATTACATTCGGTAAAATATTTTTATAAAAAAATAAACGTATAAAAAAAACCAACGAGGGGTCCTAATATTAATTATTTAAAATAAAAAACTTGTTTTTGTATAAAAGTTTGCTAAAACGATTAATATTGTTTAAAATGTTTGTTAAAAAAAAAAAAAAAAAAAAAAAAAACCCTTCAAGACGCCCAGTATAGGCCTATACGAGGCGTATAAGGGGCAAAAGACCATTAAACCCCTGAATTAGGCCTATACTGGGGGCAAAACAGGGCTATAATGGTCTTTTGGACCCCTCGTATACGCCCAGTATAGCCCTATACTAGGCGTCTATTTTTATTTTTTTTTTGTTTTCTCTTTTTAATATTTAAAAAAAGAAAACAAAAAAAAATAATAATAGACGCCCAGTATAGGACTATACTGGGCCTATACGAGGGGTCCCAAAGACCATAATAACCCTGTTTTGCCCCCAGTATAGGCCTAATTCAGGGGTTTAATGGTTTTTTGCCCCTTATACGTCTCGTATAGGCCTATACTGGGCGTCTTGAAGGGTTTTTTTTTTTTTTTTCTCTTTTTAAATAACAATAACACTAATATTAACTATAAAAACTCATATTAATTATAATAAACTCATATTAATTATAAAAAACTCATATTAATTATAATAACACTAATATTAATTATAAAAAAAACTCATATTAATTATAATAACACTAATATTAACTATAAAAAACTCATATTAATTATAATAACACTAATATTAATTATACGATGCCTATACGAGACCTATACGAGACTTATACTATACTATACGATACGATACAACACGATAGGCTTATACAAGACCTATACGAGACTTATACTACACTATATTATACGATACGATGCGATGCGATACAACACGATACTATAGGATACGATACGATATGATACGATACAATACAATACGATATTAGACTATTGGATAAGATACAACACTCGTATAGGACTATAGGTGTGGTTTAGGTCCCGTTTAGGCCTATAGGCTTATACAAGACCTATATGGGACCTATACTAGACTTATACTATACACTATACGATACGATACAACACCCGTATACGTCGATAGGCCTATACAAGACCTATAAGGGACGTATACTACACTATATGATACGATAGTATCGTATTGTATTGTATTGTATCGTATAGTATGGTATCGTATAGGTCTATACGAGAGCTATACGAGACTTATACTACACTATACGATACAATACAATACGATACGATACTATAGGATATGATACAACGCCCGTATACGTCGATAGGCCTATACAAGACCTATAAGGGACCTATACGAGACCTATACTACACTATATGTTAAAAACAATGTAATATTTCTACGATCGAATATTTTTTAAAGGCCGATCTTGAAAACGGTAAAATATTTTTATAAAAAAATAAAACTTTTCTTAAAAAACAACTCAAATTACCCCACCAAAACACTCATTTTTTTACTCAAAAAACATCACCCTCAAAAAACAATCAAATTACCCTACCAAAACATCCATTTTTCAACTAAAAAAAACCAACGAGGGGGTCCTAATAATAATGATTTAAAATAAAAAAACTTGTTTTTGTATAAAAGTTTGCTAAAACGATTAATATTGTATAAAATGTTTGTTAAAAAAAAAAAAAAAAAAAAAAAAAAAAAAAAAAACCCTTCAAGACGCACAGTATAGGCCTATACGAGGCATATAAGGGGCAAAGGGTCCTATACGAGGCCTATACGAAGGGTCCTATACGCCCAGTATAGGCCTATACGAGGCGTCTTGAAGGGGTCAAACCAGAAGTGACATGAGTCAGGCACTGATTTTGATGTAACCCTATACGCCTCGTATAGGCCTATACGAGGCCTATACGAGGCAAAGGGTGTCCAAATAGGCGCAGAGGGTGTCCAAATATCTCCACCCTTTACTATAGGAGCATTGAATATGTCGTGGCAAGATTGAAATCTGTCGTGTCGGGTCATTTGTCAAACACTACTTCTAGAAAATCACTGATATTTTGGTAAACTCATTGTTCAAGATGGGTTTTTCCATAAAATAAATTGGCAAATTGCATACAACCCTATTTATGTTGCATACCATTTTTAAACAATTTAATTAATTTTCTTCATATAAACATTTTATTTTGAATTTTAAAAGAATAATAATGTTGGGGATGAATCATAAGAAAACTAGTTTAAATGGGAAAACAAAAAAACTAACTAGAAAAGCCTAAAAAACATATCATTTTTTTTATAGAAAAGCCTAAACCACCCCCCCCCCCCCCCCCCCCAAAAAAAAAAAAAAAAAAAAAAGAATAACAATGTAGGGGATGGATCATGAGAAAACTAGTTTAAATGAGAAAACCAAAAAACTAACTAGAAAAGCCTAAAAAACATATCATTTTTTTTTATAGAAAAGCCTAAATCCCCCCACCCCCAAAAACCTAACCCCCCCTACCGAAAACCTAAAACTAAACCCGAAAAAAACCTAAACCCCCCATCCTCACCCCCAAAAACCTAAACCCCTCCCCCTCACACCCATAAACCTAATCCTAATCCTCTAAAAAAACCTAACCCTAAAAGCTAAACTAAACTCAAAAGCTAATTTTAAGCATGTAATACACATGTGTAGTACACATATTATACACATGTGCAGTACACATATTATACACATGTGCAGTACACGTTTTTTTTAATTTTTTATATATAAAAAATAGCGATTTTTTTATAAAAAATTGTAAAAAAAAAAGAAAATTTTGGTATTTTTTTAGACTTTTTTAGTTAGTTTTCTCATTTATTTATATGTAGTTTTCTTATAATTCTCTCCCTTTACTACAAGTTTATGATTCTGAAGTTGTGTTTTGTTTTGTTTTGGCAGTGGATATTCTGGGTGGGACCGTTGGTGGGTGCAACGATTGCAGCCTTCTACCACCAGTTTATATTGAGAGCTGGTGCAGTCAAAGCTTTTGCTTCATTCAGAAGCAGCACTCATGTTTGAGATTTTATTTCTCAATTGTTTGTATTAACTTACAAACACAAAATTTTAAGAATCTATGTTTGGATTTATGCTTTTGAGTTTTGCCCTGAAACCAATGTTTAGTGTTGTGTGGATGGAAGGGTTATGAGTGCAAGCCTATATGTATGTTGATTCTTTAAATATGTGATATAAATAACGGTCACTCGTTTTAGATTATATATAAAAAACGTGAATCAAATAAAAAATATTTTCGGGGTCACTTGAGTTTTACTTGATACTTGGATCAGTCTTACTAAATCTGTGTTTTAAGGTAGTTGTTTATTTGCACACCAAATATTGACATTATAAAGTTAAAGTATCTATAACTCACGGACCCTCTTCATGTTGACATTGCCTGGCAATGACATAAGGGACCATCCTCCTTTCTCCCTCCTTCCCTACGGACCACTCTACTTTCTCTCTCCTATCGTTTTCACAAAAACAACCAAGCTCCCTCACCAACCGCTCATAAAGACCTAATGGGAGCTCTACTTGTCTCAGCCCATGTTGAATGAAATGACACCCCAACCGGTTTGATCCAACTTTAACAATATTAGTTATACACAGTGGCGGATCTAGAACATCCTTATAGGGACAATGTTTCAAAAAAAGGGGTAACGAAATTAAGAAAACGTCAAGGGGTAGCAGGGGCTACCCCAATTAACAAGCTAGGTCCGCCCCTGATTATACATAATACTACTTGCATGAACTATGTAATAGTTTCCGTATGCAAATGGCTTTTTAAACATCAAAGCTAATTCTACTAGACATCTCCTAACCTTTTAATTGTGAGACACATTTTAATTTTCTAAAATGTCTCCTTGAGGATTACGAAAGATATACGTAATAGCTAAAGAACTTTTTATTAATATCTAGCCAGCGGCTAGCACCAAACATACATACACCAAAACTCGAAAAAAACTACAGCCAATAGTTCACCAAATCTAATGATCTAAAACACATCAAAACACTTCCATTGATCCCCGGTAACCGCCGACGCCTTTGCTCGATTCTTTATCCATAAAAAGCTCTTCGCCTTAATTTCTTCCAAGATTGTTGTTATCGACTTCGACGTTCCTGAAAAAATAAGCTTGTTTCGCGAACTCCATAGACACCAGATTGTGACTAAGCACACCGCATGGAAAGCCTTTTTCTTTTTTACCGAGCCATGGAACCGTTTGTGATCTTCGAGTATGTCTTTAAAACTAAAAGTCAGAAAATAAGGGGCCTTACACCATTGATAAACAAGCTGCCAAACCAATTGGGCCACTTCACAGGTGACGAAAATGTGATGCCTAGTGATTTTAAAATAATCATTTATGGACTTACGACGGATATGAAACCCAAATAGAACATAAGAGCAGGCCCAATTAGAATATGAAGGTGAAGCCTTCAATAGTGAGCTATTATTTTATTATTGTTTTATTTTATTTTATTTTACTTTATATACATACAAATAGCATGGAAGGGAATAGTGCCAGAAAGCTGGCTGACACTTCCTATTAGTCCAGCCAAATTATGATTTTACACCGTTTAAATTTAAAGTTTTGCCATTAGTTTTTTTCTCCTAGACAAATTACGATTTTGCCCCCAGTTCAAATTACAGTTTTGCCATCGCTTTTGTTATTTTCCTCTGTTAAATTACGTTTTTGCCCTAGGGTAAAATTACAGTCATGCCATCATTTTAATGTTTTTTTTACAAAACTATGGTAGTGTTTTGTTTTGTTTTGTTTTTTTGTTTTTGCAAAACTATGGTAGTGTTTTGTTTTAATTAGTTGAATCGGTGTAATTTTTATTCTTGTCAGGCGGCTGCCTTGCACACGTTCATTTGCCCTGAAAAATTATAATTTTTCCCTAGTTTAAATTATAGTTTTTCCATCGTTATAGTTTTTTTTAGAAAAAGTATGACAGTGTTTTGTTTTAAATGGTTGACTCGATGTAAATTTTTTTAGACCGTGTTATGAGTAGTATATACTGGTAACCAAAACACCGACGTACATCCTATGAGAGAGAAACATTCAACTTAGTGCCCTGCAACGCGGGCATGGGAAAATCTAGTTATATATTATATAAATTATAATAAAAGACTCCAAATAATGCCACATGACATTCTCTCCTTCTACCTCATAAATTTTATTTATATTTGTTTAATAAATTTCTTTTAATATTAACAAACTATAAATAAACAACATTTGTATGCAAATATGTGTGTACCTTATGCTGAGGGTGGTTTTCAAATTTTTTTTTTTTTATGTTTCATTTTTAACCCAAAGCTATTTGTTTTTCTACTTATAACACAAAAAGTTTTCATCTTCAACCTTACAGCTTTTGTACTTTAAACTTTGTTCCTCACACTTTTCATATTTCGCTGATTTTTCGTTTTAATTTTTGCGAGTTAACCCGGCGTAACGTGTATGTGTTTCAACGTTTTAACATTTCGTTTTACGCTTCATACTAGATTTTGCGAGTTAACACAGCTCAACGTGCGTGTGTGGTTCAACGTTTTTACGTCGTCTATCTTTTCTCTGTTTGACAGGTTCGTTACTGTCACAACCCCCGCCCCCTATCTGTCCCGGGAACGGGCATTCGTTTGTGGTGGTATCAGTTATTAATTTGGCAGCGGAAATTTCATCAGGACCGTAGTTAGGAAATATTTTATCAGAGTAAAACCACCTTATTTGATATTAATACTCACATGGGTAAAACCCAAGTTTCTTATTACAACATAGGGTTAAACCCTCTTTTATTAAGTTTAAAAGCATCGTATTTTAGATAACTTTTATAGCCACAGTTTTCCAAGCCGTCAGTGCTCTCGAGCTGGCTTTTTACTACTTGGCTTTCACATTGTGTTACCTGAAACACGTGTTTAAAAACATTTGTCAGTGGGAAATACTGGTGAGTGAATCTCAGTTTAATCAAGAAACATTTTATCAATTAAAACAGTATTGAGAGCGATCACATTGTTTATTTCTACACAATTACTCATTCAGTACTGTCAATCCTGACTTGTGGGTCATATTACACATTGGCCAACTCACATTGTTATCTTAGACTTCGTGTAAGGGTTAACAAAAAGAGGATAAACTCACATTGTAAAATAATTAAGGTTTTTGTAAAACATTCCAAAAGGGTTAACAAAAAGAGGATAAACTCACATTGTTATCTTAGACTTCGTGTAAGGGTTTCCTGGGATTAATCTATAATTTACACAAATGTACATAGGTTAGTATAATAACCCTTTTGATAATATTAATGATATCATCCCCGAGACGGTATTCCAACAACTACGTCGGGCAGAACCACGACAGTTGTTACGGAATCCTAAATCAACCGGACAGCATATCTAATACGAAACTGTGGTTATAATACTTACAACGGAGCAGAACCTCGCTAATTAGGGGTATAATACCCGAGTATAATAACTCTAATTCAGATTTTTGAGATTGAGAATGAATTGTGAACGAAATTTGGTTGAACCCGATGGCCTTCTTATATAGTTGCTGAACCTGGGTCTCTCGCGGCCCGCGTAACATAAGCACAAAGCTTACGCGGCCCGCGTCAAAGCTGGGTCAACGCGTAGCTGTGCTGAGTCGACAACTAGCTTAGCCGGGTGTTGGGACACGTGGCCGCACCGGGCTGCGGCACCTTTTTAGCCTCTCGCGGCCCGCGTAAGGGTTATGGGGCACCTTACGCGGCCCGCCTCAACTTAACTTCTCTTGTTTTTCATTTATTTTTAATGTTATATTGTATTTCGGGCTTGGTTTTCACATACGGGGTGTATTTAAAAACATATAGGGGTATTCTAAATATATTAGGGGTTTCAGAAATATTTTGGAGGGTTGACATATGTAACACCTCGAAAATTTACGTCCAATAATGTATTGACACGTGTCATAAGCTTTGAATATGTGAAAAAGTACTTTAGAGGGACTAAAGTTGACAAACAGTGAAACTATGTGAATATAAGGGTCCAAAGTGTCAACAATGGATAAATAGGCTCTACAATAACCCTACATGGTGTTTATAATCTTAAACGATTAAATCATGGATCATACAAAGCGGAAAATGAAAGAAAGTGAGGAATTACAAACTACAGGGGCTAAATGTGTCAACATGTTGAAAGTATACCTCTGAGTGACCTTTTGGCAAATCCGAAGCTTTGTAATGGTAAAATATACTCACTAGAATATGTGGTAAAAATTTCATAAAGTTTCGTTGTCGTATGAGAAAGTTATGATCAAAACCGTGCACGAAGGGTTAAATGCGTTAACGTTGAAATTCGTGACTTTTCGGGTAAGTACAAAGTTAACCAAGGACCTAACCAACTTTGTGGATGTCCCAAGGCCCTTAAAAGTCAGGTTTGAGGGTCAAGAGTGCAAGATAAATAGCCAAAACCACGTTACAAGGGACCAAGGACTGAATTGCAAATGTTGGAAAACTTGTTAACCTGGTCGCCACTTGTACGCGGCCCGCGTAAGGTCTCTCGCGGCCCGCCTACAAGTCACCAGCGAACAAAAATGCGCAGATGCCAGTTGCAGGTCTGAATTCGATGCTCAACAGCTGTTGCTTGATACCTGGGGCTCTCCAATGGTTTTACATGCATAGAGGGGCACTTGGACACATCTGATAACACTTGTAGACCCTTGTGGCATGATCTTGAATGATCAAAAGTGATATTTAAGAACACCCATTGTTGCAACCATTTCACATTCTCTTGCAAGACCACTTCTGGAGCTTCTCTGAACAACCTCAGGCTTTCTTGTGATCTCTAAACATAATTAGGACTCTTATAAGTATTCCTAACCCTCTCTAATTCGTTCTAGCTTAGTTAATTAACCAAAAGTCAAACCGTCGTAAATTAAGTTTGACTTCGAGATTAAATGAAATTTGCTCAGTCATTTCTCGAATTAAAAGTACCTACAAGTTGGTATTTATGTGGGTAACAAACCCTTAAAAGGGTACTTTCAGATTCCCACTCTAACTATGATAATTGTCGAGTCAAAGCTTACTTTAAAAAGTCAACAGAATGATTATTTGCAAATTTAAGCATAATTAGCAATGTAGGATGCATGCAACCTGTTTGATCATTAAAATAACATGGTAACTAATGTAAGAACATGTCTCAACATGTTCAACTCGACAATTTTCAGTTTAAACCCGGATCGGAACCGAAAGTCGCATAATTTGACTTTTGCTTTGACTATCAGTTCTGACCCGTTTATGCATGTTTAAGATCTGCCTTAGAGGTTATTTTGGACCAGGTTTCATATAAGTATAACTCTATGAGATTATGCAACTTGGTTCAATACTTATCCGATTCATATGCATGTTTCCGATTAATGCTTAAAAGTTGACTATTATGCCCTTTTGACTATAAAACGTGATTTTTGAAAAAGTGAAAGAGTAGAAACATTAGTTACTGATTTATAAACTTGCACCTAAAATTTGACATCAGTTTGAGGTCTAGATTAAGAGTTATGCTCATTAGCGTAAATTGGAAGCTTTATGTTAATTAAACGGTGTAATTAGCGAATAGCCTATTTTAACCCACTTTTTGATATCAAACTTTTTACCCACTGATGTAATATAATATTTTGGGATTTTTGAAGATTTTTATTTAATTTTTGGCTGATCATAACATAGGTCTCTAAGTTTAATTCGGTTAATACCAATTTTGCCCTTTTAAGCCATAAAATGAGTTTTACAATTCCTTTTGACCTCAAACCTTTTTCTACTGATTTTATTTGATAAATAAAATATTTTGAGCATTCTGGAATTATAAAAATATCAGCTTTCTTTTAAAAACCCGGAAACGGCTCTAAATCGCCTTTTTAAACGTTTTTAACGCATAGTATGTGCTATAACCATATTAAACATGTAAGGTTGATACCTACTGATGTTTTTAGTATATTTTGAGATAATAACAGTAAGTAAAAGTTTTTGAACTCAGGTTTCCAGTTTTGACCTTTTTAGCCTTTGTGAAATTACCAAAATACCCCTAAGAAGCATAGTTTGGTTTTAAATGATAAATTTCACATATGGGTCATACCCTACTGTTATAACATGTTAAATTAAGTATATTTACTGTATAAACCAGACCTGTAACTCAGATTTCCAATTAAACTCTTTTATAATCTTTTAAATGACCAAAATGCCCTTATGAGGCATAAATTGTGTTTAAATCCGTTTTGGGCATAATAGAAGATATCTACTGATATTATAACATAATTAAAGCACATTAACTCAGGGAACTTGCATATGACTCTTATGGTTACCCGTAACGCCCTTTTCGCGTTCGGTTCGGTTTATGTAACTAGTTTGCATAAATTGACCGAAACGGGTCAAACCTTATCATTTTTGTCTCAAAATCCAGAATGTATTTAGTATACCCATATTATAAAAGTATTCAAACTTGTCGGGTCTAAATCACATTCTATCCGGTCTTCGCTTAATCGTGCGTTTGAACCGTATCATCCTTAAAACTAGCCGGTCTAAGCTTAGGCTTAAATAAAGACCCGTTAGAAATCTAATAGGTTATTATAAACCTTTGTTCCAGAATAAGAAGAACCAGTAAAAGCTACCTTCACTCGCTAATTGTGATTTATACTTACCAAGGTAAATACTTTTAACTTATTTTCCCTATACGGGCTTGGGGTACGGTATATAAAATACCGCTTGGTCCGGCATTGAATTCTTTAATCGAATAGAGGTTAAATTTATTGATATGCTATGTTTTGAATGTGTTTTGTTTGCTTAAAGCCTTTGGGGGATTAATTACCATGTCCCGGATATCCTTGGCATCATCTTACGAGATGGCCACGACCTGAGCACGGGGTGTAGGCGTACACCTTTCAGTGCATAACTCAATTTTTGTGGTGTGTCTATTAATCTTTAACCCGGTCTACGGATCGGGCTACTGAACGCATAAGTAACATGTAAATCCCTTACAAGATTATTTTCACATAATTATCCCAAGTTATAAAATATTTTTGTGCCACGTGCATTCAAATCAATTTTCAACATTTTCAAAATGAGTCAGTTAAATTGTATTTACCAGTGTAAACTGACGTATTTTTCCAAAAGGTTAAGTGCAGGTACTACTCGTACTAGGCTGGCTGTCTTCTAAGCGTCCACAATAAGTCTCGCAAGCTTGGATGTCAATAAAGCTGTTGAACAATATCTTCTTTTATTTTGATCCGCCTGTGGATCCGTTTCAACTATTGTGATATTTAATATTACACTTTATTAAAGTTGAAATGAATCTATCTTTGCTTCCGCTGTGCATTTATATATTGTGTTGTTTGTCTATGATGATACCAACTACGTCACTATACTCCCCACCGGTGACACGTGGAAAATAGGGGTGTGACAACATATCTTGGTATAACTCCTGGGTTATTTAATAAAATATATAGTGCACTCACATTAAGTATAGTGACCCAATTCTACTTTTATCCCTACGTCACGAGACTGAACCCCAACGAATTTAGGCAGAGCCTTGACATACGTTACGGGGTCCTACGTCAATCGGACAGGGTATTAGTGATCAAGGGTTAAAACACTTAAAATGGGACAGGGCTTTATTATTAGGGTAACTTATTAAAGAAAATGGGCTAAACTATAGATAGAGTGAGACGGAGAAAGAGAAAGAAGGAAAGATGGCGTGTATGCTTGAAGTGTTCATATGCTATCCTATATATACTATATAAATGTGACTTTGAGTGTAAGTTAAGTCCTCCACGTACACAACCATTGAAATCAAATTATCATATTTTATTTATTTCTTTCTTATGATTTTGTTTTCATACGTAGACAATAAAGATATTAGATTTGGTTTTAACATTTTATTTATAATATATTAATTGTTTTTAGTTTTAGATTATATTATTATTATAATTAATTTAACTGCTTCACTTATTTGGCGCTTATAACTTTTAAAATATGACGTTTTGTAAAATAATAAATATATTATTAGAACGAGAATAATTTTATCTACATTTTGAACCAAGTTTTATTAAAAACAAATATAACGCCCTAACACGTTTTAAGCAAATTTTGACGCAGCGGAAAATACATACTAAAAATTTCTTTATAAGTTATTCTTTCTTTCACTTAAATACATTAATCCCTTTTCATAAATTAATTAAAAACTAACATACGTATATCGAATTAAGTGACCACATACACACCCAAGTACAACCCATGTCTTGACTCGATCTTCAACCGCTTACACATCTTGAACAAACATTCATAAACCTGTACAACCTGCAGTCACCACAACCAATTACTTCATTAGCAACCAGTGACATAATATATATACTTTAAAACGTGCATAATCAAGCATCAACATCTCTTATTCTCGTTCATATAAGTCCAATCGTTCATCCATTCGGACACTCTCGTATGACCTCCATACTTAACCTTCACTCTCCATTATTAGTATACCTGCACTTTCATTTCATTCTTAACAGAAAACAATTAGCATCATTATACTTTCCTATTCACTTGCGACTTCTTTTTCCGTAAACTTACCTATTTACTTCCATTGTTTAATACTTTCACATGTATCACAATAATGATCATAGTACAATATATTTTACATCTAAAGTGTAAGTCCGGGATTTACTTACCTTACTCGTCCGTATTTGTATTCGCTTACTTGAGTCTTCTTGTCTCGTTCGCCTTCCACGCTCCCATCCATCTTGACATGATTCCTATACTTTCATGTCATTACATTAACATCCTTATTAGCATACATGATTATTCATATGAACGATCATATCAAGTTCATATCTCACATATGTTTTCCATTAGCCGATTCAAACAAGCATATAGCATACTCAACATCATCATAACACAACCTTCACATATTATTGTCATTTAGACATTTCATCAAACACGTGGCGTGCGTACTACTTCCTAGGCATCATGTACAACTAGTTTATGCATAATCTTCCTAGTTCATTTATATTTCATCAAATCTTCTTACTAATCAACAAGTATCATTAGCACATAAACATCAAGCATAGCATCATCATATTTCTCCTAATTCATCTAACAAGAATTCATCATACCCACATAATACATCAATCTTTCCACAAGACTTGGACATAGATGGTGATTCTAGTCATCATCTTCACCATAACTAACGGGTTTCACCTCTAATCATCAAATTAGCACTAACCATACATAACCGATGTTCTATACGAGGGTTCTAACCCTTGTACGTGATTAATTTCATATTAACTCACGGATTAGAACATAACCCACTTCACCCATGATCACAAATCTTAAATTTAAGACATACCTTATGATCCCCTCGTGATAGTGATCATTTATCCATGCTCGGTTATGATTTTAGACTTCATTCCACCCTTCAATTTGAAGATTTAACAAGAACTAGGGTTTGAACCCTTGTTCTTCTTCTTCTTCTTCCTGATCGTCTCACACACACACGAAGTGTGTGTGTGTGTGTGTGTGGGTTTTCCTTTATTTAATAAATCATGTTTCCTTTTTAACGGTTTTGGTCCCTCAACTTCGTTTCAATTAATAAAGAGACTAACACTCATTATCTTGTTACTTATATATACATGTCACCACTCGGTAAATTATTCCTAGTCAACTTTTATTTACGGGTCACTTTTACCCCAAACGGTAATTTACCCGTTCCTTTATATTAACCGGGTTTAAATTATCAAACCCCAGTTTTGGGGTGTTACAACAAAGTAGGTTCAAATATAATGTATTTTTATAATTTAATTATTAAATGGTTCCTATGTTTGCCCAAAATACCTCGTATTTCCATTCGTCAACTTACCCATGATGCATTCTTTTAATAACATAAGTTTTTATATATTTTATATAAAATTTTTGGGAATGTTACATCCTCCCCACCTTATTTTAAATCTCGTCCTCGAGATTCCCTGAAATATAGATGAATACTTTTAGTTTGTCATGATCCTAGTTTATTCTGGTCATTTCTTTGAATTTTGACCATAACTATTCTTTATGTTTTGAGACTCTTATCTTCTCAAGAGTTTCTTAATGAAGGTAAACTTACTATTAGCGTAAGTTTTAGACGTTTTGTGTCTTAGCATAACTTTTAGTTATAGGTTTCCTAATGCATTAATAATCGCAAAGGAAATTCTCATACTTTTGATGGCGTCCCAACTTAAAGAGTTCATGTCGTTCATCTTGTCGCACGAACTACGAGACGGAAGATCAAACGAAATAATGTTTGATATCGAAATTATAGACGTATACGAGAGATTCCTAATAATTAAGTCTAAAATTATCATTGACACACTCGTTCGTGATTTATTCCTAATAATCAATATGGTCTTTTGGATTTCCTCATAGACATATATATATGTATAATATTTCATATATTGTAATATGCACACTATCCATAATGTAAATGTATTTAACAGATTCACAAGTCAGACATCAGGTCATGGTACTATTTAGGGAATTCCATTATCATAACATATACCCCATCTCACCCGGTCTTGTCGGAGAGGTAACCCCATCTCACCCGGACAAGCTGGAGAGTCTACCGCACCATACCCAGTTTTGCCGGAGAGGTAATTATCATGGTATTTCCCATAAATAGACTTCTCTCAAATTAGGATTTTGAAAGTACATCGTTTATTTATAGTTTGCATCAAGAAACAAGGAAATCAGTATTCTCATGATAGATCATATTCTAGAACCGAGTAGTATCAATAAACAAGAAATAACAGTGGCCAGTTGTTATCGCTTATTTATCATACAGGCACTGTTCTAGTCATCATCCTCACGGGATACCAATAACCATCACACTTTATCTATGCAAGTAATTGGCTTATCTCAAAGCTTTATACTAAGGCATCCTTCTTAGGTTCAAGTCTAAATACTGTCATGGTTGTTACCAGTGAATATCAATATCCCACCTCTTTTATTTAAGCATAGATATTATTATGGTTGTGGTTTTCTTTTGGTTGGAGAATGGAGTTTCAAATATATCATTGTCTCCATTGACACTATGGTTTGTTTAAATGTGAAGAGTATGCTTACAGCTAACTCTATTTATGCATGTAAAATCTTAGATCCCATTACAAGAAATATTTCATTGAGACAAATGGCATTTTAAAACATAGTAGTTTTCATGGTTTATTCTTATAATAATATCATGTCTTTATAAGAATTACCAGTGCTATTTTCTCTTATGTTTATCTTCAGAAGATATTATATTGTGTATACTATCAAGAGATTCTATTAGGTATATGCATATATGTGTATAAAATTTCAAATCTCTAGTTAATATTAAACTTACGTAATATATACACACATATATATAATACTAAATTATTTTGTAAAATAATAACTATACATCCGATGATACCAATCATCAGGCTTATTTCCATGACTTTATTTTATCTTTTTTTTATAAAAATAGTATATTGAAATAAACTTCCGTTAAATTTATTGAACATAATATTTTATAATTTTAAGGATGGATAAATAAAAGTTAAAAAAATGAATTACTCGAAATAGGAACTTTCTGGACTCATAGGAATAAATTTATTTTTAACTAGTGAGTTGAACCATATGGGTTTAAAATATCAAAACTTAACTCTCAATTTCTTGTATATTATATTATTTATTCAAAGAAGTACTTATGGTAAGTAAGTTTGACATTTCTAAAATTGATTCTAAATATATTTGAGTAATATACATGTATTAGAATATGTATGTATATTCCATACAATAATAGTAATTTATTTAAAGATATTACAATATTAAAATTGTAATCTGATTTTTAAATAAAGTTATATAAAAGACAACTGTATTAAACACACATTTGGGTCAATTATATTTATGTGGGGTATCTATTTTAAATTTTAGTTTTGAAAATGAAACAAAACTAGAATTTTCAGGGAAATTTTAATGTGTCAGGTAAAATAAATAAATAAGTAAATAAATAGAATACTTAAATCGAGTAGAAAAAAGGGGTTTTCATTTTGTAACATCTTTTACTTTTAAAATTATTTATTCTCTTTTATATATACCGGTTGTATAAACCATTAGACCCATCTTTTCTTTTCTTTGATAATATATTGTAAAATAGAATTTACTACTTCTTTTAAATATAATATTCTAAATGGTAGAGAATAAAAACATGATGATTATAAAAATCTTTTGAACATATACTTTCTTTGAATTATGCTATAGTTTTAAACGTATAAAATTTTTCATGTACCATATGTAGAATAACTTTTAGTTTATATTATATACACGTATAAATATATAAATGTTATTTAAACGTTATGATAATGTATATATATATTTCCAATTATTAATACCAAAAAAGGCAATAGAACAATATAGCACGTATTTAGATGAATTATAGGATATTATTAATATTTACTATTATAAGTTATAATCATCAATATTGTACTTTGGTTTATATTTCAACTATAGTTAATATATATAATAATAATAACTGTACCAAATATATTGTTTTAATATATAAACTTAGTCAATAGGTTAAAACATTTACTTCATAATGATCCTTTATTTACGTTAATCAGTTTATATAATATCTATATCTAAACAATACAAATGACACAAAATCATAAATTAGTTTTAAATAATATAGATAAAACATTAAACTTATAGTTAAAACTGAAGTTTGTATTGAACAAATAGTCTATTATATATAAATATAAAAGCTCTTCTATGATGTTTGATGACTAAAGTAGTAATTTAACTTTGCTGTTTACTAGAGTATTCTAGTTTGATAAAAATCTTCTCCATTCTTCTTTTTTTTTCTTCATAAAGTTACTACTACAACTAAACCATTTATTCTTTGTATGTGAAGGAGTATGTATTAATATATAATAAAAATTTCAATCATATTTAGGTGAATGAATGCCAGCTGACTTGAATACTTTTCTTTATAATTTAGGATACACAATCCTATAACTAATATGACTGGTTAATCTAATATTAATTATTTCCAGGCATAAGACCTATTCTGGACTTATCTTAATATTAAAGATTTGTAGAAATGCTTTCAACGTTTAGTTAGGCCTTTTCTACGTAGTCCAACCAACCAAAATCTCTAAAAATTTTAAATGATTTTATTTAATCATGAATACACATCATATTTATTTAACCATCTATTTTATTACTAAGTATTTTAATAGAAATCTTTAAGTAATCCCAACATTAATTATCTCACAAAATTATGAAAGTATGAAGTCTTATGGTCAACTAGTTATAAACCAGAAATGATAAAATGGAGTGGTAAATTGGTACACCTGGGTTTCAAAACTTGCTTTGGCTAGATTCACTAAAGCAATCTTTTAAATTTTTATTAATTCTTAAAATCCTTTTGGTTAATTCAATAGCTTCGGTTTTATTTATTTAAATATAAATTATTTTGAAACAATATTATTAAAATCACGAAGGTTTAAAGCTTTATATCATATATTTCAATATGTATTTTAAACCAAAGTAAATGATTGGTTTCAAAAGAGAATCATAAACATGACTGTTTTGTTAATAACTAACTTAGTTTGATGTATATTAACAATTGAATGTATTTAAATACATTTTTGTAGGTATACAAATGATTACATTTGTACATTTTACATGTCAGATCTAATGATATATATGATAATATTAAAACATGTATTAATAAGAAATCGTGTAATTATTTTAACTGATCAACTCCTATTTTTAAATAAAATATTTCATGATTCTTCTAACTATTTTAACGTATACATATTATGATATTATTTGAGTAGGTGGTATTAATTATCACAGAAAAATTTCTAGTACAAACATTTGGGTATAATCATAAAAATGGATTGATTAAAAACGACGAACATTGCGACTCATATATATATATATATATATATATATATATATATGTATTTATTACAAACTACAACTGGAATTCAAAATAAACTAGGGATTATGCATTCGTAACTTATTTTAGTCTATCTAGGTTATAGAAGTATTATGCTCAACATGCTTTTATGTAACGTTTATTCTATCTCCTGTCTCTACAAAGTTGTTATCTAATGGGCAAAGTTCCTTTAAAGTTTCTAACTCATAGGCGGCATGGGTGCTGGTACTGGTTTGGCCGTTCGACTATTTAATATAAGTTAGCATTTACTGCTGTAGTGGCTAACATATGGAGATTTACCCATTGTTCATCTAATTCATCTTTTCCTAGTGGGTTATTGTCTGCTTCCTAAGCTTGTGTATTTATTTCCTGATTGATTATCGCTCCCTTTGGTTGTGACTTCTTTATTTTCTCTCGACTTTTGCTAATAATCTGTAACAACTCTCATTAAAAAGTCATAATTATTATTTTAATTATCCAAATAGGAAACCCTAATTGAGAAACCCAAGTGATTCTGCATAATCCCTAAAATTTTCAGAACATTTGGAATCAGGATTAGGGCCCCTAAAACTCAGGGGGGGGGGGGTAAACCCTAATTGATAATTATCTTCGAAATACGTTGTCAGAATGTAAATTCGTTTGAATAACAACTCATCAGGCCTATACCAGTGACTAACCTACCCTACCCTACCTTGACACCCCAGGCGACACGCGACAGAAACAGAGTCACCCTCCGCGACACGCAGGAGGGTGAAATTTTCAGTATAAATAGTAGGGCTTGGGTCTTGAACTGTTTACATATTACGACGTTAAAATTCGTTACGTACAATTACTTATAAGCTGTTTCTTTCAAAACACACATATATCACGAAGTACTGCCGCAATTCAGGGTAATAACTCGATCGCTAATACGATTCAATGTCCGATCGATTAAACTATCCAATGGATGTTTAAGTGCTGCCCACATTAGGGTTTATGCTTTGTCATTCGTTGTTAATTCAATGGATGTTTAAGTATCGCACTTTGTCATTCGTTGTGAAGGTTTTAATCTCGTGAGTTATCGTAAATGCTGTATAAAGTTACTAACCTAGTTTGTGTGCATTATTATTTAAACTAGGTTATCAAGGCTAATCAGTAGGCTAAGCTCTGTTCGAAATTAAATCTGCAATGTGAGTCATTCTCTTTTTATCAACTATTTTACAATAACTCAAATTATTTTCACAGTTATAATTACGGGGATTAAGTCTTTGTAATCACCAAGTTACAGCCGGTATGTGGGGTTTTGTATACATTACTTGATAATCGTCACCATTGGGGCAGCCAATGGGGGATATGACCATAGTCACAGATCCGGTCGAGTGACAAATACCGTGGGTAGTTGGTTTGATATCAAGAACATTGTAATCGCTCTTAATACTGTAAATTATAACAAAAGAGTCGTTTTATTAAAAAGAATGATTCACTCAGTATTTCCCGCTGACAAAACCTTTTTCAAACATGTTTCAGGTGATCTGTTGTGATCCAGGAAAAGTGCCGTGAAGCACTACAAGCTTAAGGAAGTGGCTCAGTATAAAAATAAAGAAACATGTTTTGTAAAATAAAAGATTTCTTTGTGAAATCTCAAGATTGTAAATTACCGGGTTTTATCCCGAGTTGTGAAATAAAATAATCGGGAAATATTTCAGTTTTAAAAAGATCCTGAAGAAACTTCCGCTGCTAAATAAATACCACGGGATTTCTGTCCCGCGGCTCCTGAAACGGGTCAAACCGGGTCGGGGACCGTGACAGAAAAAGGTGGTATCAGAGCCACTGATTTAAGCCTATTAAGTATTTAGAAATACTTAATTTTTTACTGATTGCCAATTATGTGATTATGTGTTTTACTAACTGATTATTTGTTAGTTACAGTATGGGTAAACAAAAGCTGTCAAACATCTATCTTAAACTAGATTGGTCATCCAACGAGAAGGGAAGTTCATCCCAAACAAAACCTTATGTAATTCCTGAAGAATGAATATTTGTCCGTAAAGCGCAGTATGAAGAACCACTTTCTCCCAGTAAAAGAAGTCTGATTATTAGAAAAAGTAAGGAGAAAATAAAGAAACCCCGAGAGAAGAAAGTTAAACAGGAAACCCAGGAATTAACCAGTAAAATACCTTGGGATGACAAATTAGATGAGAAATGGGCAGATCTTTATATGCTAGCTACTGTAGCAGTAAATGCAAATCTCTAAATATTTTAAAATCAAGTTTTAGCGCCTACAGTCCAGAAATCTTATCCAGTAAATAAATAAATTTACAATAGAACCTCATGTGTTTTAAATTTTCATTTGTTTTGTATTTACCCAGTATGAAATAATATTTAAAAGATTTCCTATGAAAATTTTGTTATATATTAGTAATTGTGTGTATTTTACATAACAGCATGAGTAACTTGTCTGACGCCCTTCAAAACCTAAATCTCTATCCAGTAAAAATAGAGGTTTCCCAAGATTTCAATAGGTATATATCAGACATAGAAGAACCTGTTGAATTCAATGCTTCACCACATCCAGAGAAACCTAAACCCAAGAAGAGGAGGAGATTTGTGGGATGGAGACGTGTGCGTAGGAGGAAGCCTACAACCAGGAAAATTCCTAAAATAGAAAATCCTTTAGACAAAGGAAAAGGGGTTGAAGTCAGTGAAGGTTTTAGGTCACTGTAAATGGAATTGGGAAAAGATTCTAGGCCACCAGGAATGGAATATGGAGGATTCTAGGCAAATCCAGAGGGAAGTCGGAGAAAGTTCTAGACAGGTGGGGGAGTTACCTTTTCAGGAGGAATTAGATCGGGCATTGGCAAGCTGTGATGTTATTAGGCCAATTAATAATAATCTGTACCCTACTATTGAAAATCAACTACCAATAAACTTAGAACCAGCAATTCCAGATCCTATAATCCATACTCAACCTCTGGGGATAGACGAATGGTGGACAAATGATTGGCAGTTTCAAAACCTAATCAATAGTCCTTATTCCTTTCTTCCTCAGTTCGACCCAGAACCATTACCAAATCCACCCATGAGTAACGAGAATTTAGCAGAACTTCGCCATTTTGGCGAAGAGTTAATGGATGCGGGAAATAGAATCCGGGAGATAGGGGGACAAATTGCTTGGAAGTATGATGAAAGGGAGCTTCGTTTTTAGGACGACAAGTGACGAGAGATAGTAGGATGGTGAAACTGTGGTTGTGTAATAGTAAAAGTAAATAGTGAAATCAGTCTGTAAAATAACTACGAATAAAACTCTGTAAGATATTGGTGTGTAATGATGCATACTATAAAAGATAAAAAATGAAATCGAGAAATCGATAGTTTTGACTATACGTGTATTGTAAAAAATTATCTGATTGTTTTGTGTATAATTGTTATTTATCAGATACTAATAAAATTATATATATTAATTATCAGATGGCAAACATTGGTAATGAACCAGTAAATGAGGTTAATCAGTCTGAGCAACATCCAGGGGATCAATATATGACTAGGCAAGATATCGAAAATATTGTTGCTCAAGGGATAGCCAATGCTATTCCAGCAATCGTTGCTACTGTAAAGAATCCAATCGAACCACAACAAATCGTTCCTAGTAAACGTATTTCTGAAGATAACTTCAGTAATAGTGTAAACGAAGGTGATAATCATGTTAATGATAATGAGGAACCACATCAAGCTCCATTTCCTAAGAAAATGAAAGCCGCAACGCCTGGTTGCACTTTCAAAGAATTCATTGTTTGTAAACCTACTGAATTTGCAGGCAATGAAGGAGCAACTGCATCACTGCGTTGGTTAGAGAAAACCGAAGCAGTAATTGCAATAAGTAAATGTGCCAAAGATGATCAGGTCATGTACGCGTCAAATCTTTTCAAAGAAGGAGCACTCGAATGGTGGAACACTGTGTTACAATCAAAAGGGAGAATAATAGCTTATGCCATGAATTGGGAAGAATTTAAGAGTCTTGTAGAAAGAAAATTCTGTCCTGAGTATGAAAAGGAACAAATGACAAATAAGTTTCTAAATCATCGGATGATGGGTGTAGATTGTCGCGGTTATACTTCGACATTCTTTGAATATGCTAGAGTGGTACCAACGCTGGCTTCGCCAGAACCAGTACTCATTTCTCGCTATATTTGGGGATTGATTTGTGAAATCCGCAATATCGTTAAATCTGCGAGACCTCGCACTATTGATGATGCTGTGGAACTAGCTAACACCCTAACCGATGAACTGGTACGTACACAAGATGAAAACAAGAAGAAAGAATTGGCTCAGAAAATTACCCAAGGATTTCGTACGGGTAATAGTAGTAATTTCAAGAGAAGAGGAACTGGGCAATTCTCAACTCCGTCATTCTGCAGGAAATGCAAGAAGAAACATTATGGAAGATGCGATATAACCTGCAATTTTTGCAAAACTGTAGGACATCGTGAAGAAAACTGCAGGAAGAAAACAATAGTCTGCTATAACTGTGGAGAAAATGGACATTTCAAAACAGAATGTCCTAAATTGGGCAAACCAGCAGACAACAAAACCAAGGCGACCGACGGAACTATTAAGAAGAATCCCAGGGCATTTCAGCTGACCACTCAAGAAGCAGAACTCATCCCAGATGTGATAGCGGGTACGTTCTTAGTTCACAACGTATACGCAAAAGTATTATTTGACTCTGGTGCAAACCAAAGTTTTATAAATACTTCATTCTGTCAAGCTCTTAATTTACCTTTAACCAGTATTAGGCAGATTTTTACAGTCGAAACTGCAGACGGAAATTCAGTTAAAATAGATAAAGTTTTGCAGGAAGGAAATATAGAACTTTTAGGGCATAAATTCTCTGCAAACCTATTGCCAATGAATTTAGCTGAATTTGATGTTGTATTAGGAATGGATTGGTTAGTAGCCAACCATGCTCGAATCCTTTGTGATCAGAATTCCATAGAAATTCAATCAACCACCAGAAAAGTAATTATAATTACAGGAGATAAACCACGTAAGCCCATGAAGTTCATATCAGTAATGAAAGTTGCTAATTATGAACAAAAACAAGGAATAGTATATATGATTTCAGTAATCATTAATACTAAAGGTAAAGAACTTAAGGAAATTTCTGTAGTCTCAGAATATCCGGATGTATTTCCAGAAGAATTACCGGGATTACCCCCAGATAGGGAAGTAGAATTTAGGATTCATCTAATTCCAGGAACTACACTGATAGCTAAGGCACCTTATCGGTTAGCACCCACAGAAATGTTAGAACTGAAAAAGCAATTAGATGAATTACTAAGTAAAGGATTCATACAACCTAGTTCATCTCCTTGGGGAGCATCAGTACTATTTGTTAAGAAAAAGGATGGTTCAATGAGAATGTGTATCGATTATAGAGAATTAAATAAGGTTACAATTAAGAATCGATACCCATTACCTAGGATTGATGATCTGTTTGATCAACTTCAAGGAGCTAGATATTTTTCTAAGATAGACTTACGCTCCGGATATCATCAATTGAAGGTACAAGAAGAAGACATACCTAAAACTGCTTTCAGAACTAGGTATGGTCATTACGAGTTTACAGTCATGCCTTTTGGGTTAACGAATGCACCTGCTGCATTCATGGACATGATGAATAGGATCTGTAAACCATATTTGGATAAATTTGTAATTGTTTTTATAGACGATATACTTATTTATTCCAAAAGTCAGACAGAGCATTGGGAACACCTTCATGCACTCTTAACTTTGTTAAGAAAAGAAAAGTTTTATGCCAAATTCTCGAAGTGTGAATTTTGGTTAAAGGAAGTGCAATTCCTAGGACACATGGTGAATCACGAAGGTATTCACGTAGATCCTGCTAAGATAGAGGCAATTACCAATTGGAAGGTTCCACAAACAACAATGGAAATTAGAAGTTTTATAGGTTTAGCTGGGTACTATAGACGGTTTATTAAGGATTTTTCCAAGATAGTTGTTCCATTAACTAAGCTAACCTGTAAAACCGTTAAGTTTGAATGGGGATCTAAACAAGAAGAAGCTTTTAGGATTTTGAAGCAGAAATTAACAAATGCTCCAATCTTAGCCTTACCAGAAGGAACTGAAGATTTTGAAGTATATTGTGATGCTTTAAAACTAGGATATGGATGTGTGCTTATGCAACGCAAAAAGGTGATTGCATATGCTTCAAGGCAATTGAAAAAGCACGAAGAAAACTATACGACTCATGATTTAGAATTAGGAGCAGTAATTTTTGCCCTTAAAATTTGGAGACATTATCTGTATGGAAGTAAATTTACTATTTATACAGATCATAAAAGCCTAAGATATATATTTGGGCAAAAAGAGTTAAACATGAGGCAAAGGAGATGGATGGAAATCCTAAGTGACTACGACTGTGATATTCAGTATCATGAAGGAAAGGCAAATGTAGTTGCAGATGCCTTAAGTCGTAAGTATTATGAGAAACAACGACGGGTTCGTGCTCTCAGATTAAATCTACAAATAGATTTAATGGAACAATTGAAGAATGTTCAAGCTACAGCAATCAAGGATGATGCTGAAGGAATGAAAGGACGAATAAAGGAATTAGAACAAGAAGCAGATGGAATTTGGAGATTCCACAAAAGTAGAATTTGGGTACCTAAGCAGGGAGACTTAAGACCTAAGATTTTAGAAGAAGCCCATAAATCTAGGTATACTATGCACCCAGGAAACAATCAGATGTACCAAGATTTAAGAAAGAACTTCTGGTGGATAGGAATGAAAAAGGATATAGCGCGATATGTTTCTAAATGTCTTACTTGTTCATAAGTTAAGGCAGAACACCAGAAACCTTCAGGGTTACTACAACAATTAGAAATGGCTGTATGGAAATGGGAACTCATAACAATGGATTTTGTTACTAAGTTACCCAAAACAAGAAAAGGTAATGATGCGATTTGGGTAATTGTAGATCGGTTAACCAAATCAGCTCACTTTCTACCAATGAAAGAAACCTTTAGTATGGAAAGGTTGGCAAAATTGTATGTAGATGAAGTCGTATCCTTACATGGAGTTCCACTCTCCATTGTTTCGGATAGGGATAGTCGTTTTACTTCTCATTTCTGGAAAAGCTTCCAGCAAGCTATGGGAACTCGACTAAACCTAAGCACGGCATATCATCCACAAACAGACGGACAAAGTGAAAGGACAATCCAAACTGTAGAAGACATGCTTAGAACATGTGTAATAGATTTTGGTGGAAATTGGGACGATCACTTACCATTAATTGAATTCTCCTATAACAATAGTTATCATTCAAGTATTGAAACTTCCCCATTTGAAGCACTGTACGGAAGAGTGTGCAGAACTCCAGTTTGTTGGGCAGAAATAGGAGAAAGTCAATTGTCAGGTCCTGAAATAGTGCAAGAGACGACTGATAAGATTACTCAAATCAAGGAAAGACTGAAGACGGCTCGCGATCGTCAAAAGATTTATGCAAATAATTGGCTCAAGCCACTTGAATTCCAAGTGGGAGACAAAGTACTATTAAAAGTTTCTCCTTGGAAAGGAGTAGTTAGATTCGGAAAGAAAGGAAAGCTAAGTCCAAGGTACGTAGGACCATTTTCAGTGATCCAACGTATAGGACCAGTTGCTTATCGTTTACAACTACCAGAAGAATTAGCTGGAGTACATGATGTATTTCATGTATCCAATCTCAAGAAATGCTTATCAGATGAATCACTGGTAGTACCTCTTCAAGATATAGAGGTAAATGAAAAGCTGAAATTTGTTGAAAAACCTCTTCAAATTGAGGATCGAAAGATCAAGTTTCTCAAACACAAACGACTGGTTTTAGTCAAAGTCAGATGGGATTCAAAGAGAGGAGCTGAATATACTTGGGAGCTGGAATCAGAAATGAAGCGAAAGTATCCTCATTTGTGCCAGTAAATCTCGAGGACGAGATTTTTATTAAGGTGGGGAGAATGTAACAACTCTCATTAAAAAGTCCTAGTTATTATTTTAATTATCCAAATAGGAAACCCAAATTGAGAAACCCAAGTGATTCTGCATAATCCCTAAAATTTTCAGAACATTTGGAATCAGGATTAGGGCCCCTAAAACTCAGGGGGGGGGGGGGTAAACCCTAATTGATAATTATCTTCGAAATACGTTGTCAGAATGTAAATTCGTTTGAATAACAACTCATCAGGCCTATACCAGTGACTAACCTACCCTACCTTGACACCCCAGGCGACACGCGACAGAAACAGAGTCACCCTCCGCGACACGCGGGAGGGTGAAATTTTCAGTATAAATAGTAGGGCTTGGGTCTTGAACTGTTTACATATTACGACGTTAAAATTCGTTACGTACAATTACTTATAAGCTGTTTCTTTCAAAACACACATATATCACGAAGTACTGCTGCAATTCAGGGTAATAACTCGATCGCTGATACGATTCAATGTCCGATCGATTAAACTATCCAATGGATGTTTAAGTGCTGCCCACATTAGGGTTTATGCTTTGTCATTCGTTGTTAATTCAATGGATGTTTAAGTATCGCACTTTGTCATTCGTTGTGAAGGTTTTAATCTCGTAAGTTATCGTAAATGTTGTATTAAGTTACTAACCTAGTTTGTGTGCATTATTATTTAAACTAGGTTATCAAGGCTAATCAGTAGGCTAAGCTCTGTTCGAAATTAAATCTGCAATGTGAGTCATTCTCTTTTTATCAACTATTTTACAATAACTCAAATTATTTTCACAGTTATAATTACGGGGATTAAGTCTTTGTAATCACCAAGTTACAGCCGGTATGTGGGGTTTTGTATACATTACTTGATAATCGTCACCATTGGGGCAGCCAATGGGGGATATGACCATAGTCACAGATCCGGTCGAGTGACAAATACCGTGGGTAGTTGGTTTGATATCAGGAACATTGTAATCGCTCTTAATACTGTAAATTATAACAAAAGAGTCGTTTTATTAAAAAGAATGATTCACTCAGTATTTCCCGCTGACAAAACCTTTTTCAAACATGTTTCAGGTGATCTGTTGTGATCCAGGAAAAGTGTCGTGAAGCACTACAAGCTTAAGGAAGTGGCTCAGTATAAAAATAAAGAAACATGTTTTGTAAAATAAAAGATTTCTTTGTGAAATCTCAAGATTGTAAATTACCGGGTTTTATCCTGAGTTGTGAAATAAAATAATCGGGAAATATTTCAGTTTTAAAAAGATCCTGAAGAAACTTCCGCTGTTAAATAAATACCACGGGATTTCTGTCCCGCGGCTCCTGAAACGGGTCAAACCGGGTCGGGGGCCGTGACATAATCCAACTTCTCTTCTTAATGGTAAATGGTTTCTCAAACTGTGCCTTACGAATAAATATTCCTTCCTTAGTATCTGCTGAGTATCCTGAGGGATTTGGTTGAAATGAGGTTCCCTTATCTTTTGGTGAACTATCTAATTGACGATAGATGTCCGGAATTCTTTGCTTACCCATACTGTAGACTAACAAATAGTCAAATAACATAAAACACATAAGCACATAAGTTATTTTCTAACACATAATTTAAAACTTAAGTATCAGCAGAACACTTCTTTGGCTTGAACCAGTGGTTAGGCTCTGATACCATCTTCTGTCACAACCCCCGCCCCCTATCTGTCCCGGGAACGGGCGGCCGTGAACATTCGTTTGTGGTGGTATCAGTTATTAATTTGGCAGCGGAAATTTCATCAGGACCGTAGTTAGGAAATATTTTATCAGAGTAAAACCATCTTATTTGATATTCATACTCACATGGGTAAAACCCAAGTTTCTTATTACAACATAGGGTTAAACCCTCTTTTATTGAGTTTAAAAACATCGTATTTTAGATAACTTTTATAGCCACAGTTTTCCAAGCCGTTAGTGCTCTCGAGCTGGCTTTTTACTACTTGGCTTTCACATTGTGTTACCTGAAACACGTGTTTAAAAACATTTGTCAGTGGGAAATACTGGTGAGTGAATCCCAGTTTAATCAAGAAACATTTTATCAATTAAAACAGTATTGAGAGCGATCACATTGTTTATTTCTACACAATTACTCATTCAGTACTGTCAATCCTAACTTGTGGGTCATATTACACATTGGCCAACTCGTTGTCCAATGGTAACGTACTGTCATCCCCGACTTACTACTCACATTGTAGTAAATTTTGTATACAAAACCCCAACATACCGGCAGTAATTGAAGAACTACAAAGACTCAATCACCGCTTAATCGCATTGTAAAATAATTAAGGTTTTTGTAAAACATTTCAAAAAGGTTAACAAAAGGAGGATAAACTCACATTGTTATCTTAGACTTCGTGTAAGGGTTTCCTGGGATTAATCTATAATTTACACAAATGTACATAGGTTAGTATAATAACCCTTTTGATAATATTAATGATATCATCCCCGAGACGGTATTCCAACAACTACGTCGGGCAGAACCACGACAGTTGTTACGGAATCCTAAATCAATCGGACAGCATATCTAATACGAAACTGGGGTTATAATACTTACAACGGAGCAGAACCTCGCTAATTAGGGGTATAATACCCGAGTATAATAACTCTAATTCAGATTTTTGAGAATGAGAATGAATTGTGAACGAAATTTGGTTGAACCCGATGGCCTTCTTATATAGTTGCTGAACCTGGGTCTCTCGCGGCCCGCGTAACATAAGCACAAAGCTTACGCGGCCCGCGTCAAAGCTGGGTCAACGCGTAGTTGTGCTGAGTCGACAACTAGCTTAGCCGGGTGTTGAGACACGTGGCCGCACCGGGCTGCGGCACCTTTTTAGCCTCTCGCGGCCCGCATAAGGGTTATGGGGCACCTTACGCGGCCCGCCTCAACTTAACTTCTCTTGTTTTTCATTTATTTTTAATGTTATATTGTATTTCGGGCTTGGTTTTCACATACGGGGTGTATTTAAAAACATATAGGGGTATTCTAAATATATTAGGGGTGTCAGAAATATTTTGGAGGGTTGACAAATCTTGGTATAACTCATGGGTTATTTAATAAAATATATAGTGCACTCACATTAAGTATAGTGACCCAATTCTACTTTTATCCCTACGTCACGAGACAGAACCCCAACGAATTTAGGCAGAGCCTTGACATACGTTACGGGGTCCTACGTCAATCGGACAGGGTATTAGTGATCAAGGGTTAAAACACTTAAAATGGGACAGGGCTTTATTATTAGGGTAACTTATTAAAGAAAATGGGCTAAACTATAGATAGAGTGAGATGGAGAAATAGAAAGAAGGACAGATGGCGTGTATGCTTGAAGTGTTCATATGCTATCCTATATATACTATAAATGTGACTTTGAGTGTAAGTTAAGTCCTCCACGTACACAACCATTGAAATCAAATTATCATATTTTATTTATTTCTTTCTTATGATTTTGTTTTCATACCTAGACAATAAAGATATTAGATTTGGTTTTAACATTTTATTTATAATATATTAATTGTTTTTAGTTTTAGATTATATTATTATTATAATTAATTTAACTGCTTCACTTATTTGACGCTTATAACTTTTAAAATATGACGTTTTGTAAAATAATAAATATATTATTAGAACGAGAATAATTTTATCTACATTTTGAACCAAGTTTTATTAAAAACAAAGTAGGTTCAAATATAATGTATTTTTTATAATTTAATTATTAAATGGTTCATATGCTTGCCCAAAATACCTCGTATTTCCATTGGTCAACTTACCCATGATGCATTCTTTTAATAACATAAGTTTTTATATAAAAATTTTGGGAATGTTACAGTTACAACGTGCGGGGTCCTAAATCAACTTAATTATTATTTTTCTACGTTTTACGTTGCAGTTTCATTTCTTTACATTGATACACCGTAACTTCAGTATTGGTTGTCGTTGGCGGTGGTGTGGCATTGGTGCTATTCGGCACGGTTTTACGCCCCCGCTGCATTGCGGTGGGTGGTAAATCTAGTATAAATATAAAAACCGACTTACTAGTGCCAGTGTATTTTCATTAAGTTTCATTTTGACCACCAAAATTTTATCTTTTACACGTGAGTTGTTAGGACCTTCATGTGTTTACAAAAGATGGGGAATTAGAAGATGAAATTGGTAGCTGATGGTGGCTACGACGATGGTGGATGTTACAGACACGGTGGTGGTTACGTAGGTGTTGGTGGCGGAGGTGGATCTACAACGGAAACCTCGGGTGAGGCGGAGGCTGCGGTGGTGATGATGGCAGTGTGGTGTGAGGAAGAAGTTTTTGCCACCGCGGGTGTAAGGGCATGCGGGGTGGTCCGTGATAGCCATCCCATCACGCGTTATACCACCACGAACACCCCCGCCTCCATGTTGGTCACGTGTGATTTTTGAAACGCGTTGAAATGTTTGAAAAATTCGACCGTTGATTGATTTTTGACCGTTATTTAAACGGTAATATTCAATAAAAAAAAACCTTTAAAACATTTATCTATTTATATCTCCATTTTAAACCATTTTACACACACCAATCTACATCTTTAAACCATTTTAAACCCATTTCACACAATTTTTATATCTTTCTCAAATGGAATTCCCTACGGATTCGACATTTCCGATGTCTAGCGATAGCGATACCGAGTCGTCTTCCGACAACAAGACGCTAAAATATTTTGTGTCGGTGTATAACGAACTTGATGCCGAGTCGTCCCGCCCAAAGAAGAAGATGGTCGACCGTGATCGTATACGTGCCAACGAAGTTTTGATGAACGATTATTTTGTGGAAAATCCGCTCTACAATGCCGAAACATTTAGAGATCGGTTTCGTTTACCCAAAGAATTATTTTTAAAGATTGTTGGAGACATCGAAGCAAGCGATGAATGGTTTCAAGAAGGTTACGATGTGAGGGGCAAACCAAGTTTCACGCCGATACAAAAATGCACGTCCGCCATTCGCCAACTGGCGACAGGTAACCCTCCCGATCAATATGATGAAAACCTAGCTATGTCGGCCAGAACTTCACGTGAATGTTTGCAATTTTTTTGCAACGCGGTCATTAAGTTGTATGCTAAAGAGTTTTTACGTAAACCGACGAGCCACGACATCTCACATATTTACGCCGCACACGAGGCTAGATGGCATTTTCCCGGGATGCTCGGTAGCATCGATTGTACACATATCGAGTGGAAAAATTGTCCAAGAGAGTTGCGAGGGGCGTATGTTAGGGGAGACATCAAAAGACCAACCATCATACTAGAAGCGGTGGCGTCGAATGATTTATGGATTTGACATTCGTATTTCGGTGTTCCAGGTTCAAACAACGACATCAATGTGTTGCACACGTCGCCGTTGTTTCAAACCGTAACGGATGGTACCGCACCTTCCTCTCATTTCTATGTTAACGGTCGACATTACAGACGAGGCTTTTTTCTTGTGGATGGTATCTACCCGTCTTGGTCTGTTTTTGTGAAAGCTCCCTCATTTCCTGTCGAGTCTAAAGAAATCGTGTTCAAAAAATTGCAAGAATCGGCAAGAAAAGATGTTGAGAGGGCATTTGGTGTTTTAAAGGGTAGATGGGGTATACTACACCGAACGGTTCGTGCGACGAACAAGAAATCAATACATAACATAGTGTATGCATGTATCATATTGCACAATATGATGATCAAAGAAGACAGACGTGCAATATCCCCGGATTGGGTGCCGGATCCTCCTACACAAGTTCAAGTTCCACAAAATATCCATCTAGAATTGCGTAATGAAGAAACTTACTTTCGGTTAAGATACGATTTAATCAAACTAGTAGGTTCTCTAGGTTTGGAGTTTCATGATTCGGACGAGGAGTAGGTTTTTTTTTTTTAAATTGTATGTTTCATGATTTCAAGTATGTTAAATTGAAGTAGTATGTTTTAAATTTAATGAAATTTATAATTTTAGTGTTTTATTGTTAATTTCTAATTTAAAATAAAAAATAAAAAAATAGTGAAATTTATAATTTAGTGTTTAATTTCTAATTTTAAAATAAAAATTAAAAAAATTTGGTAGTGATAGAATTCTATCACTAGTGACCACCCCCTCCCCTATCGAAGTCGAGTAGAGGCCGGTGAAGATGAACCAACAACCATCGATTTGTTTTATCCGTGTTTACCTTTCTTTTCAAAGTTCCTGTTTAGCTTTCTTTTCATCCGAGTTATTTATCTATTTTATATGTTCATATTAACATCCCATGTTCAAGTGTTGAAAAAAAAGACAAAACAAAAATACATGTCCTCTTCATGTATCCCGAATCACGAATCGTAACGTCTAACAGATTGAAACACATCCCCCACCATAGCCCAATTGGTTAGGCCGGCTTCTTCCCTTTGGGAGGTCGCCGGTTCGACTCCAACTTGTGGCTTATGGTGCGGGACGTCCCAATGATGAATCGTTACCTACCGAGGCATGGTGTGGTCCTGAGGGCAACCCGGTTTTCATCCAGCTGTTACCCCAGCGAGTTTCTCGTATGGGGGCAATATGATTTCCGGGCGAAGGTCAGCTAGTGCGCCGGCCGGGGCCCGATAGAACATCACATTCGGTAAGCGGGGCTGATGGGAGCTTGTCATCGACAAGCTCTCAGTGACCTATTACTGGTCAGCACATAGAAAGTCACCCTTAAAAAAAAAACAGATTGAAACACGAAAGTATTATTTTATAACTATAATTACTTTTGAGCATATTTTATTTATCAAAAGTGTCGGTAATCTACCAGTGTCATAACAAGCCGAATAGATTCTGACCGAACAACATCGGGACTATTGAAAAAATTACCGATGTTTATTTTTATGGTTTTCGATTGATGTAAAACATTTATTTTTTGGGTTTTCATTTTCGGTTGGAATACCGAGTGTCAGTACCACATCGATACCGCAGTAAATGGAACCTATAGCGATCGAATTTCCACTACAGCGCGTGGGGATTTCACTAGTTTATTTAAATTATTTAGTTACTAAACGTTGCTGCTCATGACATTATAGCCTAGTGGCATCTTGAGGTATGATAAGGAAGGCTTGAGGACCATTAGGTCCCGGGTTTGATTCCCCCACGATGAGGTTTTTTCCGTGATCCAAATTTGCAGTTCAAAATTAATGACTAAAATACCCTCGCATTTTTTTAAGTTTATCAATGTAACACATTTGGGTACTAACACCTAATTTTATTTTAGTTTAAATCAATTTTACAAAATCTATTTATTTTTTTTATTTTCATCTTTTTATTATATCTCTTAATTTACATAAAATCTATTTATTTTTTTATTTTCATATTTTTATTAAATTTCTTATTTAACAAAAAATCTACTTGTTACACCAGTATTTTTTTTAAATAGATTTTTTAAATAAAATCTACTAGCTATATAGTTTTATGTAAATTAAATTTCTTACTCGTTTTAAATAATGTAAACCATACCACTACTAGAAAATACATCTACCTTGACACGCGAATAATGACACACACTCATTTTATGACATTCAAAAACGCATGTCAAGAAAAAAATGTCATTGTTTACAAAATTCAATAAATTTATGACACTTTTTTTTGTATGTCATCTTTTTAGCGTCATAAAAATAAAACAAGGTCATTTTATGACATTCGAAAGCGTATGTCAAGAATAAAATGTCGTGGTTTATAAAATTCAACAAAGTTATGACACTCTTTTTTGTGTGTCATATTTTAGCATCATACAAAAAACAAGACTATTTTATGACATTCGAAACCGTGTGTCAAGTAAAAAATGTCATGGTTTACAAATTCAACAAATTTATGACACATAGACTTTTTTGTGTGTCATCTTTTTAGCACTATTAGAAAAAAATGTCATGGTTTACAAATTCGAAACCGGCTTGCTCACATCCTCTCTACCAATCTTGATTGGCTCCCAGATCTTTGAACGGCCACTACATCGTCGTGAACGGCTGACCACCCCACTTCTTCCTATTGTGAAGGCCCTTTGATCTCATTCAGCAATCTGTTTTTCAGGGTATATCGAACAACGTCATTCCTCCCTATAATTTAAGCTTTAGAAATCTGTTTTTCAGGTTATGATTTGTCCAGGCTAGTTAACTTATATTTTTGGGTGTCCGAGTATTCCTAGTTGATAAGGTATGCTATTAGATATATTGAGCATGATATTTACTAACAGTAATTGTATATTGAGCATGAAATTAATTTATATTGTTCTTTATTTTTACTAACAGTAATTGTATATTGAGCATGATATTTTTTACTTTGTTAATGTAGAAATACCTGTTTGATGCAATTAAGATCGTCAATTTACCAAAAGATTTGGATAAAGGTACCCCTGATCCATTCCATTAGAATAAATTATGTTGTTATATATGGAAAATAAATCATGCCTTTAGCTTAGAGTTAAATAAATATCATATTTTTTTCTTCATCTATCATGTATTGTGTCTCCCATTTTTTCATGATTTTTAAGACCAAACATATGTATTACTTTTAACTTGCGAAGAGTAGGGGCGATCCACCGGTTCGGTTTTTGCAGTTTTTTTTTTTGAGTTTGGAGTTGATCTAATTCATATGAATATGATGTCTACGTTTTATTTTCTATATAGTTGAAGCCTGCATTAGTTTCAGTTTTTTTTTTTTTTTGGAAGGTGACTTTCAATGTACAGGACCTAGGTCACCGGGTTCATGTCTAAGACATTCCCCCGTCAGCCCCGCTCTTCCGGACGCGATGTTCGATCGGGCCCCGGCCGTTGCGCAAGCTGACTTCCGCCCGGAAACCATACTGCCCCCACACGAGAGACTCGCTGGGGTAACAGTTGGGTAAAACCGGGTTGCCCTCAAGACCGCACCATGCCTCGGTAGGATACGATCCATCATTGGGACGTCCCACCCCCCGTATGCCGCAACCGGGAGTCGAACCGGCGACCTCCAAGGAGGAAGCCGGCCCAACCTTAACCAACATGGGGATAACCGGTTGAGCTAGGAGGCGGGATATCTGCATTAGTTTCAGTTAGAATATACATTTCATAAGGGGTGCCTTTAGAAAAGTTTGGTTAGAAGCTATGCCATTTATGTGGGATGAAATATATTTTGATTACAATATTTTTGAGATGGGTAAGAGTATCTAGTTTAAAGGAAACTTGGAGCATTGATGGATTTGAAGTTCGAACACACATAAGTAGTTGTATTTTATTACAAAGGTTATTTTAGATATTTCATTCTTATGATTGTTTCTTGTATTATTATCTAAGAAGAATTTAATTAATCTTTAGCTTTTGACTTTGTTGGGTTTAGTGTTGTTCATTCAGCTAAAGATCACAAAACTAAAGAAGATGGAAAGTGAGAAGAAATTGACAACCTAATCACAAAGTTATATTCAAATCAATTGCTAACATGCAAGTAATACAAATTATCATAATGTATGATAAAGGAGTTGTAATATACTTTGAAATTTTTAAAATTTTTTTATAGGGCAGTGGCCGTATATGCTACACGAAGTGGTGCCAGTGTAAGGGTTAAACTCAACTGGGTAGGGTGAGCATTTAAACCCTTATTTAAATTATGTTTGAAATGATACTAAAAATATATAAACCCTTTACTTTAAACTTAAATCGTAACAGTTTCACACTTCTTCATATTTTTAATTGTGTAGTTTCCATGTCGGTCGAGAAGTATTGAATGTGACTACTATGTTCATGAATGAGATAGCTTACGAATGAGTTAAAATATATGACAATGACAATGTAAGTTTAGATATTTTAGCCTACATCTTAGAGAAATATGTAGTTATATTTCCAAATAAATATTTAAATTCATAGATTTAGATATAGTCTTGAAATTAAATATCTAAACAAATGCTTAAATTCTAGATAAAGATTTAAATTCTGGTTTTAAGATTTATTTTATTTAATTGTTGTCTCGGGTTGGGGAAGTAGTAGAAGAATACTCGTTTACGGATACGAATAGCATTCGCGATGATTGATCGTCTTATGCGGCTACCTCTATTTTTAAGTGACAAATTAACCGTATTTTAGGCGTCGATGAATGTATTGACAAACTGTTTTTTTTGTTAACGTTAAAACATTTGTAGTATACTTGACAAATGATTATGTAATGAATTGTTTTGGTATATATATGTGTATTTGTTTTTGAAATATATTTATTATTTTTGTTATTATTTATGTATACAGAGTAAATTAGTAATTCTAAATAATTAAAATCATGACACGCGTAAATGAATGTCATAAATATGTTTCATAAACGTGTGTCATTAAATAATGTCATAATGTGCGTGTCATAAATGAGTGTCATTAAAGTGTGTCATAAATGCGTGTCATGAAAACATGACACACAAATGCAAGTCATGTTAATTGTATGACCCCTCAATCAACGACACACTTTTGCGTGTCATAAATACCCTTTCATGACGCACAATGCGCGTCAAGAAAGATGTTTTTTTTCTAATAGTGTACTCGTTTTCAATTTTGGATAGAAATGATTGATAATAATAAATATCTTTCATGTAAAAAAAATTTAAGCCTTTTTTTAACTCGTTTTTTTATTCATTTACATTTACTATTTTAGAAAGAAATTTAATTTACATAAAACTATATAGCTAGGTATTTTAGATAAAACTAAAAAAATTTAAGCCTTTTTTAACTCGTTTTTTTTTTTTAAAAAAATATTTAATTTACATAAAACTATATAGCTAGTAGATTTCACTGGTGCAACAAGTAGATTTTATGTAAATTAAATATCTTTCTAAAATAGTACAATGTAAATGAACAAAAAAACGAGTTAAAAAATGGCTTAAATTTTTTTACATGAAAGATATTTATTATTATTATCAATCATATATATCGAAAATTGAAAACGAGTAAGGTTTACATTATTTAAAACGAGTAAGAAATTTAATTTACATAAAACTATATAGCTAGTAGATTTTATTTTAAAAATCTATTTAAAAAAATACTGGTGTAACAAGTAGATTTTATGTTAAATAAGAAATTTAATAAAAATATAAAAATAAAAAAATAAATAGATTTTATGTTAACTGAGAGATATAATAAAAAGATGAAAATAAAAAAAAATAAATAGATTTTGTAAAATTGATTTAAACTTAAATAAAATTAGTTGTTAGTGCTCAAATGTGTTACATTGATAAACTTAAAAAAACGCACGGGTATTTTAGTCATTAATTAACTAATTTTGGTGTTAGTACCCAAAGGTGTTACAAAATTGAAACCATAAAACCTAAACCTGTTAAAAAAAATTAGTACCCAAAGGCGAAACTAGGTATAAACCACAGGACCAATTTGTGTAATTAACTCTAAATAATATTTTTTTATACTTTTATCAATACCTTTTATACTCTATTCCACTCACAACCACTTTAAAAAAAATATTTAAAAACTATAAAGGTCAATAGTATCTCCTCTATATTTATAGAGGTTAACAATCTATGCGTTTGGAATGTTAAACTAACTTTATATAATTTTGTTAACATTATATAAAAGGGTGCTACTTTCTACACCCTCTATTTACTTTTTTCACCCCCCTCCTCTCACATACTTACAGGTGGGGCGTGCGTGGGACCGACAGTTTTCCTCTCACAAGGGGGGTGTAATCAGGAATGAGGGGGGTGTGTATAGAATGAGCCTATATAAAAATGCAACACCTGATATTGATTTTTCAAACTAGACTTTTTAATTATTAATGGCGAAAACTTATTAATTATCTAAAGATATTCGAGATAAAATATAGTTTATTTCTATTGTTTTTAAATTAACTTTATAAGTTTTTTAAAACTTTAATTTAAGAAATAAAACACAAAAGGGAGGGGGCAAAATCATAATTTCATTTTGAATTGGGCGAGAAGTCATAATTTTGAATCGAGGGCAAAATCGTAATTTTGAGATAGAGAGGAAACATAATTTTATTTTGAACTAGAGACAAAAACTTAATTTTGAGCTGAGGGTAAAATCATAATTTTGAACTGAGGGCAAAATCGTAATTTTTAGCTAGTGCTAAATTTCAATGTCGGATACTAATAGTTTTTTGTTGCAAAATCAGGTATTAACATTTTAATTTGTCACAATGTTGAGTACTAAGACCCCCAACATTTTCACAATATTAAGTACTAAAGCCAAATATTGTTAACTTTTTTGTGAAATCTTACTAAAATGACTAAATTGCCCTTTAATAACTAGATGTTCTATATTTTAATTAATTATATTTGACTAAAATAATTTAAAGTAATGTTTTTTGTTTTATTTATATATTTTTTTTTAAATTAAATGGATTTGAGGTTTATTATTTATAAACTTTGAGTATATAAATAATATGCTAGTAGAATAAACTTTTTAACTTGATCTAAATAATAAACCCATCAACGTACTTCTAAAGAGAATATATATTTTATTCAGTTTAAAAAAATAGCAAACAAATACTTTACAAAAGTTGAAAAATATTGTGTGTGTGTGTATGATCTAGCAGGATCTTACCCATGCAGGTCCACACCTGAATGGCTGGAACTTAAACCAATTCGTTGTCCCAAATTTTGATGTTCATAAAGTTATAAAGCAACAAAAATAGCAATCTCCCACAAATATATGCTACAACTATTTCAGGATTGCAAATGGATATGCAACGATTCTATCACTTTCAGAAAATGAGTTTTCTCTTCTTTATTTTAAAAAGTTAGGGTGAGAGGGGCACTTCCCTAAGAGGGGAGTCCCCTCTCTTACGCATAACCAACCAGCATATGCCACGTCAACTCCCCTCTTAAACTCCCCTAACACCCTAATTTGATGGCGGCACTCCCCTCTTAGGGGACTTGTGTTTTTTTTTATTTGTTGTAAAATTATGCATATTTATAAATTAAAAAAATATTAATAAAAATTAAATAAAATTTAATAAAAGACATTTCATTAAATTAAAAATAAAAATTACATTTAAACTAGAAAAATAAAAATTACATTCAAACTAGAAAAATATAAAAACAAACTACTCGTCGTCGGAACTCACTTCAAGGTGAGGTAGATCTAAACGTCCGAGATGCTCAACGAGATCGTGTTTTAGTCTCCAAAGCGTTTCTTCGTCAATGAGCTCGCTATAAGCTGTATCAGCGAAGATGGGTTCGACTGGAGGATCTTGAATGTGTACCGGTGCTATCGCCCTTCCGTCGTCTTTTATAATCATGTTATGTAAAATAATGCACGTATACACGAGTAACCTTATCTTTTTCACCGTTTTGGAACGCATTGGACGCTTTAGTATTCCCCACTTCGCCTTTAACACACCAAACGCCCGTTCCACATCTTTTCTTGCGGCCTCGTGTTGCCTCTTGAACTTTTTTTCATTCGGGATGTGAGGATATGGAAAAGACTTCACAAACACGGACCAGCTAGGGTAGATCCCATCAATAAGATAATACCCGCGTTTGTATAAGTGGTCGTTCACCTGAAATGGACAATATGGCGCCGTTCCGTTTCGTTGAGTAAGAAATAACGGAGATTGTTGGAGCACGTTGATGTCGTTTTGTGAACCCGCCGGGTCACAAAAAGCATGCCAAATCCACAAATCTTGAGACGCCACCACCTCTAACATAACCGTCGGGTATTGATGATCGCCTCTCATATATTGTCCACGCAATTCTGTGGGACACATTCTCCAGACGAAGTGTGTACAATCCAGACTACCCAACATACCAGGTAGGTGATGTCTCTCCTCATGAGCCTGATACAATAGCGCAACGTCGTGGCTCGTTGGTCTACGTAAGAATTCACCGGCATACATTGCACAGACCGTCTGACAGAAATATTCAAGGCACTCACGAGAGGTCCTTTCAGACATCTTTAAATACTCGTTGTTTTCGTCTGGTGGGTTACCGGTTGTAAGTTGTTTAATCGTAGAAGTAACCTTTTGCAACGGCTTGAAACTTTTCTTCATTCTCCCGTCCAAGCCCTCTTGAAACCACTCGCCGTTCGCTTCGACGTCACTAACAATTTTTAGGAACAAAGACTTGGACATACGAAACCTCTGACGAAAAATATCGGCATTAAATTTTGGATTTTCTACAAAATAATCGGCCATTAGTGTTTCGTGGCCACCCTCACGATCTCGAGGGACAATTTTTTTTACTAGACGATGCCGTGTCTAGTATCTCCGCTTGTTGAATGAGATTTTGGAAGAAAATTAAACTACTATCGTTTGACGGAGAACCTTCATCGTCGGGAAAGTCGGGTAGGGGAGAAAAAAACGGGAACTTGGAATCCATTTTGTGTTGTATTTGATAGATTTTTTTAGAGTGAGTTTGAGAGTGGTGGGTGTGGTAAAAAAATTATTTGAGAGTGAGTTTAAGTTGGTTATTTATATTTAAAAAAATTGAATTTTTTTTTAAAAACGACCGTTGCCCAACGTCTATCCTCGATCAATGTGCCATTTCATCGCGGTGTCTCCCCACCGAAACCCCTCCCCGAATCGGGTCCCCGCGGTGATGACGGCGGTGTTCCCGATCGGGGAATGGGGTCACCGAACCCTCTCCCCGAGAGTGCCCCGGATACCCTTACTACCCGTTTACTGTTATGAAATGTAAATAATTGTCCTTAAAAATAAAAGTTGACCACCCATTTACTGTTATGAAATGTAAATAATTGTCCTTGTTTATTGTTCCTTGCAAGAAAAAGAACTTTATAATATATTCTCATTAGAAGTATTTGCTTGATTTATTATTTTGCTCAACTTAAAAAGTTTATTCTACTATCATATTATTTATATACTCAATGTTTATAAATAATAAACTTCAAATCCATTTAATTTAAAAAAATATATAAATAAAACAAAAAAACATTACTTTAAATTATTTTAGTCAGATATAATTAATTAAAAAATAGACCATCTAGTTATTAAAGGCCACTTTAGTCATTTTAGTAAAATTTAACAAAAAAGTTAACAATATTTTGCTATAACACGCGCCCCGAAACCGACCAGGTTTCTATTGTTTCTTTTTTATTTACCTTATTTTTACCTTTGTTATTTACTATATCGTTTTACCTTTTGTAATAATTTTGATGTTCAGAGCCGAATTACGACGCAAATAACATAACCAACTAATATATCATTTTAATTAATTTTACAAATTTATTTATCGGTTGTAATAGTGTGCTATACGTTCTGAATTCCAACCGCGTTGCTGCGGAACGCACAGGTAAGTACGGCCTTAGTTATATTTAAAAAAAAAGACAACAAATACAACGACTAGCGAGGAGCTAAATATATTAAAAACACCAAAATTGCATAAATAAACCCCAAAGACCAACATACCAAAACTATGGCTCTAAAGAAATTGGAAGTACACCACTTGGACAATTCTTAAGGTTGGTTTTTGTTGAAAGAATATGGTTTTCTAGTTTCATTCATTGGGCTCATATTTTTTAACTGTATGGACTGCATTTGTTGTCATGGGCTTATTTCATATTATATTGGCCCAGTCCATTTATTAGGTTGTTTTAATGTTATGTTGAGTTTTGTGTCCAGGTGGAAAGTATAAGCGCCTGTGTGTAAAGTCGCATGGACTGCGATCATCACGGTGAAGAGTTTTGGACTTGGTTGTAACTTTTCAGGGGCTTGGATGTAATATTTCTGGGGTTTGATATAAAAACGTTGCAGCTGGAGAATCATTCATTCACTCTCCCCAATTTTACATGCACATTCTCTCTGGTTCTTGTATTCGTCTGTTAGGGTTTGTTAGCAAGTGTTTGTTCAAGTTGTTGTAGAAGATCATCTTGTATATTCCCTCAGTTGTATCTGTGAGAGATTGATCTTCTGGAGTTGATGACCATCTTTGGATGATCATCTGGATATTGTTCTCTGATCTTACTATATGTAAGATCTATTGGGTGTTTGGGGGGTAATTTCTTTGGGTTGGCTAAACAAGATTTTGTCACTGTTTTTGTCGCTATTTTTGTGTGTTTTATTGCTATCATCCTTTTCATACCATTGTTCTTAACATGGTATCAGAGCTATTGTGCTCTTGTTGATGATAGATTGTTCTTCCGTTGTGTATTCAACTTGCTTTGATTGATTCCTGTTTGTTGTGTTTTTATTTCTAGGGTTTCTGTGCTCGGAAATCCTTGTTGTCTGCATATATGCTTTTATCTATTTGTGTTGACGGTGCATCTGGTTTGTTGGATTGAAACCCTAACTTAGGGTTTCGTTGTGTCTTCTGCTGTTACACTCTGCGTTAGTGTAACATTCGGCCCCTCTCATCACCAATATTGTCCGCTCTGCCCCCAATGGGTTGCCTATCCAGGAACTCACGGATTTGTTTTTGGTTGCTCCTGTGGAGACTTCCCAGGAGGTCACCCATCCTAGTACTACTTACACAGGAGCACGCTTAACTGTGGAGTTTTCATGTGCTCCACAGCCAACTAAGCCCAAAAAGCGTTGGTGATTTAAGAGGCAGGGCATTCCTTAAGAACCGAGGATCTCTCCTGGCCACGGCCGATGTGGGATTGCCTAGGGTGTCACAATGGTCCTGTTAATCTTTCGATAGTCAGTATCCGTATTGTTAGAATCACCCCCCTTAGGGACTCATCGTTCTCGATGAGGTTTGCCCCATCATCCCGAACGGCACAGGAGTGGCGCTGATACCATTTGTAACATCCGACCCCTCTCATCACCAATATTGTCCGCTCTGCCCCCGATGAGTTGCCCATCCAAGAACTCACGGATTTGTTTTTGGTTGCTCCTGTGGAGACTTCCCAGGAGATTACCCATCCTGGTACTACTTCCACATGAGCACACATAACTATGGAGTTTTCATGTGCTCCACAGCCAACTAAGCCCAAAACACGTTGGTGATTTAAGAGGCAGGACATTCCTTAAGAACCGAGGATCTCTCCTGGCCACGATCGATGTGGGATTGCCTAGGGTGTCACAATGGTCCTGTTAATCTTTCGATAGTCAGTATCCGTATTGTTACAGTTAGTCTCTGAAACCCTAGAAGGTTTAGGGCAAACTAACCGGTAGTGTTATTTGGGGTATTTTCTATATAAGATCTAGTAGTTCTTGAAAACTACTGATCTAATATCTTTTGGAGCTTTCGCACCCACTTTAAGATCGTTCCTATCTCTAATCTCTGCTATTTATGTTTCTGCATCGTATTCAGTCTGAGTCTAAGCATCCCCTGTTTACCGGATTAGTCGGGCCGACACTTGATCGAGTCTACTTGTTATTTGTTGCATAGTCTGGTCTTGTGGTGTTGTCTTGTTTGGTTGATATCTGTTCAGGTATGTGTTGTTGCTTGTTGTTATCTGGTTTTGTTTTTTTTTCCTGTTGTAGTTCTAATAGGTATAGGTGTGGCTCCTGGGTAAAGGCTTGTCCAGGCACCATAGAGTGACGAACCTGGAATCTGGTCGCTGACTCAGTTTCGCCCTAGGTTGTTATTGTTTGTTTGTTTGTTTTACATACTATGTGTTATCTGTTGATAACTTTTATGATCTGTTATCTGGTTGTTGTTTCTTGTTTGTGTATTATCATCATGGGTGATGGTGAAGGTACCTCTGTTATTCTTATTAGCAAGTTAGATACAGGGAATCCCCTTTATCTGCATCCTAGTGACTCTAGTGCCTTGACTATAGTTAGTATCAAACTTAAGGGCACTGAGAATTATGATGTTTGGTCTAGTGCAATGAAGCTTGCACTAGAAGCTAAAAATAAGTTTGCTTTTATAAATGGTAAGTGTGAAAAACCTAATGATGATGATGTCTTAGCTGCCCAATGAGATAGGTGCAACTCTGTCGTTGATGTGGGGTAAAATACACATATTTGTCCCGTGTAGATTGTATAACTTTTGTGTAAGTTTTATTTGTTTTATTTAGGTTTTAGTATTATATTATATTATTTTGTGTTGGGCCAGGTCTTGATGCAAATGGAGCAAAAACAAGTAATATGGAAATGACCAACCAGTTAGGCAGAGTAGGACGTCAGTAACCGAAGGAAATTTCAGCTATTTTCCCTTTGGTTGTTGGAGGGTGCGACAAAAAGAAAAAAAAGGGAGTTGACTGCCAAACATGACAGTGAATTAGTGGGATCTTTTAAAAAAGAATAATTCTTGGACATATATCAACATTACTAGTGGGCCGCAAATACATGTGTAGTCCATGTCTACGTGAATTAGGTCTTGGGCCTTGCAAATCAATTTTTGAATATATTGTTAGGATGTATTGGAACCTAAAAAAAAATCCTATTGGAGATATATATGTATACACGGCAGAAGGAAATATTAACACAATCAGACGAATTAAGAGGCGGCTACTGTTGGGATTTGTTTTATATAGACACCACTTTCTTGGATTAAAAAGAAGGGTGCAGACATTATATTATACTACATCTTAAAGCACAAAGTCGGTGCTTATATGTCGCAACCCCCGATCCCTTATCTGTCCCGGGAACGGGCGGACGTGAATTCAGAGTTTCGGTGGTATCAGTCGGTTAATTTGGCAGCGGAAATTACATCAGGACCGTAGTTAGGAAATGTTTATCAGAGTAAAACCACCATATTTGATATTAATAATTACATGGGTAAAACCCAAGTTTCTTATTACAACATGTTTATAGTGATAAACCCTATTTTATTGAATTTAAAACATCGTCTTTTAGGTAACTTTTATAGCCACATTTTTCCCAAGCCTTCAGTGCTCTCCGGCTGACTTTTTACTAATTGGCTGTCACATTGTATTACCTGAAACGCGTTTTAAAAACATTTGTCAGTGGGAAATACTGGTGAGCGAATCCCAGTTTAATCAAGAAACATTTTATCAATTAACACAGTATTGAGAGTGATCACATTGTTTATTTCTACACAATTACTCATTCAGTACTGTCAATCCTGACTGGTGGGTCATATTACACATTGGCTAACTCGTTGTCCAATGGTAACGTGTTGTCGTCCCGACTTACTACTCATAGTGTAGTAAATTTTGTATACAAAACCCCAACATGCCGGCAGTAATTGAAGAACTACAAAGACTCAATCACCGCTTAATCGCATTGTAAAACAATTAAGGTTTTGTAAAACATTCCAAAAAGATTAACAAAAAGAGGATAAACTCACATTGTTATCTTAGACTTCGCGTAAGGGTTTCCTGGGATTAATCTATCATTTTCACAAATGTACATAGGTTAGTATAATAACCCTTTGATTATATTAATAATACCCTCCCCGAGACGGCATTCCAACAACTACGTCGGGCAGAACCACGACAGTTGTTACGGAACCCTAAATCAATCGGGCAGCGTATCCAATACGAAACTGGGGTTATAATACTTACAACGGAGCAAAACCTTGCTAATTAGGGGGTATACTACTCGAATATAATGCCTAATACTTCAGAAAGTCGAGATACATAAAAGATTTTGAACGAATTGAGTTGAAAGCCGAGGCCTCCTTTATAAAGTGCTGAAATCTGGTTCTCACGCGGCCCGCGTAAAGGTAAGCAAGAGCTTACGCGGCCCGCGTCAAGGCTGGTCAACGAACTAGCTTGTTCGGGTCATCAGGTAGGTCCAACACGCGCATACCCATGTGTCCGCACCGGAGCCCGTCTGAAGTTTAAGTTCACGCGGCCCGCGTAAGGGTTAAGGGTCCTTTACGCGGCCCGCCTCAACTTAAAAATTCAGTTTTTTATTATTTTTAATACTATTTAATGTATTCGAGGCCCGTTTTCACGCATGGGGTGTATTTTCAGACATATAGGGATATTTTAAAATAATTTAGGGTATCAGAAAAATATTCGAGGGTGTCGGTTTCTTTAGGGTTGTTACATCCTCCCCACCTTGTTTTAGAGCTCGTCCTCGAGATCTACTAGAATAAGTGTGGGTATTTCTTTTGCATTTCTGATTCAAGCTCCCATGTGTATTCAGGTCCTCTTTTGGAGTCCCACTTCACTTTGACCAGAACTAATCTCTTATGTTTGAGATTCTTGACTTTCCTGTCTTCAATCTGTAGAGGCCTCTCTACAAATTTGAGTTGTTCATTTACCTCTATATCCTTAAGAGGTACCATTAGTGATTCATCAGCTAAGCATTTCTTGAGATTTGATACATGAAATACATTATGTATTCCTGCCATTTCCTCTGGCAGTTGTAGCTGATAGGCTACAGTTCCTATTCTTCTAATAATCTCAAAAGGTCCAATATACCTGGGACTTAGCTTTCCCCTTTTTATGAATCTTACTACTCCTTTCCAAGGAGAGACCTTTAACAATACTTTATCTCCTACTTGAAACTCCAACGGTTTGCGTCGATTATCAGCATAGCTCTTTTGTCAATCATGTGCTGCTTTCAGTCGTTCCTTGACTTGAATAATCTTGTTAGTTGTCTTCTGCACTATCTCAGATCCAGATAGTTGCTTTTCCCCAATTTCTGCCCAACAGACTGGGGTTCGGCACTTTCGTCCATAAAGTGCTTCGAATGGTGCAGCATCGATACTTGTGTGATAACTATTATTATAAGAAAATTCTATTAAAGGTAAGTGATCGTCCCAATTACCTCCGAAATCAATTACACAAGCTCTAAGCATGTCCTCCTTTGTCTGAATTGTTCTTTCGCTTTGTCCGTCCATTTGAGGATGATAAGCTGTGCTTAGATTTAACTTAGTTCCCATTGCCTTTTGGAAACTTGACCAAAAATGAGAGGTAAATCGGCTATCCCTATCAGAAATAATTGATAAAGGTATTCCATGTAATGAAACAATTTCATTTACATATAATTTAGCTAACTGTTCCATATTGAAAGTTTCTTTCATTGGTAGGAAATGAGCTGACTTGGTTAGCCTATCTACAATCACCCAGATTGTATTGTTGTCTTTCTTTGTTTTGGGTAATTTAGTAACAAAATCCATTGTTATAAATTCCCATTTCCACACTGGAATTTCTAGTTGTTGTAGCAATCTTGAGGGCTTCTGGTATTCAGCTTTGACTTGTGAACAAGTTAAACATTTATAAACATAGGCTGCTATGTCCTTTTTCATTCCTATCCACCAGAAATTTTTCCTTAAATCCTGGTACATTTTATCACTTCCTGGATGCATCGTATACTTTGATTTATGGGCTTCTTCTAATATACGATGACGTAGGTTTCCTAATTTAGGTATCCACATTCTCTTTTTATGGAATCTCCAAATTCCATCTATTCCTTATTCTAATTCTTTTAGCATACCTTTTAATTTTTCAGTATCATCCTTGATTACTGATTCTTGTGCTTCTCTTATCTGATCATTTAAATCTACTTGAAGATTTAATTTAAGAGAACGTACCCTTTTTGTCTTTTCATGATACTTTCGGCTTAAAGCATCTGCCACTACATTTGCTTTTCCTTCATGATACTGGATATCACAATCATAATCACTAAGCATCTCCATCCAGCGTCTTTGTCTCATATTCAACTCCTTTTGCTTGAAAACATACCTTAAACTCTTATGATCAGTGAATATAGTAAACTTACTACCGTACAGGTAATGTCTCCAAATTTTAAGAGCAAAAATTATAGCTCCTAACTCTAAATCATGGGTTGAATAATTCTCTTCATGATTCTTATCTTGTCTGGATGCATAGGCTATAACCTTTTGGCGTTGCATTAATACACATCTATAACCTAATTTGGAAGCGTCATAATAGACTACAAAGTCTTCAGTTCCTTCTGGTAAAGCTAGTATGGGTGTTTGGGTTAATTTATGCTTAAGAATTCTAAATGCTTCTTCTTGTTTTAATCCCCATTCAAACTTAACAGATTTACAGGTTAGCTTAGTTAAAGGAATGGCTATTCTAGAAAAATCTTGAATAAATCTTCTATAATAACCGGCCAATCCTAAGAAATTTCTAACCTCAGTTGGTGACTCAGGGGTTTTCCATTTAGTAATTGCCTCAATCCTGGTTGGATCCACATGAATTCCTTCATGGTTAACTAGGTGTCCGAGAAATTGTACCTGTTCTAGCCAAAACTCGCACTTTGAAAATTTAGCATAAAACTTTTCCTTTCTTAATAGACTTAAAAGTGCGTGCAAATGCTTTTCATGTTCCTCTTTACTCTTAGAGTAAATTAGAATATCATCTATAAAAACAATTATGAATTTATCCAAATATGGCTTACATATTCGGTGTAACAACCCTTGGTAAAACCAACACCCTCATAAATATTATGACACTTTAGTATATTGTAAAATATTCCAATATGTCTTATATTACACCCCGTATATGAAAACCGAGCCCAAATTATGTTTTAACATATAAAATAAATCAAAAATAAGAAAAAATGGAGTTGAGGCGGGCCGCGTAGACCCACCCCAACATCTCACGCGGGCGGTATCAAGACTGGAATTGACTCCGTTGACTTCTTAAGTTGATACGGGCCGCGTAAGCTTAAGCTTACACTTACGCGAGCCGCTAGAGATCATGAAACGCGGAGACATCCGGTGCTGACACGTGTCGACATCGTGGCGGTCTAGAGGATGACCGGGACAAGCTATATGTTGACCAGATGGTTGACGCGGGCGGCGTAAGGCTTAGCCTTATCTTACGCGGGCCGCCTGGAAGTCAGAATCCAGCACTATATATAGAACTCATCAGTTTACGTTTTTCGTCGCTCACATTTCAATCTCAAATCACAATTTCTGTAGAGAAGATATAATACACGGGTATTATACCCCTAAATTAGCGAGGTTCTGCTCCGTTGTAAGTATTATAACCCCAGTTTCATAATAGTTACACTGCCCGATTGATTTAGGGTTCCGTAACAACTGTCGTGGTTCTGCCCGACGTAGTTGTTGGAATGCCGTCTCGGGGAGGGTATCATTAATAATTTCAAAGGGTTATGATACTAACCAATGTACATTTGTATAAATTATAGATTTTACCCAGGAAACCCTTACAAGAAGCCTAAGATAGCAAAGTGAGTTTATCCTCTTTTTGTTAACCTTTTTGGAATGTCTTACAAAACCTTAATTATTTTACAATATGATTAAGCGGTGATTGAGTCTTTGTAGTTCTTCAATTACTGCCGGTATGTTGGGGTTTTGTATACAAAATTTACTACACTGTGAGTAGTAAGTCAAGGTTGACAGTACGTTACCATTGGACAATGAGTTAGCCAATGTGTAATATGACCCACAAGTCAGTGGATTGATAGTACCAAATGGAGTAATTGTGTAGACATAAACATTGTAATCGTCCTCAATACTGTTTTAATCGATAAAATGTTTCTTGATTAAACTGGGATTCACTCACCAGTATTTCCGACTGACAAATGCTTTTAAAAACGCGTTTCAGGTAACCCAATGTGACAGCCAATTAGTAGAAAGCCAGCTGGAGAGCACTAAAGGCTTGGGGATAATGTGGCTATAAAAGTTACCTAATAAACGATGTTTTAAATTCAATAAGATAGGGTTTATCCCTATAAATGTATTGTAATAAGAAACTTGGATTTTATCCATGTGATTATTAATATAAAATATGGTGGTTTTACTCTGATAAACATTTCCTAACTACGGTCCTGATGAAAATTCCGCTGCGAAATTAAATAACCTGATACCACCACAACTGAGATCGCGTTCGCCCGTTCCCGGGAATAAGGGATCGGGGGTTGCGACAGGAGGTGGTATCAGAGCCTAGCCACTGGTCTGAGCCAAAGAAGTGTTCTGCTGACACTTAAATTCTAAATTTTGTGTTAGGAAATAAATTACGGAAATACGTGCATAACTGTAATTATTGGTTATGTGTTATTTGACTATTTGTTAGTTTTCAGTATGAGTGATCAAGGACCATCAGAAGTTAATTGTCAGTTGTCTGAATCACCTAGGAGTGAGAGTACATCATCACAGCCTGCCCTGTAGGGGTATTCTGCTGATCAGGAAGAAGGAATATTTGTCTTTGGAGCTCAATCTGAAGAACCATTTCTTAATAAGAAACGAGGATGGTTCAGTAAAGAAGCTTTTGCTCGTAGGAAGAGAATGCGAAAGTTGCAACAGCAAAGAGCTTTAGCAGCTATTAAGCGAGAGACAGATATCCATACTCAAGATATGCTAAATAGAAGCCTAGCTAATTTCCATATATTAGCTACAACTGCTGCTGACCCAAGTCTGGAACAACTAGTAGCCCCACAACCACAAAACCCAGAACAACCTATGGAAATAGAAAATCAGGAAAACCAAGTGGAGATGCACGACTTTAATCCAGAAGAAATCCCTAGAGTGCCTGCACCAAACCCCCTAGATCCAAATTACGACCCCTGGTGGGACGATAATAGGGACTTTGTGCAACGTTACCCTATCCAGGATTATCCACCTATACAGAACATAGAAGCCTACCCAGGTATGGACCCTTTAGATCCCTATTACCAAGATGATTATATTAGGGAAATATTAGAGGATCCTTACCAATTTCATGAACTGTCACCCCCATATCAGGAAACCGCACCCCAGATTCCAAACCCAGTCCGAGAACCTGCACCCCCAATGAGTGCAGAAAACGTTCAAGAACTTAGGACTTTCGGGGAGGAAATTTTAGAAAGCAGTGAGAGAATGCGTCAGGTGGGAGAACGTCTCGTATGGAAATACGATGAACGTAATATGGATTTTTGGATAAATCCATATCCGTGAATGAGATGGTAAAACGATGGTAGTAATAGTAATATAATAAAATAAAATATGTGTGTACGGATGCATAGTACTATTAGTGAAATTTTCTTTCTGTTGGTATTGTAAGTTTTTTCTGTACTAGTGTGTAATAGACGCATAGTATATGAAAAGAGTATAGTCGCAATGATCGACGCTTTTGGCAAAAATGCGTGTCATGTGATTAACTATATTAAGATATTATTTGTGATATTAATATGAGGCAATTGTTTAAACTTCAGATGGCCGACGAAGGAAACCAAGGAAATCTGAATAATGATAACCAGAGTAAAATTAACGTGGTTAATGAGAATCCAAGCATCAATAACAATAACAATCAAGTGGACAATAGTGCTATCCAACACATAGTAGCACAAGGAATTATAGATGCAATGCCTTTTATTCTTCAAACTATTAAAGATGCTGATAATAAAAGTAAGCATAGCAGTAAGCGACCAAGTGAACCAGAACACAGCGTGAACAATGGACTTGTACTTCAATTGCCTATTCCCAAAAGAAGAAGAACCATGCCTTATGGTTGTTCTTATAAAGAATTCTGGTCTTGTAAACCAATAGAATTCTCAGGCAACGAAGGGGCCATTGCAACCTTACGCTGGATAGAGAAAACTGAGGCAGTCTTAAGGATAAGCAAGTGTGCTGAAGAAGATAAAATAATGTTTGCTTCTAATCTGTTTAAGAATGCAGCACTAGAATGGTGGAACACTATCCTCCAGACAAGAGGAAGTGATCAAACCTACAATATGGAATGGGAAGAATTTAAGAACAAGGTAGAAAGGAAATTCTGCCCACCCAATGAGAAGGAACAAATAGCAAACAAATTCCTAAGCCTTAGGATGACTGGTGTGGATAGTAAGGGATATACTAAAATATTCTTCGAATATGCTAGAATAGTGCCAACCCTTGCTTCACCAGAACCAGTGTTAATTTCCCGTTATATCTGGGGATTAATTGGAGAGATTAGACATATAGTCAAGGCAGCTAGACCTCAAAATATAGAAGAAGCAGTAGAACTAACAAATACCTTGACTGATGAATTAGTCCATACTAGAGAAGATGATCAAAGGAAGAACCTAACCCAAAGGCTTACTGATGCGTGTGAAGTGTTATATATATTAGGTGTATATTTTAAGCCCCTTTAACACTTATTTTTAGCCAAGTTTTAAATTTATAAAACACGATATTTTACTAACACTAAACACACATATGGGCAAGTGCACCCATCGTGAGCGTAGTATAGTGTTGGCAAGATACCGAGGTCGTCCAAGGACACAAGAGCTTTTAGTACCGGTTTATCCTCAACGTCTAATCAAAATAAAAAGTTTAGAAAAATGTTTTAAAGTAAGAAAAATAAAAACTAACTAAAATGCTGAAAATAAAAATAAAAATAAAAACAGATAGACAAGATGAATCACTTGGTTCCGACTCGTATCTAGTGTAACCTTTGATTATTTCCGCACTTTTGCACATGATTAAGAGATTATCTTAGTTATTGTAGTAGGCCCCTCTTTTGAAGGTGACGTTACCCTCACCCCAGTAGTTTGAGTCAGCAAGGATACAATCCTAAAAGGGTGGATTATTGAAAGATAATGAATTAAGTTATTAATGCAATATTATGGTAGGCCCCTCTTTTGGAGATGACGTTACCCTCGACTAAGTAGTCTGAGTCAGCAGGGATACAGTCCTAAATAGCCGGGTTATAGTATTAATAGTAGTTAACTTATGAGGGGATCAAAGAGTTTGGACCCCCGCCATCCAATACCGTGAAGTATTGAAGGAGGTCCAACTAAATTTGACCCAGGTCCATTGCAGGACCTCTAAACGCTGAACAATGGCAAGACCTTTACCAAACCGTTCCCTTAACCCCCGACCAGGTAGCCAACATACCTCCATATAGACCGTGGAGATATGAATGGTGAAAATCTTTTATTTTATATAGACAGTAAAATAATTACAAGACACCACGGACAAACGATAAAGAAAGATCACCTTCAACATAAGCAACTAGTTATTAAAGTCATTAATACGAAACCAAATAAAAAGTGCAAAATATTAGAAATAAAAAGTATTACACTAGACACTTTGTCTTCACCAAGTGATGTAAGAGACTTAGGCAAACATGGCCTTGATTGTCAAGAACTCTTACGATCAATCTTGGATCCCGAGACGACTCACACACTCTACGATAGACAATGGATGATGGTGTTATGGTGGTGGTGGGTGGTGGGTGAAGTGTGAGAGAGGTGGTGTGCCAAGGGATGGTTTGAGCTTGAGCCAAGCACATCTATTTATAGGCTGAACAGAAGCTCGGGCACGGCCCCGTGTCCACATCCTTCTCTTTCTTCATTAAATGCAGCTTTGTCTTATTAGTTGACCACGCCCCCGTGTCCGCTGAGCACGACCACGTGGTGCAGAAGAATCTTTGTACTATGCAGATTTGCTGGATTGTGCGAATCTTATAGTTGACCACGGCCCCGTGTCCGCTGAGCACGGCCCGTGGTGGGCAATAGAAGCTTCTACCACTTTGTCTTTTCTGCTGACACTTGGGCACGCCCCCGTGTTGGCTGAGCACGGGGTGTGTTCAGGCTTCTGATCTCTTGTTTTGCTTGGGAAGATGCTGTCGTGGGGTCGGGCATGTCACGTCTTGTCCCTTTTCTTGTATTTATGTTAGATTTTGATGTCTTTTTACTTCTTTTGTTAATTTGAGCTCATTTAATCCTGAAAATACAAAAGGAAGACAAAAGCACACTTTTTCCAACATTAGTACTAAAAAGGGGTTAGTTTTATGCCTCATTTGATGAAATTTATATGTTAATATTTGAACACATCAAATACCCCCACACTTGAATCTTTGCTTGTCCTCAAGCAAAACTCTTTAATATGTGGCTATTTACACTTCCAAATGGAATGGGTAGAGAAGAAGATTTTTTTTTTTTTGGCTTGTCGTAGAGTGTCGGGATTTCCAAGATTCTTTATTTAATTTTATTTTTATTTATTTACAATCCTATTCGTCATGATTTATTTAAAACTTTTCATGAGATAAATTACTTATTAGGGCATAACATGCCTTTGTAAAATTCTATTTATATACAAGTTCACATACCTCACGGGGATCACTCAACACTCGGCTGAAAATGTATTTTTGTGGATCACTCGAGAGCGGCATGGAACTTACTCCTACCATAGGCTTGCCAAGCAATCAATCCTCCTCCTTTTTAACTTATATACCTTTGTAAATATCAAGAGGACTTTGTGGGTTAAGGGTTAGGCTTGGGTTAAAGGTAGGTGGTTGGGTTGGTGGTTAGTGGTTAGTAAAAAGGGCGAAAAGCGTAACAAGTGTCGGTTTTCATATGACTTCCTATTTTTGTAACTTTTATTTTGATGAAGCCATTTATTCAAACAAAGTTATTTTTGATGAACTTGTTTGTTTATTTTCTTTTGCTTCATCATCAACAACAATATTTTTTTTTTTCAAAAGTCATATAAAGAACCGAACTTGTTACTAAAACAAAGGGGTAAAAATGAAAAAGGTTTTGGTGGGTAAAAAGGGTGTTTGGTTTGGGTTATGAAATGAAAAGGTTTAGGCTCAAAGGGGCTAACTAGGGGGATTTTGGGTAGGTGGTAAAAAAAAAAATAATAGTGTACAAACAAAAAGGGTTAGTCCTAATGCCTCCATCATTTACTTACTCGGGTTTAAGTTGGTAAGGACCGGGAATGTATCGTCATGGCAAGTTCTAGAGTCGTAAGAACCAAGCGGCTATTCACACAAGAAACGAAAATGAGCATTTAGTCAAATGATATGTAAGTGTTTGCTCAATAAAGGCTCAAAACTCACTTTTGTGGGAATGGGTTTTTATGTGATCAAGTATATATAATTAAATTTTAACTAAGCTTGTCATGCCTTTTCATAATTTTCTTATGTTGGTTCTTTTTATCACGACGCTATCGGTTGTAAATTCGTAAAAATATAACCTTTTTAAGAACTTGAATTTCCCGAGTTAAACCTAGACAAGTAAAAAAAATTGAAATTTTTTTTGAAAAAATTTGGGGTGATTAGCGGTTCCAATAGAGTTTTGTGTAAGGCTTGTATTTAGGACTTGCAAGATTCAAGGTTTTAGCATCCCCCCCACACTTAAATTACACATTGTCCTCAATGTGTCCCAAAAATAAGTTTTTAGGTTGATTGAATGTGTAAAAAGGTGTGAAAAGCAAAAATTTTGTGTTACTGGGCGCTGAACACGGCCCCGTGTGATCCGGGCACGGCCCCGTGTTCAAGTGCCAGTAACAAAATTAAACAAGAGAAACAGAAGTCTGGACACGGGGGCGTGTTGGGTGAACACGGCCCGTGTCCAGTTACCTGAACTGGGTCTTTTTCTGCAGATTGTGCAGCACGGGGCCGTGTTGGGTGGACACGGCCCGTGCCGAGCTTACTGCAAACGTAGAAATTTGTCGGACGGTTCTGTTTTCCTGTATGGAGTGCTGGTTCAAGTTTCTTTTGCATCCTTTGCCATCTCAAGTGTGTTTTATTCATTTCAACACCATCCAAAACACCAAATTAACTAAAACCATCATTCATTAATCATAGAGAGAATTACATAATAGTCCTAAAAATTAAAAATAAAGCAGAAAATAAAAGTTAAAAGTCCTAATGGTCAAGTGATCCGTAAAATCTTCCTAAGGAGTTCTACTTCTACAATAAGAACCAAAAATTCCGGAAGTAGACTTCCGGTTTAAAAGTCTTGTAGAATTCCAAGCCGAACGGTGTTCCTTAGATGTTGCTAGAGCCATTCTTCGATTTCCCTAGGGAGAAGGGAGGCGGCTTCATGTTCCTCGACATTTGGTGGAGGATGAGCGACACCAACCGGGACCCCTCGGAGTATGTCTTGAGGAGGTTCCGGATGTAGGGCGTACCATTCGGCCGGGATGATGACTTCCGGCACCACATTCCATGCCGTTTGGGTGATAATCGGTACCAAAGGAGGAGAGGCGAGAATGTTCAACCTTTGGTGCAAAAGGTTGACCTCCCGGAGACATCCTTCTAGTCCCACCGTCAAATGATTAATGTGGTCGACCAAGGCCTCTTCCACACTTGTTACTTCATCCAGAGCTTCTCTTAAGGCGTAAACATAGTTTACAAGAGAATCCTCAACTGTAGATGATCTTCTCCCCTGCCGGTTGCTCCTGGAATGCGACGAAGAGTTTCCGCTTGTTCTGCTTGCCATTCTGAGAAAACATGCCGAAAAGAGTTCAATTTTATGGGTTCAGTACTTCGGACATGGCCCCGTGTTCAGTGAACACGGCCCCGTGTTCAGATATCTGCAGGATTTTTGGACAATGAATCTTGGGGTTTCAAATTGTTTTTATGATTTTTGAAGCATTTTTGAACTTAAATAACTTGAAACATTGTTATATAACTTATTTTTATCAAGATTCCATGAACAAAAATCTAACAAACATCTCAATAAGGCTTGAAACTATAGAAGGTTCAAGCTTTAATGGAAGTATGAAGAAAATTGAAGAAGATGAAAGTGGATAAAAGAGGAAAGGACAAGAAGATAGTTGAGAAACTTCTTTTAGAAAATACCTAGGATGGTATGTGAGAATATTCCTCAAATCTCTGTCCCTGGAATGGTTCAAATGTGCAGGATTCTTGGCTGCATTTATAGAAAACGACAGTACGCTGCGCACGGCCCCGTGTCGGCTGGACACGGCCCCGTGTGCAGATGGAATCCTGACACATTTTTGTCCGCATTCTGACAAAATCAGAAGGGAATCTTTTGGGTGGACACGGGGGCGTGCTGACCTGGACACGGCCCCGTGTCTAGAAGCTGTCTTAAGGATTTCTTCAAATTTTAAGGAATTTTTCCGGATCGGGTGGTTCCTTACTGGATGGAACAACCCCATAGTGCCTAAGATACCTTAATTGTTCTAGATTAAGATGAGAACGCAAGAGGTTGTCGGTGAGGGTGATTCCTATGCTATATGTAGGTGGACAAGTCCAACCCTTTCCCGGACTCTCGTTAAAGAAGGTGTATGTCGAATCGTTCAGGTCTATGTATGCATCAAACGAGGTTGATGGGGAGTCCTTCACGGCACAATCGACACAGGGACGACTATCGCTCAAGTCCTCACTAGAGTTAGAAGTATCATTGGAAACAATGAAGTTGTTTGAATGCGGTTCCAACCCCTCTTCTTGGTTATTGTCTTGGAAAAGATTATTGAAATCTTCCCTAAGTTCTTTTAACCAATTAAAAATTAGATCTTCTAGTTGAAATAATTCATCGAGAAGCATTTCTCCTAGAATATCTGGTTGGGCGCATTCGAGGGAGCGATAGGGATTATTTTTACTTTCACCCCTCTTAAGGATACTAGGAAATGATGGGTCTATATAGTGGGGTTTATAATTTAGAAAAAAACATTCTAATTCTTTATGGTTACCACCACATAATTGACACCACATAGTACCATAAGAGTGCCGAAAGTAAAAAGTATCAGTATCACTCATGGTTGTGTCAGAAATTACCAACCGTCGGGACCTTACGGTTCTGTTTTCAGTAACTGAAACTTGGGCACGGGGGCGTGTTGAGTGGGCACGGCCCCGTGTTCAGCTTACTGTCTGACTTAAAACAGGATTGCCAGTTCCAATGATTGGGCACGGGGCGTGTTCAGCGGGCACGGCCCGTGCTGAGTTCTGCAGAAGCTGAAAAAAATCTAAAAAAAAAATAATCCTAAAAATGAAAAATAAGAAAAACGATTAGGCCGTTGATTCCTAACTTTCTTAAAATCCTTGTGTCCCCGGCAACGGCGCCAAAAACTTAATGCCTGTGAAGTGTTATATATATTAGGTGTATATTTTAAGCCCCTTTAACACTTATTTTTAGCCAAGTTTTAAATTTATAAAACACGATATTTTACTAACACTAAACACACATATGGGCAAGCGCACCCATCGTGAGCGTAGTATAGTGTTGGCAAGATACCGAGGTCGTCCAAGGACACAAGAGCTTTTAGTACCGGTTTATCCTCAACGTCTAATTAAAATAAAAGGTTTAGAAAAATGTTTTAAACTAAGAAAAATAAAAACTAACTAAAATGCTGAAAATAAAAATAAAAATAAAAACAGATAGACAAGATGAATCACTTGGTTCCGACTCGTATCTAGTGTAACCTTTGATTATTTCCGCACTTTTGCACATGATTGAGAGATTATCTTAGTTATTGTAGTAGGCCCCTCTTTTGAAGGTGACGTTACCCTCACCCCAGTAGTTTGAGTCAGCAAGGATACAATCCTAAAAGGGTGGATTATTGGAAGATAATGAATTAAGTTATTAATGCAATATTATGGTAGGCCCCTCTTTTGGAGGTGACATTACCCTCGACTAAGTAGTCTGAGTCAGCAGGGATACAGTCCTAAATAGCCGGGTTATAGTATTAATAGTAGTTAACTTATGAGGGGATCAAAGAGTTTGGACCCCCGCCATCCAATACCGTGAAGTATTGAAGGAGGTCCTAATAAATTTGACCCAGGTCCATTGCAGGACCTCTAAACGCTGAACAATGGCAAGACCTTTACCAAACCGTTCCCTTAACCCCCGACCAAGTAGCCAACATACCTCCATATAGACCGTGGAGATATGAATGGTGAAAATCTTTTATTTTATATAGACAGTAAAATAATTTCAAGACACCACGGACAAACGATAAAGAAAGATCACCTTCAACATAAGCAACTAGTTATTAAAGTCATTAATACGAAACCAAATAAAAAGTGCAAAAGATTAGAAATAAAAAGTATTACACTAGACACTTTGTCTTCACCAAGTGATGTAAGAGACTTAGGCAAACATGGCCTTGATTGTCAAGAACTCTTACGATCAATCTTGGATCCCGAGACGACTCACACACTCTACGATGGACAATGGATGATGGTGGTGGATGATGGTGTTTTGGTAGTGGTGGGTGGTGGGTGAAGTGTGAGAGAGGTGGTGTGCCAAGGGATGGTTTGAGCTTGAGCCAAGCACATCTATTTATAGGCTGAACAGAAGCTCGGGCACGGCCCCGTGTCCACATCCTTCTCTTTCTTCATTAAATGCAGCTTTGTTTTATTAGTTGACCACGCCCCCGTGTCCGCTGAGCACGACCTCGTGGAGCATAAGAATCTTTGTACTATGCAGATTTGCTGGATTGTGCGAATCTTATAGTTGACCACGGCCCCGTGTCCGCTGAGCACGACCCGTGGTGGGCAACAGAAGCTTCTACCACTTTGTCTTTTCTGCTGACACTTGGGCACGCCCCCGTGTTGGCTGAGCACGGGGCGTGTTCAGGCTTCTGATCTCTTGTTTTGCTTGGGAAGATGCTGTCGTGGGGCCGGGCATGTCACGTCTTGTCCCTTTTCTTGTATTTATGTTAGATTTTGATGTCTTTTTGCTTCTTTTGTTAATTTGAGCTCATTTAATCCTGAAAATACGAAAGGAAGACAAAAGCACACTTTTTCCAACATTAGTACTAAAAGGGGGTTAGTTTTATGTCTCATTTGATGAAATTTATATGTTAATATTTGAACACATCACTTACTCAAGAATTTCGTTCTAGAAATTTCAATCGTAGGAATATGGGTTCTACCTCTGCACCATACTGCAAGATCTGCAAGAATAAGCACTCGGGAAAATGCTCCAATCTCTGCAACTACTGCAAGATGCCAGGACATAAGGAAGAAAATTGCAAGAGGAAATCCAGTAATGGATTATGCTACAACTGTGGAGAGAAAGGTCATATCAGGCCAAACTGTCCAAAATTGGTCCTAGCTGCAAACAACAAGAATACTAAAAATGCTAGAGCATTTGTTCTGACTGCAGATGAAGCCAAGATGATCCCAGACGTTATAGCTGGTACGTTTTTAGTTAATGATATATTTGCTAAAGTATTATTTGACTCTGGTGCGAACCAAAGTTTTATTAATACTTCGGTTTGCAAAATTCTAACTCAGTCATTAACTAAACTACCACAAGAATGTCTAGTAGAGACAGCCAATGGAGAAACCGTTAGAATTGCTGAAATCTTGCAGGGAGCAAGTATAGAAATTTCAAATCAGAAATTTATTGCAAATCTTTATCCCATGAATCTGGCAGGATTCGATGTTGTTTTAGGAATGGATTGGTTAATAGCCAATAAAGCCAATATTTTATGTGATCAAAAGTCAATACAAGTGAATTCACCGAAAGGTAAAATGATCACAATTAAAGGAGATAAACTTTCTAGGTCCACTAAGTTCATCTCTGTGATGAAAACTGCAAATTGTATGAGAAAATGTTCTATAGTGTATTTGATTTCTATAATCACTAACACTAAAGGAAAAGAACTAAAAGATATTCCAGTAGTATCTCAATTTTCAGATGTCTTTCCAGAAGAATTACCAGGACTACCTCCAGACAGAGAAGTTGAATTCAGGATTCATTTAATACCAGGAACATCACCGATTGCCAAAGCACCTTATCGATTGGCACCTGCAGAAATGCAAGAATTGAAGAAACAATTAGATGAACTGTTAGAGAAGGGATTTATACAACCAAGTTCGTCTCCATGGGGAGCGCCGATATTGTTTTTTTAAAAAGAAGGACGGATCAATGCGTATGTGCATTGACTACCGTGAATTAAACAAAGTCACGATTAAGAATCGGTACCCATTACCAAGAATCGATGATATGTTTGATCAATTACAAGGAGCTCGATTTTTCTCTAAAATCGATTTAAGGTCAGGATATCATCAATTAAAAGTACAGGAAGAGGACATTCCTAAAACCGCTTTTAGAACAAGGTATGGTCATTATGAATTTACTGTCATGCCATTTGGTTTAACCAATGCCCCAGCTGCATTTATGGACATGATGAACCGAATATGTAAGCCATATTTGGATAAATTCATAATTGTATTTATAGATGATATTCTAATTTACTCTAAGAGTAAAGAAGATCATGCAAGGCATTTGCACGCACTTTTAAGTTTATTAAGAAAGGAAAAGCTTTATGCTAAGTTTTCTAAGTGCGAATTTTGGTTAGAACAGGTACAATTCCTTGGACACCTAGTCAATCATGAAGGAATTCATGTAGATCCAACAAAAATCGAGGCAATTACTAAATGGAAAACCCCTGAGTCACCAACTGAGGTTAGAAGTTTCTTAGGATTGGCCGGTTATTATAGAAGGTTTATTCAAGATTTTTCTAGAATAGCCATTCCTTTAACTAAGTTAACCTGTAAATCTGTTAAGTTTGAATGGGGAGTAAAACAAGAAGAATTCTTTAGAATCCTTAAACAAAGATTAACCCATACACCTATACTAGCATTACCAGAAGGAGCTGAAGACTTTGTAGTTTATTGTGATGCTTCTAAACTAGGTTATGGATGTGTATTGATGCAACGACAAAATGTTATAGCTTACGCATCTAGACAACTTAAGAGTCATGAAGAGAATTATTCAACTCATGATTTAGAGTTAGGAGCTATAATTTTTGCTCTTAAGATTTGGAGACATTACCTTTATGGTAGTAAGTTTACTGTATATACCGATCATAAGAGTCTAAGGTATGTTTTCAGGCAGAAAGAGTTGAATATGAGAGAAAGGCGTTGGATGGAATTTCTTAGTGACTATGATTGTGATATTTAGTATCATGAAGGAAAAGCAAATGTAGTAGCAGATGCTTTAAGCCGAAAGTATAATGAAAAGCCAAAAAGAGTACGTTCTTTTAAATTAAATCTGCAAGTAGATTTAAATGATCAGATAAGAGAAGCACAAGAATCAGTAATCAAGGATGATTCTGAAAAATTAAAAGGTATGCTAAAAGAATTAAAGCAAGGAACAGATGGAATTTGGAGATTCCATGAAAAGAGAATGTGGATACCTAAATTAGGAAACTTACGTCATTGTATATTAGAAGAAGCCCATAAGTCTAAGTATACGATGCATCCAGGAAGTGATAAAATGTACCATGATTTAAGGAAAAATTTCTGGTGGATAGGAATGAAGAAGGACATAGCAGCTTATGTTTCTAAATGTTTAACTTGCTCACAAGTTAAAGCTGAACATCAGAAACCCTCAGGTTTGTTACAGCAATTAGAAATGCCGGTGTGGAAATGGGAATTAATAACAATGGATTTTGTTACTAAATTACCCAAAACTAGGAAAGGAAATGATACAATCTGGGTGATTGTAGATAGGTTAACCAAGTCAGCTCATTTCTTACCAATGAAGGAAACAATTAGTATGGAACAATTATCTAAATTGTATGTAAATGAAATTGTTTCTTTACATGGTATTCCTTTATCAATTGTTTCTGATAGAGATAGTCGATTTACCTCTCATTTTTGGTCAAGTTTCCAAAAGGCAATGGGAACCAAGTTAAAGTTAAGTACGGCTTATCATCCACAAACGGACGGACAGAGCGAAAGGACAATTCAGACAATGGAAGACATGCTTAGAGCTTGTGTAATTGATTTTGGAGGTAATTGGGACGATCACTTACCTTTAATAGAATTTTCTTATAATAATAGTTACCACACAAGTATCAATGCTGCACCATTTGAAGCACTTTATGGACGAAAGTGCCGAACCCCAGTCTGTTGGGCAGAAATTGGGGAAAAGCAACTATCTGGACCAGAGATAGTACAAGAAACAACTGATAAAATTATTCAAGTCAAGGAACGACTGAAAGCCGCACGTGATAGACAGAAAAGTTATGCTAATAACAGGCGAAAACCATTGGAGTTTCAAGTAGGAGATAAAGTATTGTTGAAAGTCTCTCCTTGGAAAGGAGTGGTAAGATTCATCAAAAGAGGAAAGCTAAGTCCCAGGTATGTTGGACCTTTTGAGATTATTAGAAGAATATGACCTGTAGCCTATCAGCTACAACCGCCAGAGGAAATGACAGAAATACATAACGTGTTTCATGTATCTAATCTCAAGAAGTGTTTAGCTGATGAATCACTGATAATGCCACTTAAGGATATAGAGGTAAATGAACAACTCAAGTTTGTAGAAAAACCTCTACAAATTGAAGACAGGAAAGTCAAGAATCTAAAACACAAGAGACTAGTTCTAGTCAAAGTGAAGTGGGACTCCAAAAGAGGACCTGAATACACATGGGAGCTTGAATCAGAAATGCAAAAGAAATACCCGCATTTATTTCAATAGATCTCGAGGAAGAGCTCTAAAACAAGGTGGGGAGAATGTAACAACCCTTGGTAAAACCAACACCCTCATAAATATTATGACACTTTAGTATATTGTAAAATATTCCAATATGTCTTATATTACACCCCGTATATGAAAACCGAGCCCAAATTATGTTTTAACATATAAAATAAATCAAAAATAAGAAAAAATGGAGTTGAGGCGGGCCGCGTAGACCCACCCCAACATCTCACGCGGGCGGTATCAAGACTGGAATTGACTCCGTTGACTTCTTAAGTTGATACGGGCCGCGTAAGCTTAAGCTTAAGCTTACACTTACGCGGGCCGCTAGAGATCATGAAACGCGGAGACATCCGGTGCTGACACGTGTCGACATCGTGGCGGTCTAGAGGATGACCGGGACAAGCTATATGTTGACCAGATGGTTGACGCGGGCGGCGTAAGGCTTAGCCTTATCTTACGCGGGCCGCCTGGAAGTCAGAATCCAGCACTATATATAGAACTCATCAGTTTACGTTTTTCGTCGCTCACATTTCAATCTCAAATCACAATTTCTGTAGAGAAGTTATAATACACGGGTATTATACCCCTAAATTAGCGAGGTTCTGCTCCGTTGTAAGTATGATAACCCCAGTTTCATAATAGTTACACTGCCCGATTGATTTAGGGTTCCGTAACAACTGTCGTGGTTCTGCCCGACGTAGTTGTTGGAATGCCGTCTCGGGGAGGGTATCATTAATAATTTCAAAGGGTTATGATACTAACCAATGTATATTTGTATAAATTATAGATTTTACCCAGGAAACCCTTACAAGAAGCCTAAGTTAGCAAAGTGAGTTTATCCTCTTTTTGTTAACCTTTTTGGAATGTCTTATAAAACCTTAATTATTTTACAATATGATTAAGCGGTGATTGAGTCTTTGTAGTTCTTCAATTACTGCCGGTATGTTGGGGTTTTGTATACAAAATTTACTACACTGTGAGTAGTAAGTCAAGGTTGACAGTACGTTACCATTGGACAATGAGTTAGCCAATGTGTAATATGACCCACAAGTCAGTGGATTGATAGTACCAAATGGAGTAATTGTGTAGACATAAACATTGTAATCGTCCTCAATACTGTTTTAATCGATAAAATGTTTCTTGATTAAACTGGGATTCACTCACCAGTATTTCCGACTGACAAATGTTTTTAAAAACGCGTTTCAGGTAACCCAATGGGACAGCCAATTAGTAGAAAGCCAGCTGGAGAGCACTAAAGGCTTGGGGATAATGTGGCTATAAAAGTTACCTAATAAACGATGTTTTAAATTCAATAAGATAGGGTTTATCCCTATAAATGTATTGTAATAAGAAACTTGGATTTTATCCATGTGATTATTAATATAAAATATGGTGGTTTTACTCTGATAAATATTTCCTAACTACGGTCCTGATGAAAATTCCGCTGCGAAATTAAATAACCTGATACCACCACAACTGAGACCGCGTCCGCCCGTTCCCGGGAATAAGGGATCGGGGGTTGCGACATTCGGTTCATCATGTCCATAAATGCGGCTGGGGCATTGGTTAAACCAAATGGCATGACAGTAAATTCATAATGTCCATACCTTGTTCTAAATGCGGTCTTAGGAATGTCCTCTTCCTGTACCTTTAATTGATGATATCCTGACCTTAAATCGATTTTAGAGAAAAATCGAGCTCCTTGCGATTGATCGAATAGATCATCGATTCTCGGTAGTGGGTACCGATTCTTAATCATGACTTTGTTCAATTCACGACAATCAATGCACATACGCATTGATCCGTCCTTCTTTTTAACAAACAGTATCGGCGCTCCCCACGGCGACGAATTTGGCTATATGAATCCTTTTTCTAACAATTCGTCTAATTGTTTCTTCAATATGATAATGAATCCCGAGGGTTATTACTCTGAAAATGATACCAAAGTGTGTAAATTAGTTAAGTCTTTGTATGGGTTAAAACATGCTGCTAGAAAGTGGAATGAAAAATTAACGAATGTGTTACTTGGTGTTGGATTTGTTCAAAGTCAGTGTGATCATTCTTTGTATAGTGTTTACAGAGAATCTGTGTTTGTTGCATTGCTAGTATATGTCGATGATATTGTTATTACCAAAAATAATGATGTTGAAATTGGTAAAATAAAAGGACTTCTTAGTAATAGTTTTCAAATCAAGGATTTGGGTGTTTTAAAATATTTTCTAGGTTTAGAAGTTGTTTATGATAAATATGGGGTGTGTTTAAATCAACCAAAATATTGTTTAGAGCTTTTATCTGAGTTTGGTTATCTAGGATGTAAACCTGTGAATACGCCTATTGAATTAAGTCATGTAGTTAATAACAAAATAGGTAGTGACAAGGAAGAAGTTGTAGATATAACAAATTATTAAAAGCTGATTGGAAAACTGATTTACTTGTCTTTAACTCGACCTGATATATGCTATTCTGTTCAGTTCTTGAGTCAATATATGCATAAACCGTTTGTTTCACATGTTAAAGTGGCTTTAAGATTGTTAAAGTACCTTAAGTCCTGTCCTGGTAAAGGTCTCATGTTTAAAAAGAATGATAGTCTAGATTTAACATGCTTTGCTGATTCTGATTGGGCGAAGTGCCTAGGTACTAGAAGATCTGTAACTGGTTATTGCATATTCTTATGAGACAATTTGATCTCCTGGAAAAGTAAAAAACAGAATACAGTTTCTAGGTCTACAATTGAGGCTGAGTACAGAGCAATGCGCTCAGCCACATGTGAACTTGTTTGGACTGTTAATGTGTTAAGAGAATTGAATGTTAATTGTAAATTGCCTATAAACCTGCATTGTGATAGCAGCGCTGCTATATCCATAGCAGCGAACCTAGTATTTATGAATGAACGAAGCACTTTGAGTTGGATTTGTATTTTCTTAGAGAAAAAGTTGCTTTAGGTTTTATTCAGACAGTAAAGGCTGACTCAGAGAGTCAACTGGCTGTTGTTTTCACTAAAGGGTTAAGTCCAAGTCAGCATGAAGTTTTTTTGTGAAAAACTTGGACTTGTAAACCTGTTTAAAGCCCATTGAATGAAGGGGGATGCTGAAAGAATATGGTTTTCTAGTTTCATACATTGGGCTCATATTTATTAACTATATGGGCTGCATATGTTGTCATGGGCTTATTTCATATTATATTGGCCCAGTCCATTTATCAGGTTGTTTTAATGTTATGTTGAGTTTTGTGTCCAGGTGGGAAGTATGGAAAGTATAAGGGTCCATGTGTAAAGTCGCCGGGACTGCGATCATCATGGTGAAGAGTTTTGGACTTGGTTGTAACTTTTCAAGGGCTTGGATGTAATATTTCTGGGGTTTGATATTAAAACGTTGCAGTTGGAGAATCATTCATTCACTCTCCCCAATTTTACACGCACGCTCTCTCTGGTTCTTGTATTCGTCTGTTAGGGTTTGTTAGCAAGTATTTGTTCAAGTTTTTGTAGAAGATCATCTTGCATATTCTCTCAGTTGTATCTGTGAGAGATTGATCTTCTGGAGTTGATTATCATCTTTGGATGATCATCTGGATCTTGTTTAGTACTTTGTATTGTTCTCTGATCTTACTATTTGTAAGATCTATTGGGTGTTTGGGGGTAGTTTCTTTGGGTTGGCTAAATAAGAGTTTGTCACCATTGTTGTCGCTATTTTTGTGTGTTTGATTGCTATCATCCTTTTCATACCATTGTTCTTAACACTTTTTGGTCCGATTTTTTATCCATAAAAAGCCCATGGCTTTGATGGAGCTCCATGCAATCGGAGGACTCTTGCACCAGAGCGGAACCAACTGCCAAAACCAAAAAATGTTCAAATTCATTGAATATAATCTCAAATCATCTTTTTGTGTTACATATATAGAATTCAAGATATATTTATACCCGTTTAATTATCACAAATCCATCTTACATAGAACAAAATCACCACTTCATGTGGCTCGAGATCGCAAAAAGCCTTTCGAATTTTATCATTTGTCTCTCTTTTTTTTTTTTGAAAATACATTTATCATGATTTTATCTTTTTATAGATTCAAATAGCCAGTACGTTACATGTTTGATAACCATGAAAAGAAAATATATGGATCATAACATAATATACGTGCTCAAATTGTTATTATTTAATTAATAGTTAAATGCCATTTTAGTCCCTATGGTTTTAGTCATTTTGCCAGTTTAGTCCAAAGGTTTCATTTTTAACCTGTGGATCCAAAAAGGTTTCACCATTGCCATTTTAGTCCACTGGGTTAAATTAATCCATTTTTTCTGTTAACCAGAAGGGCAATTCAGTCATTTTATATGTAATTATGTTAACTAGAAAAGCAATTCGACCATACAGAATGACCGAATCACCCTTCTCGTTAACAGAAATAATGGATGAAGTTAACCTAGTGGACTAAAATGGCAACAGTGAAACCTTTTTGGACCCACAGGTTAAAAATGAAACCTTTGGACTAAACTGGCAAAATGACCCAAACCACAGGGACTAAAATGGCATTTAACAAGAACATTTTGTGTTGATGATGTTTAATGATGCATCCTAATTAAAAGTGTCACCATTTTACTTACTTTAGTGGAGGTGAATTTACATGGGCGATCACGTCAACATCTTCATAATTTAAACACCAACTTTTGCAATTACCAAATTGAAAGCAAAAAACTCCACATGTTCTTTCTCCCCTTGTTTCAAGTAAAAGTAAAGCGATTCGATTCAAACTTAAAAACCGTAACAACCATCATACACTTGATCAAGCTCTCAACAATGGCCGCCACCAATCACTACTTTCTTGTTCATCATCGTCAACTTGATTTCTTCGATCTTTTATATTGCTACTTAACACTCGTTACATGTTACGTACATTCGTCTTGGAAATAGCCATATTCATCCTGTTGTTGTGCACTCATTTGAAATCTCTTTTTTGAGTTTGTAGATGAAAGATTTGATGAGGGATCGATAACTCGAATGACTGACTCATATGTCGATTATCTGGATGAGAAAAGGATTCCATACCAGTGGCGGAACCAGAAGGAAAATTCAGGGGTATCCTTATTTTTTTTTACCTTAGGCCGCCCTTGAAAATTCAAGATACCGGTGCAGCTAGTAAAAATGGGCCCTTATTATTTTTTTTAACCTAGGCCCGTCCGTGAGATATCGACAACCTTTAGAAGACCCGGGTGGCTTGTAAAAATGAGCTTTAATATATAGAATCATTAGGAAACAAACCCGTGTATTACACGCGTTGAATAAAAAAAAATTAAAAGTTAGTAATAAAATTTAGAAATTATAATATAATATTATGAGATAAGATATAATTAAAAATACATATTGACTAGGTATAGATAGGTGTTTTATAAAACTATTTTTAAAGTAAAATTGTTAATCAAATTAAGTTTACTCTCTAATAAAATGAGAGAATGAAAACTAATTAATTATAGGATCCAAATATAAATTTATTTTTATATTCTAGAACATACGTTGATTATCATTTTTTTATTAATGGGTGTATCAAACACACACGAGAACGTTGTCAATTTTTTTTTTATAAAACACTAAATGTTATTTGGAAGTTCTATAGATAATATTTTGCTTGTAATAAAAATATCTTTTAACAACAAAAAAGGCCGAAAATTATTAATAAAGGAGATATAATACTTAATAAAACGATAAACAAAAAAAGTAAAAAAAAAAAAAAAAACAAACGGATATCGTTTACAGTAATAAAATAAAATTTTAATAGTTAAATATGCATTAACATTTCTTTAACGAAAAAAAAGGTAAATGGTAAGAATATTTTAAAATTGACTCAACACTTTTACAGGCTTTACTTTTTGACTTTTCCAATGCTAAATATTATTATAATAACAAGTGATGACTTCATCTTCTTCATATTATAACTTCATCTTCTTCATAAGCTGCAACTTCAACTTTCCATCGGAAATTTCGTTTCCCTTGACCATAAATTATTGTCTCATTTCAATTTCACCTACACTTAGGGGTATCCTAATATTTGTTTAGGGGTATCCCGACACATACAAACGAAAATTTTAAAAATAAATTGTACTTCATCAAGAAAGTTGAGGGGTAAGCCCTAACTGCCACATAGGTCCGCCCCTGTACCATACACCTAGAAAACTATAATAAAGTTTTCAAAAGTTAGGTTTACTACACATTCTATTTCATATAAGTTTCTAGTTGATATGTTGGTTTTCTTCAGGGCCGGCTTGGGCCAGGTGCAGATTGGGCCATCGCACAGGGCCCAAACACCCAAGGGGCCCATACATTTATTTTTTATATAAATATTTTGTTGAGTAAAATGCACGGATAGTCCTTGTGGTTTGGTGAAATTTCACCTTTAGTCCCCAACTTTTCAAAATTACACTCTTAGTCCCTGTGGTTTGACAAGTTGTTACTCGGATAGTCCCCAAAGCGGATGAAGGTTAGTTTTATGGTTAAGTGGGTGTGAAATGACAAGGACTATCCGAGTAACAACTTGTCAAACCACAGGGACTATCCGAGTAACAACTTGTCAAACCACAGGGACTATCCGAGTAACCTTCATCCGCTTTGGGGACTATCCGAGTAACAACTTGTCAAACCACAGGGACTAAGAGTGTAATTTTGAAAAGTTGGGGACTAAAGGTGAAATTTCACCAAACCACAGGGACTATCCGTGCATTTTACTCTATTTTGTTTATATATAGTTTTTGAACAACAAATTAAACATAAAAGGAGTAGTGCTCTGTTGGCTTATCATATTTATTTCATAGAATAGCCCCAAGTTCGAGACATGTTATACGCTTAGTTTTTCCATTTTTTTGCTTTAAGTCCTTCTCTACTTGTGTTTGGGCTTTGATCAGCCCAATTTTTTAGGTTTTAATCCAGTTTTTCTATTTCGCAATAACTTTCTTTTCTTTTTCTTTGTGGCCCAATTAATGTTTAGACTTTGATTATTTAAATGATAAAGATTTGGGTACAGGGCCCAAATTTTTTATCTCGCACAGGGCCAAAAATATTTTTGTGATTTTCGAAGACGGCCCTGGTTTTCTTGACTAAACTTAATGAGTAGGTTACCAAAAAAACACATATAAATGTAATGCGTTCATATAAGTTTCTAGTTGATATGTTGGTTTTCTTGACTAAACTTAATGAGTAGGTTACCAAAAAAACACATATAAATGAAATGCGAAAAGATACCCTTTTGTTTTGCTTGAGTGGAGTGAGTTTGAAGCATCTAATTCGTGAAAAGTTTGTTATACCAAAAATACATCTATATATCGTAATTTAACAAACATTGTTTGAAAAACGCATTACCTATGCATGACACATGATTTATGTGTCACCGTTATTGGATGTATTATAAAAAGTGTCACCGTTGAAATGTTAACTTCAACATCTTTATGATTTAAACAGTAAACGCCACTTATTATTTCCCCCCTTGCTAATCTAAAAATGCAATATTTGAATTCAAAGGCTTAATAATTGATCCCCATAATCATATACATACATACACATGATCAACTTCTCAACAATGGCACCTACCTTCTTCTTCATCATCATCAACCCGAGTTTTTGCTCGGCTTGGAGGATTTGGTGCTGATGATGTGGCCGTTGTTTATTGGATGGGGGATTTGTTTTATTTTATATATATATATATATATATATATATATATATATATATATATATATATATATATATATATATATATATAAAGTGTATACCATGTGTCATATCACGCCACTCTTTCACGCCATATCCCACCCCGCGTTTTTTGACACCACGACACCCCTTCTAACATTGCTGACGTGGCTGTCACGTGACGCTTAATTGCCATCTTCATGTCCCTTCCACAAAAATGTATAGTCTAAAGCTTTTAATGTGTTATCTATCATCCAATACTTTTTTTTTTCATGTGTAATATACTATCTGACCCCAGAAAGACATGATCCACTATATTTTTGAAGAATGACACCGTAAAAAAATCTTGACTAATAAAAAAGTATATTTTGAAAGAAATGATGATTAAATCCACAAAACACACTATATATTATGCACTTATGTGAAAACATTCAAACCCCACTTATTATTATTATTATTATTATTTCAAATAACAAAGCTAAGCAATTGAAATAATCAGCTCACACTTAAAGCCTATAAAAATCACATATAGACAATGAAAATCTCTCTCAGGAAAAAAATGGCACCAATCACCAACTTGTTGTTCATCATCATCACCTCAGTTTTCGCAATCTATCACTTTGTTCATCAACACCGGTTTCTTATCAATCATGATCCTCTTCGTAATGCCCATATTCACCTTAGTCTTATACATGTTTTTTGAACTTATAGCTGAAACTCGGTTTGCAAAAGTATGTGGACCGTTGTGGGGCGGGGTGGCTCGTATCAGTTTTAATGTTCTTGATGGAGATTGGTCATGGGTTCATCTATAGAGCTCGCTCTTCGGTTTATCATCGAAGCTCTTGGTCATGGAATGTAGTTTGCTTTGTGACTCGATAAAAGTTCAAATTTTCTCAAATGCCTTGGCATATGCATAAAAGACATGATATGTTTTATATTATAGTAAGTATAATAAGTGTAAGTGAGTTTATTATCTATTATTATTTGATTTATCATTAATCTTTAACTTTGTTTGTTAGTTATTATCTGATTATCTTGTCATTATGTTATTTGAAGAGGTGAATCATGGTTGATCACTATATGAAAAACTCTAAATTTACCATGTACACAAAAGTGGATATATTAATTCATAAAGTTGTATTATAGTTTTTTCTGTGTTTCTGAATTTGAGAGATGCATTATGGCATATGAGAGATGAAAGGATTTGTTATTCAATCTAGAGTAGTTGAATAATGAAATTAACGGATGATGAAACGTGCTAAAGACAAGAAGAATCGATCATTGGGGATCAATATCAAAAACCACATTTGTGTTTGCGGTTCTAAGAGATGTTCTTATGGTTTTCTCATGTTGTTACTACTAATGTGGAGGTAGTCTCATTTTCTGTTTGCATTGGAGCTTTTTATATGATGAATACAGTTCAATTTTGCCATAGAGTTGGTTGCAATTATGTTTCTCATTATGATGATGATGCTATTTGAAGGTATGATCATGAATGAGCAAACAGATTGGAAGTAGATTAGTTTCTAAGTCTTATTGATGGCTATCACTTGTTGACACTACTAAAACACGATATGAACATGTAACTTATTTACAATTTGATTACTAACTTATTTAAAATCACTAAACCCGTTTAGATAAAGTGGGTACGTGCGTTGTGTTTGGGTAACATGGTTTTAAGCAATGACGGATCTAGAACAATAGTTAAGGGGTAACGCTCATTTTTTTTACCGTACAATGTAAATGAAATAAAAAACACGATAACAAATAAAGTTAAAGCATTTACCTGATAGATTTATCCTCTTCTGCATTTAAAAGCTTGAAATCGAACCATTACACCGTCGTCTGTTCCTTTTTGAGTTTTAATTTCACCCGTTAGAATTTCTTTTTACACTCTCTCTTTTTGCTTCCGGGAACATATCTTTCCGTTTGCAATATTAGAAACCGTATTAACAACCATGAAGAGGTATTCATAAAAGTTATGATAAGACCCATTTGATAATATAGACAAATCAAATATCTCATGTAATCGTTAGTTGCATGTTTCAAGTGATTTAAAGATTTAAAGGCTTCCTACTCACTTTTCTTTTCACCTTCCAAAATCAAAACAAAGATGTGTTTGGGCTTTAATTTCTATTATATTGGGCATTTTAATATTGGGCTTCAAGTTTAAGAATGGGTTTTTAATCATTGATAAGTGTCAGGCTTTTAATTATTGAGAGATTGAGGTGTTAGGCTTTTAAAATTTTTTGAGGGTAATATAATATAATAATATAATATTAAGGGCAACGTAATACATAAAATGTAAAAAATAAGTAAATTAAATAAATTTCAGTTCGTCTGAAAAGTTGAGGGGCTACCCCTGCCGCCACCACTTTATACCGCCCCCTAGTTTTAAGTAAACTAGGGGTATTTGAGCGTTCGCGCGTTGCGCGACATTAAATGTTAGTTTCAGTTAGTTGTCGGCGTGGGATTTCGTTACATTAGTAACCGAAGGTCATTAAGTCATCGTGTTGTTTTAACGGAAGCAACGCTGACAACTAACTGAATAATCAAATAATCACTTGAAAAACAAACCCACGCCGACAACTAACTGAAACTAACATTTAATGTAACGATGTCTCTGAAATACAATCAATTTCCATTCAACGCCGACAACTAACTGAAACAAATATTTGAAATCTGAGCGTTGCGCGACATTAAATGTTAGTTTCAGTTAGTTGTCGGCGTGGGATTTCGTTACGTTAAACAAATATTTCGTTACATTAGTTTCAGTTGATTGTATTTGTTAGTTTCAAATATTTGTTTGAAATCTGAGCGGTGAAAAACAAACCATGTCTCTGAAATACAATCAATTTCCATTCAGTACTATAGATAACAACTTAACAAAATAGCATTAGTAACAATAATAAACCAATTGCAAACACCTGCAATTCAGTACTATGTAAATAGCATGACTATTTTTCTGTCGATATTACCCATCTTATGCCGATGTTGCACCACCACCATTGTCATCAATGCCGCCACGCCTGACCCAAGTGAATGACCGGTAAAAGTCAAAGTGTAGTTCGGATAATCATCCAACAGTTTCTTCAACGTGTCATATTCTGCATCCAACACGACACCCGCTGCTTTCAACAATCCGTTATGAACATACCCGCCGTCAAATTTCCTTTGATCCAACTTATTATCCAACAAAACCGCGTAATCTTTCTGGTTCGCTAAATTAAGGCCTCTAATAGCAAGAACTATATCAGCATGATCATGATCGAGATACAGCAAGTATGGTGGGGCCTGGCGACAAGTATCGTCGTAAGTTCGTTTCAAGATTAACCAATCCGGATTAATCCCATATCCGCCCGGAGGTTCCCAAAGAGGGTTTCTAAGATCATCTTCATACACTGCTAATATATACCTACAAAGCCAAGGAACCGGCTCGAATTCCTCAGCAGTCGCAACGCCCCATGTCTCACTGTCGTGGCCTGCGGTATAAAGGCATTGTTTCCACGCCCACCGAGCACATCCAATACAGTATACACATTCTAGCAAAGGGAATCCACACAATATAGACATTGTAGCTTTGTAAATGCAAGTTTAAAATGAAAGCATAAAAAAAACATTGTTACCCACTGAACATGGTCATCACCTTCTTTATTTTATAACAAAAAAAAACCGTTCACTGCTTATGCAAGTTTTCCAACTTGCAGTTTACTTGAAAGTTTATAATGTCAATAATATTAGAGTACATAAACAGGGGATTTAAATGAGGAACTAAAGAGTAAAAGATATACCGAACGTGAGACGACTCGAGACAGCCACCACCTTCACCGTCGCTAACGCCGGTGAGGCTGCCGCCGCTAATGCCGGCTCGTTGACCGGAGTTGTTGATCGGTTGACTCGTACCGAAACTGAGACACGAACCTGAATTGACACCAAATCTGAAACTTTGAACCGAGTCGTGACCCCATCACCACTGTCACCGGTACCACCGACGCCGGCAGTCGCCGCACGGTGGTCTGGTGTGTAAGGGTCTGGTTTAGGAGGTGTCAGCCGTTAGACCACCGAAAACTCCGCCGCAACCGCCGCCGTGAGCGGTCACCAGCTCCGCCGTGCTCTGCTGCGTCGTCGGCTGGAGATCACCAGCCCCTATCTCGCCCTCTCTCTCCTCTTCTCGGCACCCCGTCTCTCTAGGAATATGCAGATTGTGTGAGTTTAGTGATGAAGTTAGAGATTGTGTAAGGGTTTTCTTTTTAAGAAGATGATGAAGTTAGAGAAGATGGAACAGGGATTGAGTGTGTGCGGCTGTAGTGAATAAATGAAACCCTAATTAGTAAGCTTTTTCAGTGAGTTGGGAGCAGCTATGGTGTATTGGTGTGTTGATTTTTTTTAACTGGGGGAGATGTGCCAGCTGCGGAGCTGCCTAGTCCTACTTTAGGAAAAAAAAAATTAATGGAATTGCTTGAAATGGGTTTCGACCTTGAGTCTAGTGACTAAAGTAGCATTGTATTTCCCACCAGATCACTTCCTTCATTTGTGTTATACTTTGTTTTCATATGTATATAAATGCAAAAGAAAAAGACTTTTGTGGGTGCCATATGGCACCCAACGTTTGGCAGCCGCCAATTGAACAAATCAGATGAAAAGACTATTTGGGGGGACTATTTTTTAAGTGTTTTTTCACTATTCATTGGCTTCTCTTTTTAATATATGTATAATTTAGTCAGAGAATGCAGTGGCAAATACATATATTTTAGTTACCGAGGAAAACTATGGGTTGATCAAAATGGGTCGGGTAAAAAACATCAAATTATGCTAAAATTATATTAAACCATTGAGGATAACTCAGAAAACATAGTTAACTAAAAGTAATAGAAAAACATACATCTTATAGTTGCCTTTTCCCCATTTTTGATTTTTAGAACACTCGATTACAAAGTCATTAGTAACACTAACAAGCTCTCTATTTTTATGGCACATATTACACGATAGTGAAAAACGATAACAAACAATCTGAAAAAAACAATTCAACATAAAAAAGTAAAGGGATTTAAAACAATTTTAAAAGAAAAACTAATAAAGAACTTACAAATTATTATTAAGGTTCTGTTTAACAAATTTTTTATTATAAACTAGGTTTAAAGAAGTTTGCCGCGTTGCGGCGAATTTCTTTTATTATTTAGTCTGTGTTTACATGTGTTTTGAAATCACTACGAGCGTGCAGCGAACGGAACTGCTGACAACGATAAAAAGAAAATGTAGAAAAAAACACTAAAAGATAACCGAAAGAAAATCAACCAAAAAAGTTGTATGGTGACGATGTTGTTCGTATGAAACCCGTGTTCAGAGATGAGCAAATTGTTCTGGGTACTGGTACCAAATTTGCCGAACCAAAAGATCTTAAGTACCAATTCGGTACCGACTTTTGGCGTTACTGGTACCGGTTCACTACCGTTTTTTACCTTCATATACCGGTACTGTAACAGGTATTTTCGGTATCAGTACCGATTCTGTATCGGTTGGCACCGAGCTCATCACTACCCCTGAAACTAAAAAAAAGAAAAAAATTAAAAGTTGAAGAAAATCAACAAAAAAAAAAAGTTGTACGATACCGTTGTTAGTACGGTAACCATGATCAGGGATGAGCAAATGGTACCGGGTAGCAGCACTGAATTTCCCGAACCAAAAGATTTCCAATATCAATTCGGCACCAACTTTTGCCGTTTTTTGTATTAGTGCCGGTTTTTACCTTCATGTACTGATATCGAACAGGACCGTACCGGTATTTTCGAGAACAGTACTGGTTCAATACCGGTTGACATCAAGCTTATTCCAACCCCTGTCCCCTGATATTAAAAAAAGGATTAAAGTTAAAAAGTAAAGAAAATAACTGTTATTATAATATAAAAATAATAAAAGTATTAAAAAACTATATATTATTATAATATTTAAATCACTATTTATTTCAATTCGTTTAGTAACTAGGATTTTGACCCGCCGCGCGTTGCGGCGGCGTCGAAAGTTAAAGTAACTCGTATTTATACTGTATATTTGACCCGACTCTTTACTTAAAAAAATTACATCGCCATAGAATGAAAACGTAGTATATTTGACCCGTCTTGCTTTCAAATACAATTTACGAACGTACACAAAATAAGTAGAACATAGATAAAAAAAAGTATAATAATTTTTACACGTTGCGGTGTAAAGTCGTAAAAGTCATTTAAACCAAAGGAGGTGTTAAGTTATTAAGTAGAAAATGTTAAAAAGGTCAAAGTTGTCAATTACTAAAAGTTAGAAGTGAATGTGCAACTTACTTAAAGATAAGGGTTAATCGTGTTTCATGTCAAAAAATTAAGGGTGTAAATTAGAAAAAAGTTAAAAGTGTAAGAGCCTTAAAGAAATGGAAAAGTCAAAATTTGAGGGTTAAAAGAGAAAGGTCTTCACCGACCTTTCTCTTTAATAGTATATAAATATATATAAATATAGTAATTTAGGAATGGTGGTGGGCGCTACTTCTCATCATTGTGCTAATGTGATCTCTTTGTGACCCATCATAGATAGTTGAACACTTGAGACTTTGGGTTAGAAACAAAAATAAATGAATAATATTTTCACCATTGTCTTTGGGCTAGTTCGTTGGGCCTGTGCCCACCCTCTTTCTATTGTGTAAATCCAACATAATTACCATTTTACCAATACCATACCATACCATCCATAGTTAAAAAAAAAAAAAAAAAAACTAAAAAAATGATTATTAGAAAAGATGCATCACATTGATTGGCAGTAGTTTATCATAGGGAAGGTATACTATCTTTAGAGCACTCATCTAATCTACATTAAGAGTTAATTGCCATTTTAGTCCCTGTGGTTTGTCCAAATTTGTCATTTTAGTCTAAATAGTTTTTTTTCGCTTTTGAGTCCTTGACTTTTCCCTTTTGTTGCCATTTTGATCACATATCATAACTCCATCCAAAAACCCCATTTTTAACCAGGGGTATTTTAGGGATTTTCATTTTAAATATTTTCAATTGTCATTTTGATTCAATTCTGAAAAATAAAAAAAAATCTAAAAAATCAAAAAAAATTCTAAAAAATTCAAAAAAATAAAAAAATCATAAAAATCAAAAATTCTAAAAAAATAAAAAAATGTAAAAAATTAAAAAATCATAAAAATCAAAAAAATTCTAAAAATCAAAAAAATTCTAAAAAATCATAAAAAGTCTAAAAAATCATAAAAAGTCTAAAACATCAAAAAAAATTCTAAAAAATCAAAAAATTCTAAAAAATCAAAAAAATTCTAAAACATCAAAAAAATCACAAAAACTCTAAAAAAATCATAAAGATTCTTACATTTAAAAAAACAAATTTCATTTAAGTTGACATCTTTCACAAACATTCTTACATTTCCACATTAATTATCACCATTTTAGCCTTTTTTATATATGTTTTCATAGCAAAACTATTTATTACAATAATATTTTCAACTTTAGTTTTGTATCAATTAATATAATTTACTAAATATAAATATCATGAAATATAAATTTTATAAACTAAAACATAACATGCATTACGTTAGTTAGTGGTTCTATCTCATCATTACCACTCATTCACTCAACAAAATAGATAAAACTTGAAAGTATATTCGTCTAGACGAGAAATATATCGTCATTTTTTGAATTTGAAACTTTAAAATATGTTTGTTTGAGTTTTTAGATTTTTTTATTTTTTAGAATTTTTTTTTATTTTTAAATTTTTTTTTTATTTTTTATAATTTTTTTGGTTTTTAGAATTTTTTTTTTGATTTTTTATAATTTTTTGATATTTTAGATTTTTTTTGATTTTATGATTTTTTTGATTTTAAATTTTTTTTGATTTTTTAGACTTTTTTTGATTTTTTAGAATTTTTTTTGATTTTTTAGAATTTTTTTGATTTTATATTTTTTTGATTTTTATGATTTTTTTGATTTTTTAGATTTTTTGGATTTTTTAGAATTTTTTTTTTATTTTTATGATTTGTTTATTTTTAGATTTTTTTTTATTTTTTAGAATTGGATCAAAATGACAATTGAAAAGATTTAAAATGAAAATCCCCAAAATACCCCTGGTTAAAAATGGGGTTTTTGGATCGAGTTAGGGTATGTGATCAAAATGGCAACAAAAGGGAAAAGTCAGGGACCCAGAGGCGAAAAAAAAACTATTTGGACTAAAATAGCGAATTTGGACAAAACTCAGGGACTAAAATGGCAATTAACTCCTACAATAATATGTTTTTTTTCATTAGAGTTAATTGCCATTTTCGCCCCCGAGGTTTGGGCACAATTGTCATTTTCGTCCAAAATGAAGGTTTTGTACCATTTTGCCCCCAACGTTTCTAACTTTTTGACATTTTCATCCAAATACCTAACTAAGTTACTTTATATCTTATTATGGGTTATTTTTAACCTAACCAAGTTAGTTTATACCTTATTATGGGTATTTTTAAAATTTATCAATTATAAGGGGGTAATTTATAAATTATCTTCTAGTTATTGTTTTTATTATTAGGGGGTAATTTATAAAATATCAATGAAAAGTTGAGCTTATATAAACGACTTACACCCATGGAAGAAAACTTATTTGATTACGTTTCTAGTATTACCGATTTGCTGAAGATTATATGAACTAATGAACGCGCCCATCTAGTTTTCTCTCGGTGCATGCATATCGTCTGAATACCTATAGTTTAAGCATTCAAATCTTCACCTTTATACATTAATTGAGCAAATTTTTAGATTGTAATGAGTCTTCACCTTTTAAGTAAGGATTCAACTTGTGTCTTCAGGGTTGGTTAAACATATCAACTTTTATTACCAAGTATCTTAAGGCTGATTCATTAAATCATTTTTCCAAACAAAAACTATTTATTTATATCATTTCAGAAATAATCAACGAATTCATATTTATTAACACAGAGACTTAACATTCTCTCTTTGATGATCAACAAAATATTTCTTAAAGAATGAATACTTAATTAAGACCTATGACTCAACTTAAGTTGAAAACTAAATTTTAAATTCCTTTATCTCCTTAGGATTTCTAATAATAAAAACAATAACTAGAAGATAATTTATAAATTACCCTCTTATAATTGATAAATTTCAAAAATACCCATAATAAGGTATAAACTAACTTGGTTAGGTTAAAAATAACCCACAATAAGATATAAAGTAACTTAGTTAGGTATTTGGATGAAAATGGCAAAAAGTTAGAAACGTTGGGGGCAAAATTGTACAAAACCTTCATTTTGGACCAAAATGGCAAGTGTGCCCAAACCTCAGGGGCGAAAATGGCAATTAACTCTTTTCATTATATCGAACACATTGGTGATGGCAGAAGTTTCCCACTGGCATTATTAATAGCTAATAAGTTCATGATTTTTCACTTCATTGGATACTAACTACACACTAAATGGTATGTGACAATTTTTTTTTTTGAAATAGACTTCCATTAACACACCACCAAACCCGAAGACCGGGCCGGCAAAAACAAACAAAAATTACATAATTACAAATTTACACCAATCGCTCCACCCGATCGACTGGAAATAAGACCTATGCTTGAACCAAAAATAACCCAAGGATCTTAACTCACTAAACACATCTTCCACATTCGCCTGAGACCCTGAAAAAACCACTTTATTTCTTGCTAACCAAATACACCAACATGCGGTTATGATGATGCCTTGGAGGACCTTCGATTCCATAGACCCCAACCTACAGAACTTATATTAACTTTTACTTAGCACACCCATATTATAACAGATTAAGCAAAAAGGATCTGATTCGATCCGATTATGAAAAGCGTAAAGGATTTAAGCAAGAAAGAACAAACTTATAAAAGTTCTTGCTACGATCCGGTCATTTAGATGGCTCAATAAAGATTTGGCTAAATAGTAGAGGTTTGGACGCAAACTAAAACTAAAAGCCAAGCATAAAAAATCATAACCAAAGTTTTGATCCCCAAAAATTAAGAAAGCATGTCTAAACAAAATCATAGCGAGCCCAGATTGTACGGTTACATGCCATAATAAGAAATAAAAACATTGTACGATTACAGAAACACACACAAGGTTTTCTTCCTCTTTAATCTTCCTTGACAATAGGAAGCTTACTCTTCTGCTTTATGACCGACAGAGGTTCGTTCACCAGCTCCGAAACCTTGTCAAGAACCGAGATGTGAAAATTGTCAAAAGCCTTGATCGCAGTATCCAAGGTTTCTTTGGCTCCTTCCTCATATCCAAGAACCTCTTCAACGGACCGGGATGAACTTTTTGCAGCATGAAAGCCTTGTTTAATTCCATCGTTCACACCCACAGCATTGACGCTGTTAACTAAATCAGCAACCACTCTCTCCAATTCGGGGCTCTGATGAACCAGTTTCACAACCCAGGCCACCCCTTCCGTCAAAAACCACTGTTTTGTAAGCAAAAGTTCCGATGTAAGGCCGTACAACTAAACCATCTCACCATCATACCGAGACAGCATGTCCTTCATGTCCGAAACAGCATTCAAATGCGACTCCACAGCTCTATCACGGGCCTTTTCGAGCTCGACTTTATCTAAATAGGGAAACCAAAGACTTAAAGAGAAGCCAAGAAAACAAGAAAATAAAGGGCGTTTACGAACGTACCATTAATCAAGCGATGATGGTCAGCTAAAAGTTGATCATAAGAGGACTGGATCTCTTTTAGCTCCGATTTACCTCTTTCTTCAACTTCAGACAATCTCTTCTCTAAACCTCCAAATTTCAACTTAAAATCCTCCAAGTCCTGAAGAGCTTTGTCCCGAGCCTCGTAGGCAGCCGCAGCTGAAGCTTGTGAAGCTTTATTGACTTCTCTTGCCTCCGAGACTTGCTCCTTCAACTAGTCCACTTGGGTACGAAGTGATGAGACTTCTTGTTTGGTTTTTGACCGTATGCTATCTTCACTCTTTAAAGAGGCAACTTCACGTTCAAATCTACGACAGTTCGACTCCGCCTCAACCCACCGCTTATAAGTTTCGACCACTAGAGAATTGGATTGGGCCTGATTCAGCATCAGAGCTTTTCCGAGCTCCTGACCACTCATTTTCCTGTAATATGCATGTTCAACAGGAGTTCCAAGGTGAAACAACGCCATCTTCGCAGAGAGAGCATCCACGATCCTATCCTTATTAGCCAATGACCAATCAGGGATATATTTCTCCAGAGCATGAATAGAATTCGCATTCACAGCCTCGCCCGAACCTAGCTCCCGACATATAAAAACAGCCTCAGTTTCATACCACAAAGGAGACGAAGAGGCACTATCCCCACCATCAATCTGCTGAGGACTCGACCTTGAAATATTAGAGGCAACCCCGGTCATAGGCTTACCCGAAGGAAAAGGATTGACTTTCTTGGAAACTTGAGGATCAGGCATATTGACGTCATCACACCCTGGTAGCAGGACCCCCAAAGGATAAAGGACTTGGGGGAAGAGTAACTGGATGATCCCTGGGAGTCTTGCCACCATGAAGGTGAGCATCCAGGTTCTCCACTAAACCACCAACGGCAGAAAACCCGGTGACTTGATCGACTTCATCTTCCTCTAACACAATTGTTTTAAAATCTAACCTTTTCTTCTTCAGTTTCTTTGGATTCGGATCAAGCTTGGAAGAAGTGCCTCGCCCCCCTTTTAAACTAACCTGAGGACGAGCCTCAGCATCATCATCATATTCAGCATTCACTCATTTGTCCTCCATAGAAAGGTGCTCCGAACCATACATAATAACTTTCGAACCGGACCCCTTCGCCTCGCTCGAACTCGTCCTCTTTCCTTTATCATCACCAACCACTGCTGTCGCTTGAACCGAGGCCAAATTCACCGTCCGTACTAATGGAGCCGAGCCCGAACCTCCCTGGCTAGCCGAACCCCCTTGATCAACCGGGACAATCGGCTCTCTGATCGGATAAAGGTTCTCTTTCATGACGTTAAGATACGGTGGATCGCCTTTCGGTGTTTTTGTAGCTCGAACATCGAGCTCAGTAGAATCAAAAGATTTCAATCTCAAGGCTTCTTTCAAACCCATAACTGCACAAAGCAAATAGATAATAATATTCATAGTCTCGCATAAACAAAGCATACAGTATATATGAAAAAAGCAATAAAAGTATAGTACGAGAAGCGTTATCTCTAGTTAAAAAACGTAACTAACCCTTTCCGTTCCATTTAAGGGTAGGATAAAATGCCGGTTCGGACCAGATCGTGCTTATCCGTCCCATGACTAGAATGTGTTTCGGATATTTTTGAACACGCCCGGCCTCCCTGATCAAAGCTGCATATAAGTTCCTATCAAATTCGAAGTCTTCAGGAAGAGGATCAGGAAGACGGGACATTTTCAGCCTCCACGTCATCTCGGGCGGAACGCACCGATCGTCTACCAGGAAGAAACGGTCCTTCCAATCGTTTAAACCGGAGGTGATACACGTGTAGCAGCAGCATTTTTCTTTCTAACTTCGAAGGTATACCAGTTACCGGACCGATTCAGCTTATAAAGAGCCCGGAACACACTCAAATCCGGGTCGGACTCCAAGCCACGACAGGCCAGCTCGAAATGGCACACCTTGGCAAGGCCAAAAGGGTTCATTTGAGAAAGATGAACCTCGTGAAACAGAAGAACCTCGACTAAGAACTTTGTCAAAGGGATACGATAGTTGCAGTAGTCAAACATTTGGGTGTAAACACCTATCTTCCCTTGGACAAAAGGATAGATGGCTGTATTTTTTTGGGGAAGAATAGGGCTTAAAGAAGCAGGAGTCGCGTATTGCTCTACATACCATCTCAGGCCGTTTTTGTTTAAAATATTAAAATAGCCGGACAAATTACTCTTATTAGCCATGGCTAAAAGGAGACACTAACCTGCTTGATGACAGTGTTTTACCTTAGAGAAAAAGGAGAGGAAGACGTTGAAGTAAAAAGGTGAAAATGAGAAGTTATTTTTTCCTTTTTATAGAGACATTCACCGCCTCAAAGATAGCCAATCGAGTGGCGACACGTCATGATGGATGACGCATGTCAAAAGTCACATCGGTCAAAGAAAATATAAGATAACCGACGGTCACCAAACGAAAATCACCGCCAGAATTCAAAATTCAAAAATTAATAAAAACTGCTGCAGATAAAAGCACCGAATCACAAAAACTTCGCCATTTAGTTCGAAGCTTTTGCTAAACAAACACTACGAACTAGGGGGACTTGATGAGGATACGTCCTTGGTCGGACCGAATGCTCGATGAACATAAGGTCGAACTATAAGCTCAAAGGATTGGTCGTACCTAATGCCCTAGACGGAGCGATCAAACACGTTGATCCGTCGTAACTAACCAGGGGCCCACGGCTTTAACTACCTGATAGCGACTGGCCCGACCCTAACTAACTCGCCATGTCAGCATACCCCAAAAGTATAAATACCCCGCCAAGACTTCCCACAAAGGGTAATCGCTACTTTCTCTCTCTAAAACTCCTCTCTCTCTCTCCCTGACTTACTTCTCCTCACAAATACTTATTCTCACGCCCGAGCTTGGTCACAGAGAGGCCCCCCTCCCTGTGACGAGGCTAACGGTGTGCTTTCTTCCTTGTGATCTTGCAGGTTTAGTCAAGGTCATCTGAAGCTCTACTCTTACCAGCTCGGACCGACTGGTTTTTGAGTCTTCATTCATCATCGTAACTTGATTTCTTCGATCTTTTATATTGCTAGTGAGCACTCGTTACATGTTACGTATGTCTTCGAAATAACCATCTTCATCCTGTTGTTGTGCACCCATTTGAAATCTCTTTGTAGATGAAAGATTTGATGATGAGGGATCGATAACTCGAATGACTACTCATATGTCGATTATCCGGATGCGAAAAGGATTCCATATACCTAAAAACTATATATAATAAAGTTTTGAATAGTTAGATTTATTTTATGTCGTCCCTTTTTGTTTAATTTAATAAGGTTAGAAATCTAAGTCATTTTGAATGATAGATATGTTTCGGTTACTACACATTCTATTTCATATAAGTTTCTAGTTGATATGTTGGTTTTCTTGAATAGGGATGAGAAGTAATCTTAACCATTTATTTTTTAAATCAACGGTTAAGATGAAAGTGTAGGAGGAAGAATGAGTGCAATGGTATCTTGGGAAAATCCTATTTATGGACTTTCTCTCATAACTTTATACGGCATTATTTTTTCATAAAAATTTCACCGTAAAATCGAGCGTTTTTTATCTTTAATTTGAGTACCAAATAAAAAGTTTATTTTGCCTAAATAGGATGAGAAGTAATCTTAACCATTCATTTTTTTAAATCAACGGTTAAGATGAAAGTGTAGGAGGAAGAATGAGTGCAATGGTATCTTGGGAAAATCATATTTATGAACTTTCTCTCTCCACATGCAAGGCGTATGCATATTCCACCCTCATTTTTTAAACGTTCATAACTTTTTTATACGGCATTATTTTTTCATAAAAAATTCACCGTAAAATCGAGTGTTTTTTATCTTTAATTTGAGTACCATATTCCTATATATAATATGAAGACTAAAAAACCCACTAAAATGTGTTGTATTTCTATGTTGTATAACATTTTTTTGTTGGATTTTTGCACTATATTTTTCTGCTAAATTTTTTTTGCTGAATTTTTTTGTCTTAAATTTTTTTTTCTCAATTTTTTGTGATAGATTTTTTTTGTTTTACATTTTTTGCTGAATTTTTTCGTGCTATATTTTTTGTACTAGATTTTTTTGTGCTAGATTTTTTTTGTACTACATTTTTTTTGCTATATTTTTTATACTAGATTTTTGTGCTATATTTTTTTTTGTACTAGATTTTTTGTTGTATTTTTAAAAACAAAGGGGGTGCCACATGTGATTTTCACTTCTATTTATAAGGACCAAAATGTTTTTCATTCCTACTAACCACATGTTATCATCACATTCCTTATTAAGCTACTTAAGCAAAATCCACTTTTTAGTGGATCCTTTCCCTTCTTGACTAAATTTAATGAGTAGGGGCATGTTTGGCTAAGCTTATTATAGTTAAAAAGGATTTTTGGAAAATGACTTTTGGGAAAAGGACTTTTTGAAAAGGAGTTTTTTAAAAAAGTGTTTGGATTATCTTATTGATATAAAATGACTAAAATGGGCATTCTTTTAGATATAAGGGGGTAAAGAAGGGGTATATTAGTAATTTGTAGTTTGAAAAGTTAAAAGCTGGCCAAGAAGTCACAATATTGTAACTTCTTGAAACCTCCTTTTTCTTCTTTGCAAAAAGCTATTTCTAAAAGGACTTTTGGCTTAGGCAAACACAAAAACAACTTATTGGCTTTTTGATAAGTCAATAAGCCAATAAGTTGTTTTAAAAAGCTTAGCCAAACATGCCCTAGGTTACCAAAAAAACACATATAAATGTAATGCGAAAAGATACACTTTTGTTTTGCTTGAGTGGAGTGAGTTTGAAGCGTCTAATTCGTGAAAAGTTTGTTATACCAAAAATACATCTATATATCTTAATTTAACAAACATTGTTTGAAAAACGCATTACTTATGCATGATACATGATTTATGTGTCACCGTTTTTGGATGTATTATAAAAAGTGTCACCGATGAAATGTTAACTTCAACATCTTCATGATTTAACCAGTAAACACCACTTATTATTTCCCCCTTGTTATATCCAAAATTGCAATATTTGTTGGTTCGGTTCTGTGCAAACATGAAGGAAAACATACCTGTCACAGCATTCAATGCAGTGGAGAATCCAGTCAGAGAAGATGACATCGAGTTTGTCATAATTGTCAGCGTGATTTGGTTCCTCCTTAGGGTGCTAACTGATGATGGGGACTAAGAAAGACCGACAAGGGAATCGGTATAGGAGAAGAGGTCGATGATGATGATGTTATGCTTATGGGTTTTGTGTCTAATTGTGTAACTGAGTAACCCCTTAACCTCCACATAAGACTCCTTTATATAGGCACCCAGGAGGAAACCTAATTAGTTAATAAGGGTAATATGGTCCATCAACAATTACCAACTAATTATTTAATAGGTTATTATATATTTTGATCCATATAATGTAAATGATTATAATGGCTACTAGATTAAATATTAAACATAATATATTTAATCTTACATTCTCCCACTTAGCCGAGTAATCATTTACTATGAGTATTAGATAAGCCTGATCAGGAGTTAACACTCATTTTAGCCTTAAACAAGTACTATAGCAGAGAAATACAGCCGTTGAATCATTATGCGACTCAGGACCCCCATTAATCATACTTTAGCCTTAATTTAAAACCTAATCGTCATGATCAAAATACGCGTAAGCCCTTTGTTTGATTTGTAACTTTATTTGTCTATATGCCATTATACCGGTTGAACATATTCTAAGAGACATACAAAATCAAACTGAGGAAATTTCATTAATCATAAAATATAAGCTAGTACAATATGCTCAAATAAGGTCTTTACTAAATCCCATATTCCGAACATGTTCTTCGTAAACCTTAGGAGGGAGACCTTTAGTCATCGGATCCGCAAGCATATCTTTAGTACTAATATACTCGATACAAAGATTATTTTCCTCAACTCGTTCACGTACGAACATATATTTTGTATCGAGATATAAACCAGCTCCAGTCGAACTGTTACTGTTCGAGAAACTAACGGCAGCTGAATTATCACAGTAAAGCTTCAATGGTCTAGAAATGGAATTAACGATCTTGAGTCCAGCGACCAGATTTCTAAGCAACATTCCATGACAGGTCGCGTTATAAACAGCAATGTACTCTGCCATCATTGTGGAAGTTGTGGTCAACTGTTGTTTATGACTCTTCCATGAGATAGGGCCGCCTGCTAACATAAATATATAGCCCGAAGTGGATTTCTTGTCATCTTTGCATTTGGCAAAGTCAGAATCAGAATAGCCCACCACTTCTAAATGATCACTTCTTATATAAGTCAGTTTATAGTCTTTCGTCCCTTGCAGATATCGAAGTACCTTCTTAGCTGCTTTCCAGTGATCTAGGCCAGGATTAGTCTGATAACGGCCTAGCATTCCAGCAATATAAGCGATATCTGGGCGAGTACAGACTTGAGCATACATCAGGCTCCCGACTACTGACGCATAAGGTATCTGACTCATTTGCTCCTTCTCAACTTCTGTTGTCGGACACTGGAATGAACCGAAAACATCTCCCTTAACTACTGGAGCGACTGAGGGTTTGCACTGTTGCATGTTGTAACGTGTAAGGACACGATCTATGTAAGCCTTTTGGGACAATCCTAAGATCCCTTTGTGTCTATCTCGGTGAATTTCGATGCCAATGACGTAAGAAACATCTCCGAGATCCTTCATGTCGAAGTTATGCGAGAGTAACCGCTTCGACTCATGCAACATGTCTAAACTATTACTTGCCAATAGAATATCATCTACGTAAAGGACAAGTATAGTAAAGTTGCTCCCACTCATCTTGAGGTAGGTGCATTGATCCACTTGATTCTTCATAAAACCTTGCTTCTTCATGACTTCATCAAACTTAAGGTACCACTGACGTGATGCTTGTTTTAACCCGTAAATGGATTTCTTCAGCTTACAAACTAGATGCTCCTGACCTTCAGGTTTAAAGCCTTCAGGTTGTTTCATGTAAACATCTTCGTCCAAATCTCCGTTAAGGAAAGCGGTTTTAACGTCCATCTGATGTAACTCCAAATTAAAATGAGCTACTAGGGCCATGACGATCCTTAATGAATCTTTACGAGAGACAGGTGAAAAAGTCTCTTGATAATCAATTCCCTCTTTCTAAGTGTAGCCCTTTGCAACCAATCTCGCTTTGTAGCGTTCAACGTTCCCATTCGGATCCAGTTTTGTTTTGAACACCCATTTACATCCTACCGGTTTTACACCATTGGGTAATTCTACCAAATCCCAAACGTCATTTTTCTTCATGGATTCAAGCTCTTCAATCATTGCTTTATTCCATTCAGAAGACTGATCACTGCTAATGGCTTCATTGTAAGAGATAGGATCATTGAGCTTTCCAGGATCCATTTCAGTCAGGTAGGTAACATAATCATCCCAATTAGTAGGCCTTCTTTGCCTAGATGACCTCCTGAGTGGATTATCGGGTTCAGCGTTGTCTTGGTTTTGAGCGTTTGATGTGCCTTCGTCATGAGGTATAATGGGTTCTGATTGTAGAGGTGAATTTGCAGTTGGTGCAGTAGCTTCAGGTGCAATAGTTGCATTGGGTACAAGAGGAGTAATCGGAGTAACGGTAAGCGACGAGTCTCTCCCCCCGCGTCTTGTACTTCTTGCAATTCTTCATAAGGGTTGGCACTGCTCCCACTGACCTTGAAATCCTCCAGGAACGCAGCACGCTTGGTTTCAACAATACGGGTGACATGGGAAGGACAATAGAAACGATAACCCTTTGAGTTCTCAGGATACCCGATAAAGAAACAGGTAACTATTTTAGGGTCAAGTTTCCTTAGGAAAGGATTATAAAGTTTTGCTTCAGCAATGCAGCCCCATACTTTCATATATTTAAGACTCGGTTTTCTTCCTGTCCAAAGTTCATAAGGAGTTTTAGGGACAGACTTAGAAGGAACTCTATTGAGTATATGAACAGCTGCTTTTAACGCTTCAGTCCAGAGGAATAATGGTAAATTAGTGTTGGCTAACATACTGCGCACCATGTTCATAAGGGTACGATTTCTTCTTTCAGCGACACCATTCTGCTTGACCCACATCAGTATTGGTTCACAATCCCCTGGCCCTTACAAAACTCATAAAATGGACCAGGAGCTTGACCCACATCAGTATGTCTTCCATAATATTCACCGCCTCTATCTGATCTCACAACTTTAATCTGACGATCTAATTGCTTTTCAACTTCAGCCTTATAATTTTTAAAAGTTGTAAGAGATTCAGATTTCTCCTTAATAAGATACAAGTACATGTAACGAGAATAATCATCAATAAAAGTGATAAATGAAGTATGTCCTGATATGCCAGCGATTTGGTAGGGACCACTGATGTCAGTGTGAATGAGTTCTAATAAATTAGAGCTCCTAGTGTCACACCCCGAAATATCAGAGCATTGGCGTGACTGGACTGGTATCTTCATTGCACAGCGGAAGCAAATAATCTAAGTCTTTTAGAAATTGAACGCCACTAAGTACTCGACTCTTCATGGTTCTCTTATTCCAACCGTGCCTTGTCTTAGAAATGCAACCTGAGAAAGAAACATGCGAAAAAGTCAACATAAAGTTGAGCGAGTTCATAGTTTGTTTGTAAAAGATTTGAAATAAATCTCTTTGAATAACCGGTTTTTGAAGTATTGTTGTGAAAACAAATTTAAAATCATTTTCATATATAAAACAAGTTTTCATGTGTACCCCACGTACTCATGTATAATTTAAGTTTTTCTTGAGTACCCCACGTACTTCAAGTATAATTCAAGTTTTCATATTTAAATCAAGTATTCATGTGTACCCCACGTACTTATGTATAATTCAGGTTTTTCTTGAGTACCCCACGTACTCAAGTATAATTCCTGTTTTCTTGAGTACCCCACGTACTTCAACTTATAAATCAAGTTTTTCTTGAGTACCCCACGTACTTCAAGTTATAAATCATGTTTTTCTTGAGTACCCCACGTACTTCAAGTTATAAATCAAGTTTTTCTTGAGTACCCCACGTACTTCAAGTTATAAATCAAGTTTTTGTATGGTATGAATTTTATGTAAATAAAGTATTCCTGTAAGTATCAGGATTGTTAATGGGTTGCAAAGCCATTAACATGTGACACGACATAGGAAGTCACCAAACCTTAGGCATTTAATTGGTATATTCTGAGACACAAAAGCACTACTCGATTCTCGCCCTCACCGAGAGTGTGGCTGCCCGGCACCCGTTAGATCTAACCTTTTATTCTGCGGTCTAGGTATATTGTTGATTAATGGTGCTTATGGTACCCTATTCGTGACACGATTTCTCGTATCATTTCTCATAACGCCTCATACTTGGTTCTCGTCCTCACCAAGTGCGTTTCTCGTATTCTTATATCTCGTCACACTTGGTTCTCGTTCTCACCAAGTGTGCTTCTTGAATTTTTATCATACCATTTGTATACATTTTAACCTTTGTATTTTGTAAACTCTTGTATTTGTATTTACCCGTAGTTTATAAAACTAGAATCTCGTGTGTATGCATATTTCGAAAAATACGCTTGTTTGAAAAACCGGTATAAAACATAAGCTTTTCGTAAACCATTTGTGTCAGTTAAAACTTGCTTGTAAAATGGTTTAGAAATTTGTAATTCTCGTATGCTTTGCAAAAAGTGCATGTCTTTCCACCCCAAAAACATTTATAAAAATGTAAAACCTTAAAAGGTGGGGTTATGAACTCACCTGAATATTCCTGTGCAAAGCTAGCTAAATACGACTTCGCGATGTCGTTTCCAAGACGAGACTCGCTAGCGTGCATTCTACAATATTCCTATCACGGAATATCTTATAAGTTTCTAATTAATGCGGTAACTAATCTACGTGTTACCGAGCTCTACCGAATCGTTAATCGAACGATTTGACGGTAAGTTGTTAACTTAATAAAAATGATTAAGTTATACTTGTTAAGTCTCGCTTACTAAGTCTAGAAAGTACTTAGTTTTCAAGAAATTCGAATCCTTAAATATTTATACAAAATATAAATATATCGATAGGATAGTGTTTGTCGTTCCGAGAAGTCATACGTGTATAAAAAGAGTATTTTTTATGAAAATAACACATAGCAAACTCGTATTACGTATCGCGTCTTGTATGATACTCGTCGAAAGATATGTGTACGCCGTTTAGGCGTCTTGTAATAAATATAAAAATTATATTTATTTTATAAGAAAATTCGTGTGTTTGAAACAAATATACAACTATATTTATTTGTAAAAACGAATTCATGTTGTACGATGTTTGAAATAAATAGATAAGTTATATCTATTTTATAAAAGAATTGTCGCTTTTGTTTAACGTTCGAAATAAATATAATAACTATATTTATTTGTTGTCGAAAGAACTTTATATTCGTATCTTGTTTTTCAAAAGGCGCTTTATATCAAAAGCACGTTTTGTTTTATAATAAAACTCGCTTTATTTTACGGATTTCTCGAAAAACGGGAAGAGTTTCCTCTGTTTTTGGACGCCCCGACAACACAAGTTGTCGTTATTTTTCAAGATACAATCAAGATTCAAACAATATAAACAATATTTATGCAAGTTTTTGTCGAATAAGTTGAAATATAAACTATACTTGTAATAGATCGGTTCGAGCTCGTTTTTCATGTGATATATAAAATTATGAAAATAACGAAATAAAACGCGCCGTTGATCTTTACCATCTTCATGTCGAAATGTCGACTGAGTTGACCGAGTCGAGTTGACTCAGTTTGACCGAGTCTTCCTGAATCAAGAACCGCGAACCGCCGCTAACTTATGTTGACCGAGCCGAACCTGTTGACCCGAACCGTTGACTGCTGTTGACAGTTTGACCCAGCCCGAGCCGAGTGAACTCGGTTTAACCGAGTCGACTCGGATAAAAACCCGGACCGTTTGACCCGTGTTGAACCGTGCCGCGAGACCTGAACAAGACTCGAACCACACATCCGGATCTAAATCAAGACCTGAGATGAAACAAAAGGAATCCGGACCAAACTCGAAACTGAGCACAATCTTAGCCAAAACTGAACCGAAACTTACTTGAATAACCCGAACTTGAACCAAATCGAACCCGGAACCGGTGAGCACGCCGGATAAACACAATGTCCGCCGGTCAATGGCGCTGACCGCCGGTCCTCTCACTCTTCTCAGCTCTCTCTTTCTTCGCGCTTCTCTCTCTCTTTCTCTTTCTCCGTCGTCGTGCCGTCGTGAAGATCCACCGCCACCGCCGCCGTATGCCGACGGTTCTCCACCGTCGGGTTGTCATCAGAAAGGGGGGGGGGGTGTTCGGTGTGCCGGTTAACCGGCCCTGAACTTGTCGCCGACTTTGGAGGGGAGACCGAAGGTGTCAGTATGTTGTGTTTGTATGTATATTCGAGAGAGAGTGAGAGGAGATGAAGGCTGCTCTTACTTCTTTGTGTGTGTCTGATGTTTTGTATATGAGTGAGAAAGATTGGAGAGGGTAACCTTTTATCCTCATTTGTTTGTGTATTGACTCATGTTGTTTCTTTTTGTTCAATGTGTATAGATCTACAGAGATCGTATGAAGATTTAGGCAAAAGATATGTAGTCTCCAAGGACAGGCAACGTTGATTAAATAATAAATATGAAGATTTGTTTAAAGATATGTAAGTAGGTTTAATTTGTGGGTTTTTGGGCTTAGGCCCAAGGCCCACCAGCCTAATCCTCGTGTCTAGGTGGCCCGTAATTTCTACGAGACCCGTTATCAAAACCCAAACTTCATAAGCATAAAAATATTCTTAGAAAATCCGTGTTTGTCGGCGTTGTCAGTATTTCGTACGGTATCAGTCCGTTGTCGCGTCATATTTAGCAGGTTTCCCATAAATCACCACACGCGCACTTTATAGCTGAACAAACGTTTCTGGGCACTCCAAGGGCCTAATTAAGTTAATTTGCGCTGTAATCACTATTTATTGTCACGTAAATCACCTGTTAATTACGTAATTAAGGGCGTAAATTACCGGTTGTCACACCTAGTGGCACCTTTCTTACTCGCTAATGTCATTTTACCTTTAAGACATTTGACACATGTTCCAAAATCAGAGAAATCGAGAGGAGGTAAGACTTCATCCTTTACGAGACGATTTAATCGTTCTCTTGAGATGTGGCCTAAACGCTGATGCCACAACATGGATTAAGTCTCTAAGTCTCGTTTCTCTTTCATCTTTGTGAGTGATTCATTAATGTTATATGACAACAAAGATTTGGAAAAGTTATCTTCTAGTTCTAATCTATAGAGACCACCATCCAGAATACCAGTACCATAAAGAACAGAATCATAGAGGATAGAGAGTTTACGATGACCATGGGAAACAATAAAACCGTCCATGTCTAACTTTGGTCCTGATACAAGGTTCCGAGTTACCTCAGGAACATATAAGGTATCATAAAGTTTAATACATAAACCAGTTTTCATAACTAATTGTAATGTTCCAATGGCCTTCACTTCTAATTCTCGATCATCCCCAACCTTAAGCGTTCTTTGGTTTCTTTCCAGCTTCCGGATTGTAAGGAATCCCTGAGTTGAATTGGTAACATGAACCATAGAACCAGAATCAAACCACCAAGAATTAGCAGGAACACTTAAATTATAGGACTCAAGTATCATAAAATAATCGTTACCTTTCTTAGCCAGCCACTCCTTAAAATCAGGGCATTCCTTCTGCATATGTCCTGTCTTTTTACAGCACTTGCAGCGGATAATGCCTAAGAAGTTCTTAGAGCTGGAAGCTGCACTTGTATTAGGATTAGGATTAGGCCTTTGGACTTCTGAAGCATCCTTCCTCTGATGATTGTTCTTCCTTTTCTTAGAGTTGGAGGTAGTGAAGTTGGCAACATTAGTAGTGCGATCCATCCTCATACGCTCTTCCTCCTGTACACACATAGCGACCAACTCACTCATTGTCCATTTGTCCTTCTGAGTGTTGTAATTGATCTTGAATGCTTCAAAGGACGAAGGAAGCGAAGTGATGATAAAATGAACAAGGAAACCATCACTGATTTCCATTTCCAACCCCTTCAGCTTATTGGCCATGTCATTCATCATCATGATGTGCTCGCGAATGCCGCTCCTCCCATCATACTTAGTTGTCACCAGCTTGAGAATAAGAGTACTAGCGTGTGCTTTAGACGTCCCCTTGAACTGCGCCTCCACAGAAGCCAAGTAGGTTTTAGCATCTTCAGAATCAGGAATGGCTCCCCTGATTGCATTGCTTATGGACTGCTTCATGAACATGTGAGACATGCGGTTACACCTAGTGCACTTGTCATGAGTTAACTGCTGAGCAGCAGTACTTTGTGGAGAAAGGTCCGCTGGCTTATCCTCTCTTAGAGCATAATCGAAATCCAGCAGCCCAAGAGTAAGCATGAGAGCATCCTTCCATGCAGCAAAGTTATCACCAGTCAAAGGTGGAATCCCGCAATTGGGCGCTGATAGTGGAAATAAGATGAGCAAGTTATGATACTAAGGAAGAAGTCCTAATGTGATCTAAGGGCACGTTAAACTAAGGCAGGCATAAATAATGACCATTTTACATTATGAAGCTGTGATATTGTCTATTACTAACATCAAAATAATAGACTTAGTTAAAATTCTACTTAAACGAAGACAAATCAGCTTTGGCCAGAAGTGTAATCATTTAAGCATGTGTGCAAAGTGGTTGTAACAAATCAGCTTTGGCCAGAAATTGAGACAATCACTTTAGTTATGCACTTGTTAAGTATGCCATCTACGAAGGAATTAAATCAGCTTTGGCCAGATATTAAGACATTCATGTTTATGATGCACACTTAACATAGCTTTCGTAATACTTGAACGATAAGTAGATGTGTCAAGTCAGCTTTGGGCAGAAATGATACATCAAAAGCTCATTCAAGTTAAGCTATTTCTGGTTTTGTAAAACATTATCTGATTCTGATTAATTAACTAAGTAATTACAAAAACCAATTATTTAATAGCAAACCACCCGTTAGCGCGGATCGAACTGACTAATTTCGAATCATTTCGGATTATCCGAAATGGATGATTTCGAATGATTTCGGATGTGTCCAAGATCACGTAAGTCGAGTCATTTCGGATACATTTCGGATGATTTCGGATGATGCTTAGTCCGAGATTGATCCGAAATGGTGATGCTTAGTCCGAAATGATCCGTAATGGTCAAACAGATGTTGATAATCAATAACTTATGATGAACCCTAAATCAGAAAATTCAAACATTCATCCGAAATTCACCGGTAATGATCCGAAATCATCCGTAATGATCAGAGATGATCCGTAATAATGAAACTCCAGATCCGAAATCATCCGTAATGATCAGAGATGATCCGTAATGATGAAACTCCAGATCCGAAATCATCCGTAATTATCAGATATGATCCGTAATGAGGATTTCGGATGCAAAAACGGAATCTGTTATGAATTTTTCAATTCTGTTTTTCCAGATTTTTGGATATAAAACAGAACCGACTAATCAACATATGCTCTGATACCACATGTTGGTTCGGTTCTATGCAAACATGAAGGAAAACATACCTGTCACAACATTCAATGCAGTGGAGAATCCAGTCAGAGAAGATGACATCGAGTTCGACATAATTGTCAGCGTGATTTGGTTCCTCCTTAGGGTGCTAACTGATGATGGGGACTAAGAAAGACCGACAAGGGAATCGGTATAGGAGAGGAGGTCGATGATGATGATGTTATGCTTATGGGTTTTGTGTCTAATTGTGTAACTGAGTAACCCCTTAACCTCCACATAAGACTCCTTTATATAGGCACCCAGGAGGAAACCTAATTAGTTAATAAGGGTAATATGGTCCATCAACAATTACCAACTAATTATTTAATAGGTTATTATATATTTTGATCCATATAATGTAAATGATTATAATGGCTACTAGATTAAATATTAAACATAATATATTTAATCTTACAATATTTGAATTCAAAGGCGTAATAATTGATCCCCATAATCATATACTTACACATGATCAACTTCTCAACAATGGCACCTACCTTCTTCTTCATCATCATCATCAACCCGAGTTTTTGCCCGGCGTGGAGGATTTGGTGCTGGTGCTGTCGCCGTTGTTTATTGGATAGGGGATTTGTTTTATTTTTTATATATAAAAAGTGTATACCATGCGTCATATCACCCCACTCTTTCACGCCCTATCCCACCTCTCGTTTTTTGGCACCACGACACCCCTTCTAACATCACTGACGTGACGCTTTATGACCCTCTTCATGTCCCTACCATAAAAATTTATAGTCTAAAGCTTTTAATGTGTTATCTAGCATTCAATACTTTTTTTTCCTGTGTAATATATATACTATCTGACCCTAGAAAAAAGACATGATCCACTATGTTTTTTTAAGAATGATACCCGTAAAAAAACTTGACTAATAAAAAAGGTATTTTTTTGAAAGAAATGAAGATTAAATCCACAAAATCCACAAAACAGTGAAACAAGCACTTATGTGAAAACATTCAAACCCCACTTATTATTATTATTATTATTGAAAGAAATGAAGATTAAATCCACAAAATCCACAAAACAGTGAAACAAGCACTTATGTGAAAACATTCAAACAATCAAACCCCTATTATTATTATTATTATTATTATTATTATTATTATTATTATTATTATTATTATTATTTCAAATATCAAAGCTAAGCAATTGAAATAATCAACTCACACTTAAAGCCTACAAAAATCACATATAGACAATGAAAATCTCCCTCAGAAAAAAAAAATGGCACCGATCACCAACATGTTGTTCATCATCATCACCTCAGTTTCCGCAATCTATCACTTTGTTCATCAACACCGGTTTCCTATCAATCATGATCCTCTTCGTAATGCCCATATTCACCTTAGTCTTGTACATGTTTTTTGAACTTACAGCCGAAACCCGGTTTGCAAAAGTATGTGGACTGTTGTGGGGTGGGGTGGCTCGTATCAGTTTTAAAGTTCTTGATGGAGATTGGTCATGGGTTCATCTATAGAGCTCGCTCTTCGATCGAAGCTGGTCATGGGATGTAGTTTGCTTTGTGACTCGATAAAAGTTCAAATTTTGTCAAATGCCTTGGCGTATGCATAAAAGACATGATATGTATTATATTATAGTAAAAGTGTAAGTGAGTTTATTATCTATTATTATTTGATTTATCATTAATCTTTAACTTTGTTTGTTAGTTATTATCTGATTATCTTGTAATTATGTTATTTGAAGAGGTGAATCATGGTTGATCACTATATGAAAAACTCTAAATTTACCATGTACACATAAGTGGATATATTAATTCATAAAGTTGTATTATAGTTTTTTCTGTGTTTCTGAATTTGAGAGATGCATTACGGCATATGAGAGATGAAAGGATTTGTTATTCAATCTAGAGTAGTTGAATAATGAAATTAACGAATGATGAATCGATCATTGGGGATCAATATCGAGGAGAGTTGAAATTAATGTGTGGGATGATATCAATAGGATTATTTTCGCAGTTGTGTTTGCGGTTCTAAGAGATGTATTAGTGTATATGAGTGTGTGGTGTATAGTTGGACAGGCTGGATAGTTAGTTAGGATGTTAGAGTTAGTTGAGGTGGTTGAGTTTGTGTATATATAAATACATGTGTACCTTTCATTTGTGGTTAATGATACAACTATTCTCTTCATTCTCTACTCTCACACATGGTATCAGAGCCACTTCTGAACCTGTGATTGATCATCTTCTCCGACGTGTTTTCCGGCTACTTTGACCGGATTCCGGCTACTGTGTATCTACTTCAATCTAGGCAATTCTTTCTTCTCTTCATCCTATCTTCTTCTTCTTCTTCTTCTTCTTTTCTTCATTGATATCATCATCTTTCGGTGATATAATCGTCAGATCTGTGTTTCTATGGCGTCATCTGCAACATAGTCATCATCATCATCAACTATGAGTAACAATTTCATTAATCCGAACAACAATCTTCCAAATATCACAAACCTGATGCCTATTAAACTTGATAACACCAATTTTTTGAACTGGCAACATCAGACATTGATAATTTTGAAGACATTAGGGCTTCTTCACTTTCTAAATTGTGAAATTACACCGCCTGATGATGTTGAAGCCAGATTTGCTTGGGAACGGTCAGATGTATATGTATCAGCTTTCATTACTGCAAATCTCTCACCATCTCTGATACATCTGGCTAGAGGTACTGTTTCATCATCTGAATTATGGAGAAAAATTGAAGAATTGTTCAATCAGCAGGTCTTTGCTAATCAAGGTTATGACGGTCAACGAGTTCAATCAGGAGGTAATTCGTCGCATGTGGCTGATTATAGTGGGCTAGGGTTTCAATGGATGGAGAAGGTGTATCAGGCCAATTTGGGTTTTATGATTCACGCATAATTGGTCAAACCAGATTAGGAATTGGGCCTAACGTGGGCTTTGGAAATACTGGTTCAAACACTATGAGTGGTTTGTTGAGCACGGGTCCAAATCTGTCACAAAATGGATCTGGTGTTATTCAGCCTACTGTTCCACCACATTTTACTCAGAATGGACTGAATGATACAAATGGTTTTGGGCTAGCACACTTTGCAAATTGGTCTGCAAACATGCAAACACCACATTATGGGCTTATGGCAGATCTTTCGAGCATTTGTGATAAGTGGACTCATGGGTACCCGATTCTGGAGCGACTGCTCATATGACGTCTGATTCTTCTCTTGTTTTTGGAGCCGTTCCTTACACTGGTTCTGAACGTGTTGTTGTCGGAAATGGTACGTCACTAGCTATTTCTCACATAGGTTATGCCTATCTTCATTTATCTAGTCGTACTATTTTGCTTAAACACGTTCTAGTAATTCCTGGCATTGCCAAGAACTTACTATCTATTACACAGCTTGTTATTGATCATCCTATTGCAGTCATATTCTCACATTTTGGGTTGTCTATTCAGACACTCGAGGGACATCTTCTCCACCACACACGTGGCAGCCCACATCAGCTGTACTCATTGACTGCCATTGCTTCAGTCTCTCGAGAGACGTGGCACTCTCGACTTGGACACCCTTCAGATGCTATGTTAGCTAGATTTTCGTTTTTACATTTCACGAATAAATCCATGTTTTCCCATTGTACTGCTTGAAGTATTTCGAAACCAAAACGTTTAACGTTTAACGTTTAACGTTTAACGTTTGAGACTACTGTTACACATTCTATTGTACCATTACATGTGATTCATTGTGATATTTGGGGTCCATCCCCTGTTATGTCTCGTGATGGTTTCAGATACTTCATTACGTTTATTGATGATTTTAGCAGATTCACATGGATATATCCGTTGACACATCGCTCACAAGCGGTTGATTCATTTCGTCATTTTAAACCGCTTGTTGAGAATCTGTTTTCATTCACCATTAAACACCTTCAGTGTGATGGTGCTCCCGAGCTTATACATGGACATATGGCCCGATATCTTACTGAATCGGGAATTGCTTATCGTATTTCATGTCCATATACACAACAACAAAACGAGGTTGTTGAGCGGAAAAACCGCCATCTTTCTGAGATTTCTCGTGCATTATTGTTTCATGCACGTCTACCAAAGAAATTTTGGTATGATGCTTATGCTACTGCAGCTTATCTCATTAACCGGTTACCTACACCGGTTCTTCACCATTCTTCTCCTTTTGAGACATTATTCGGTTCTCGACCAGACTATTCTATTATTCGCACGTTTGGGTGTTTGTGTTATCCGTTTCTTGGTGACACACGAGCGGATAAACTCTCACCCAAGTCTACTCCATGTATCTTTGTTGGTTATGCACCTTCTCATCTTGGATATCTCTGTTATGATCCTTATATGTCTCGTACATATACATCTTGTCATGTTCGGTTTCATAAGACGATTTTTGATATTCCAGGGAGTTCCACTACTTCCACATCTTCTTATATTCCCATTCCTACTTCTTTTGATATTCCTTCTTCTTCGTTTCTGTTTTATGTTTTTCCTTCCATTTCGTCATCTTCTTCGTCGGGAGATTCTTCTACTCATCCACCTGTTATTCTCTCTTCTCCCTCTCTTTCTATTCCTTCTTCTCATCCTTCTTCTTCTTCTTCTCCTCATCCTCCTTCTTCCTCTTCACAAACCCCTCCTCCTCCTGCTCCGACTCACCCGATGATTACACGTACTCGTGATCACACACGACAGTCTCGCCAATTTCTGGATCACGTTCTTTTTCATGTTTCTACTACTCCCACCACTGAGCCTTCCACATTTAGACAGGCTCAGCAGCACTCTGTTTGGTGGGATGCGATGCGTGCTGAGATTGATTCTTTTCATGCCAACCAGACTTGGCGTCTGGTTCAGGCTCCTGCTGATGCCAACATTGTTGGGTGTAAGTGAGTATACTGGATTAAGCATAATCCTGATGGTTCGGTGAGTCATTACAAAGCCCGACTTGTTGCTAAGGGCTTTCATCAGACCGAGGGTATAGACTACACTGAGACTTTTAGTCCTGTAGTCAAACCCACTACTATATGACTTGTTCTTTCGGTCGCTTTTTCTCGTGGATGGTCTATTCATCAGGTTGATGTCAACAATGCCTTTTTACATGGAGATCTTTTGGAGACTGTGTACATGGCACAACCTCCAGGCTTTGTTGACACATCTAGACCCCATTATGTTTGTCGTCTGCAAAAGGCTCTCTATGGCCTAAAGCAGGCACCTCGAACTTGGTTTTCCAAGCTATCCGCAACTCTTATTGCTGGTGGTTTTACCCAGTGTATTTCAGACGTATCTCTCTTTGTTTATAGTCAGGATTCGATACTCTATTATGTCTTGATCTATGTTGATGACATTATTATCACTGGGAGTTCTTCAGTTTTTGTCACTAGTTTGATTGAGCGCTTACACTCTCAGTTTGCACTCAAGGATTTGGGGTAGTTGTCATATTTTCTGCGTGTTCAGGCTACCTTCTCCGAGGATGTTTTACACTTGTCTCAGCAGTGCTATTTACTTGATTTACTACAGCGCACTGGTCTTGTTGATTGTCGACCATTATCGACTCCTGTCTCTTCTGGTAGACAACTTTCTCGGCACACTGGAGATCCTCTATCCGATCCCACTATGTATCGAAGCACTGTTGGAGCATTACCGTATCTTGTTTTGACACGACCTGAGATTGCGTATGCGGTTAGTAAGGTGTCATAGTTTCTTCAGACACCTACTAATCGACACTGGGTCGCTGTCAAGCGTATATTACGGTATCTTAAGGGTACCATCTCTCATGGATTATGTATACGTCGATCTACTTGTGTTGATTTACATGCTTATAGTGATGCTGACTGGGCTGGATGTCCCGATGTTCGTCGCTCTACTACAGGATATTGTGTTTTTCTTGGGCCCAACCTTAGCAGTTGGAGTTCCAAGAAACAACATACTGTTGCTAGGTCGAGTACAGAGGCTTAGTATCGAGCTCTTGCTCATACAGCTGCCGAGTTACGTTGGATTACATCTATATTACAGGAGTTGCATATCACGATGACTTGTCCACCTTCTCTTTGGTGTGACAATATTGGGGCCACATATCTTGCAGTCAACCCAGTGTTTCATCAGCGCACCAAACACTTGGAGATTGAATTGCACTTTATTCGTGACATGGTTTTGGCGGGCACTTTACATGTTCGATATGTTTCTACAAACCCAGTGTTCGGTGAGTCATTACAAACCCAGTGTTTCCAAGCTTCACGTGGATTCTCCCTGTTTAGCTTGAGGGGGCGTATTAGTGTATATGAGTGTGTGGTATGTGTGGTGTATAGTTGGACATGTTAGATAGTTGGTTAGGATGTTAGAGTTAGTTGAGGTGGTTGAGTTTGTGTATATATAAATAGATGTGTACCTTTCATTTGTGGTTAATGATACAACTATTCTCTTCATTCTCTACTCTCACACAAGATGTTCTTATGGTTTTCTCATGTTGTTACTACTGATGTGGAGGTAATCTCATTTTCTGTTTGCATTGGAGCTTTTTATTGGGTTACTGGATTTTAATAATCCAAACTTTCACCCATTGGCCACTAATAATCCCAACTTCAAAAATTCCCTGTAAAAATCCTAACTTGTAAGATTTTGGCCCCCAATGATCCATTGCTAACTGGGTTATAACCCAGTTAGTTTTTTTGCTGACGTGGCTGATGACGTGGACACAACTTTATTATTTGTTGACTTGGCCGCTTATGTGGCACCATCACTACCTCCACTTCCTCCTCCACTGCCACCACCATCTCCTCCAGCCACCACCATCATCTACCACCATCACCCACCACCATCACCTCTGACCACCTCCACCTCCACCCACCACCATCACCACCTCCACTTCCTCCTCCACCACTACTGTGACATCCCACATCGGTTGTGAAGGGGAACAAAGGCTTCCTTATAAGGGGCTGGATACCTTCACCATCATGACGCGTTTTGAAAACCGTGAGGGGCGGACGCCGGGGGTGTGCTGGCCGCCAAAGCGGACAATATCATGGTGCGGTTACGCTGGCCTGTTACAGATGGTATCAGAGCCAGGGCCGGACCGGTGGTGCCAGGTCCTGCGAGGACGCTAGACCCCTTAAGGGGGGTGGATTGTGACATCCCACATCGGTTGTGAAGGGGAACAAAGGCTTCCTTATAAGGGGCTGGATACCTTCACCATCATGACGCGTTTTGAAAACCTTGAGGGGCGGACGCCGGGGGCGTACTGGCCGCCAAAGCGGACAATATCAGGGTACGGTTACGCTGGGCTGTTACAGATGGTATCAGAGCCAGGGCCGGACCGGTGGTGCTAGGTCCTGCGAGGATGCTAGACCCCTTAAGGGGGTGGATTGTGACATCCCACATCGGTTGTGAAGGGGAACAAAGGCTTCCTTATAAGGGGCTGGATACCTTCACCATCATGACGCGTTTTGAAAACCATGAGGGGCGGACGCCGGGGGTGTGCTGGCCGCCAAAGCGGACAATATCATGGTGCGGTTACGCTGGGCTGTTACAGATGGTATCAGAGCCAGGGCCGGACCGGTGGTGCCAGTCCTGCGAGGACGCTGGACCCCTTAAGGGGGTGTTTGTGACATCCCACATCGGTTGTGAAGGGGAACAAAGGCTTCCTTATAAGGGGTTGGATACCTTCACCATCATGACGCGTTTTGAAAACCGTGAGGGGCGGACGCCGGGGGCGTGCTGGCCGCCAAAGCGGACAATATCATGGTGCGGTTACGCTGGGCTGTTACAACTGCCATCTCCACCAACACCGCCGTCATCTCCACCCACCACCACTGCCATTTCCGCCACCACCTACCATCGCTATCTCAGATTCATCCCCACCTTCGTCACCTGACCGACAACCACCCCCGTATCGGCGGTTCTCAAACTTGACCTAACCGTCACCGATGAAGGATCCAGAACCATGGGAATAGGGTTAATTCCATTGTTGTTGTTTGAGCAGAGGTTGACATGGTGGAGTGGAAATAGGGTTAATTCCATTGTTGTTGTTGCAGAGGTTCTGATTTCATTGGAGATTGAAGGATTGTGGGAATGGATGGTGGGTGGTGGTCGGAGGGGATTGAAGATAGTGGTTGTGCGATTGGAGCTGGGTTGTCGGAGGGAGTTGAAGATGGTGGTTGTGTGGTGGGAGTTGGGTGGTTGTGGTGGTAGTGAGGTAGTGGAGTAGTGGTGGTGAAGATGGTGAGTGTTTGTGTATGTATATGTATATATATAATTAAATTTTTTTTTTTCATATCAATATCCACATCATCATACACATAATGAACCAGCTTATTTTTTTACACATCAGTGTCCACGTCAGCATCCATGTCATCAAAAACTAACCCAGTTAGTAAAGGATCATTGGGGGACAAAATCTTACAAGTTGGGATTATTACAGGAAATTTTTGAAGTTGAGATTATTAGTGGCCAACGGGTAAAACTTCGGATTATTAAAATCCAATAACTCCTTTTTATTTGATGAATACATTTTAATTTTGCCATAGAGTGGGTTGCAAAGAGATTGGAAGTAGATTAGTTTCTAAGTCTTATTGATGATTGGCTATAATGTTGGGGAATTTTCAGAAAACCAGATGATCAGACAAGCGTGTAATCACTCTTAGATCAAATTATTTCGGTGGTTCACCCAAATAATTCAATCGGATACAACTCTGATTTTTCAAGAAATTGAACCAGGGTATGTTTGTATGTCTGTATGTCGGCGAGTTTTTCTGAATGAGGAAGAAGATGATAAAAAAAAGAACCTCTATTAGAGTTTGGGGTTATTTTTGCAGATAACTGTCTATGACAGTTATAACTCGAATTTTTTAATCAAATTGCCTTAAAAAACTGCCTTATTTTTTATCTTAAAAATTAGGACGAATTTTAACAAATTTTATTGTCTAAGGCCTTTTCCATAAAGCAATTTAATTAAAATAAAAATTTTCGACCCCAGCAAGGGGCTGCCGCCCCTTGGACCCCGCTAGGGGCTGCCGCCCCTTGGACCCGGCTCCCAGGGGCGCTGCCCCCGGACCCCCGTAGAGTACGGGCTCCGCCCATACATTTTAAATTATAATAACTCAAACAAGCATGCCCTCTCACACCTCCTAACTTGTTTGATGTTTATTATTATTTGCTTTGATCACCAAGTCAATTCTGATTACACTAAAATATGTAACATATCACTTGGCTAAGGTTAGAAGTCATAAATGTTGACACTACTAGAAACACGATATGAACATGTAACAAAACTTTGTCACCTCAAGTTTACAACTTATTTAAAATCACTAAACCTATTTAGATAAAGTGGGTACATGTGTTGTGTTTGGGTAACATGGTTTTAAGTAGTGACGGATCTAGAACAATAGTTTAGGGGTAACACTCATTTCTTTTACTATACATTCATACAATGTAAATGAAATAAAAAAAACATGATAATAAATAAAGTAAAAAATTTACCTAATAGATTTATCCTCTTCGGCATTTAAAAGCTTGAAATTGAGCCATTACACCGTTGTCTGTTCCTTTTCAGTCTTAATTTCACCCGTCAGAATTTCTTTTTCCACTCTCTCTTTTTGCTTCCCGTAACATATCTTTCCGTTTGCAAGATTAGAAACCGTATTAATAACCATGGAGAGGTATTCATAAAAAGTTATGATAAGACCCATTTGATAATATAGACAAATCAAATATCTCATGTAATCGTTAGTTGCATGTTTCAAGTGATTTAAAGATTCAAGAGTAAACTGCCATTTTGGTCCTTGAGGTTTTTGTCACTTTAGTCCAAAACTCAAACCTTTTGCATCCGGGTCCCTGTGGTTTCATTTTTATTGTCATTTTGGTCCAAAACTGAAATCAACTCATATTTCTCAAATTAAATCCTGCTATTTTGTCCTTTTCCTCAGGGGCAAAATGGTCATTATATAGAAAATGTATATAATATATAAACTCTGCACACACACACTCTCTCTCTCTAAACACCCCTCGTCTCTCTCTCTCTCTTCTCTCTCTCTATCACAGGAACACCCCTCTATCTCTCTCTCTTCTCTCTCTCTATCACAGGAACACCCCTCTGTCTCTCTCTCTTTCTTTGTATCAGGGGATGTTAAACTTGGATCTCGTTTTGATAGAGGCGGACTTGATCGGAAAATGATCTCTCGCTGAGTTTCAACACCACCAGCAACAAGCTGCGTTTTTCTTGAGAAACGTGAAGCACCGGAGTTGCAATAATAATAATACGACGTCGTATGCTTCTCCGGTTTCTCCAATTTCTCTTATAGATTTTCCGACATCCCCTAAGATTTCAACAATTTCATCGGTTTCAAAAGGGGATGATAATGGTAGAGGCGGACTATGAAACTTGATAATGATAATGGTAGAGGCAGTGGTGGATGTTAATGGTGGAGACGGTGGTGGATGATAATGGTAGAGGGGGTGGCGGATGGGTTTGTTTTTCCCATGATATCCTTTTTTCATAGATCTAACATGTATCTTGATTTCTCTACAGAGGCAGAGTTGTTTCCAGTTAATATTCAGATGGGTTTGTTTTTCCGGTACGTCATGACGACGGCGAAGGTGAAAGAATTGAGCGACTTGGTAAAGTGGGTTTATGTCTCGACAAGCAGTTTGATTTTTATATAGATTCTATTAAATTGGAGCTTCAATCTACAATTTGTTTGATTTTTAGCGAGTCAGCTGTTTTTTAGGTGTGGGTGTTGGCTGACGGTTAGTGTAGATGGTGATTTGGGTGTGACGTTGAGCAGTGGTACTGGTGGAGGTGGAGATAGATGGTGGCGGTGGTGGTGGAGATTTATGGTGGTGGAGGTGGTGATGGATGGTGGTTGTTATGGCAGGAGAGAGACAGAGAGAAAGGAGGTAGAAGAAGAAGTGGGGTGTGATGGGACCCACAAAAGATTATTGTTTTAATAAAAGCTTTAAATAAAATAAAAAAGAAATGACCATTTTGCCCCTGAGGAAAAGGACAAAATATCAGGCTTTAATTTGAGAAATATGACATGATTTTATTTTTGGACCAAAATGGCAATAAAAGTGAAACCACTGGGACCCAGATGCGAAATGTTTCAAATTTGGACTAAAGTGGCAAAAGTGACCAAATCTCAAGGACCAAAATGGCAGTTTACTCAAGATTTAAAGGCTTCCTAAGTTTTCTTTTCACCTTCCAAAATCAAAACAAAGATGTGTTTGGGCTTTAATTTCTATTATATTGGGCTTTTTAATATCGGGCTTCAAGTTCAAGAGTGAGTTTTTAATCATTGATAAGTGTCAGGCTTTTAATTAAAACTTTGAGAGATTGAGGTGTTGGGCTTTTAAAATTATTTGAGGGTAACATATTATAATATCAGGGGTAACGTAATGCATAAAATATAAAAAATAAATAAATTAAATAAATTTCACTTCGTCTGAAAAGTTGAGGGCTACCCCTGCCACCACTTTATATCCGCCCCCTAGTTTTAAGTAAATTTAGTCAGAGAATGCAGTGGCAAATACATAAATTTTAGTTACCGAGGAAAAATATGGGTCAGTCAAAATGGGTCGAGTAAAAAACATCAAAAATATGGCACATATTACACGATAGTGAGAAACGATAACAAACAATCTGAAAAAAACAATTTAACATAAAAAAATAAAAACTAATAAAGAACTTACAAATTATTTATTAAGGTTCTGTTTAACAAATTTTTATTATACATGGTGGTGGGCCCCACTTCTCCTCATTGTGCTAATGTGATCTCTTTGTGCCCCATCATAGATCCATCTAGAGGTGTTCAAAATAACCGGTTAATTAACCGTAACCGGTTATTAACCGAAACCGTAACCGGTTAATAACCGATTTAGGAATAACCGGTTAGTGGTTATTTTTAACCGTAGGTTAGTAACCGGTTACAAGTTTTTAGTATAATAACCGGTTATTAACCGGTTTTTTTAAACCGGTTTTTTAACCGATAGACCGGTTAACCGAAAAAATAACCGAAAAATTCAAAAAAAAGGCAAAAAAAACCGGTTTTTAACCGAAAATAACCGGTTAATTAACCGGACCGGTTAAAGTAATTAACCGGACCAGTTAATAAAATAACCGGTTAAAGTAATAACCGGTTAAAGCATTAACCGGTTAAAGTCAAAAAGTCAAATTAACCGGTATAACCGGTTAACCGGTCCGGTTATTAAAATTAACCGGTTTGTGCACCTCTAGATCCATCATAGATAGTTAGACTTGAGACTTTGGGTTAGAAACAAAAAGAGAAGAATAATATTTTCACCATTGTCTTTGGGCTAGTTCGTTGGGCCTGTGCCCACCTTCTTTCTATTGTAAATCCAACATAATTACCAATACCACCCATAGTTATAAAAAAGATATATAAAAAAAAATATTTTGATTATTAGAAAAGATGCATCACATTGATTGGCAGTAGTTTATCATAGGGAAGGTATATTGATCTTTAGAGCACTCATCTAATCTACAAAAATATGTTTTTTTTTTCATTATATTGAACACATTGGTGATGACAGAAGTTTCTCACTGGCATTATTAATAACTAATAAGTTCATGATTACTTCATTGGATATTAACTACACTAAATGGTATGTGACAATTTATGAATTCCATTATATTAACTTTTACTTAGCACACCCATATTATAACAGATTAACAATATTATGCATATACGCAGTGGCGTATCTTGAAAATCTTCATAGGGGTAACGTCTTAAAAGAAAGGGGTAACGAAATCGAAAAAAACGTTAAAAAAATGTCAATTTTTTTCAAAATTTACACTACCGCCGGAGCGCCAAGGGGTAGCGGAGGCTACCCCTTCTCATAAGGTACATCCGCCCCTGCATATACGAGAACAAAAAAAGATCTAAATCTGATGGGTACCCAACACTTGTTTTCCTTTCGGCTGGCACTAGGAGCTTTGACGCGGTTGGGGCCGTTAAGTCCCATACCTAAACGTATTCTATGCATTCATGACCCATTTGAACTCCTTCGGTCCTTGTACTTCATAAGCAACTTAATTGCAACTCAAATTATCTATTAACTAATTACATAATAAATCCTTGAACTTCAGGATGTGTAGGGATTAGTGATTTCATGTAAAAGTCAAAGCTTTACTTGATAAATGCAAGATATTTAGCAATTTACTCTATTATAACTTTACCATTATACCTTCCTGCCACATTGAATCCTATATTGTTCTTAATGTGTTTTTTGACTGATTCTCCAACCCTTGAGCACAAAGTTTCGGATTTACATATGCTAAAACACACATTTTATTGTTTTCTCATTTATTGTTTTCATCACCCATTTTTTTATATAAAAACCTTGCGTTTGATCAGTTTTGTAACGCTGCAATGATGAAAAAACACTTGCAAACACTTGTCCTTCTGGTTTTGGTTGTGGGATCACTCCCCGCCTTACAAGGTTCCCGGAGAAAACTCCAGGCTACATCTCCTGCACCTTCACCATATGAAAGACATGCTCCTGCACCAACACCAACACCACAACCACCACGGCTACCACCTCCAACAAGTGGTGGTGGTGGTGTGGTTGCAAAGGGTGGTGGTGGTGGTGGAATGAGTGGGGGACAGAAGGCTGGGATCGTTATTGGAGTGTTGGCTGGGGCGGGTTTGATCGCGTTTGGTGCTATGGTGTACATGAAACGCAGGAGCAATATGCGAAGATCACGTTTTGGTGTATTAGCTAGAAGATCTCAACTCTGAGTAGTTTATTATTGTCATGTTTATACTACATGAGGAAAAATAAAAAGGGATTGTGGAATTTTGTTAATGTTTATATGTAATTCTCTTTATTATAAATTTGGTTCATTGTCATCCCAATATGTTATAATTCAAATGTAAGTATTTGAGACAAGCTAGTACAGACTATAAAAACAAATTATCATAATACAAGCACATTTTTAGGCGCTGTCCTTTATGTTTAAAATTGACTTAAGTTTAATTTATAATAATTAAAAGAGTGAATTTCAAGGATTGTCCTTTATCTTTATACCCATTTTTAGGCGCTGTCCTTTATGTTTAAAATTGACTAGTTTTGTCTTTTATGTTTTCATATCATACACGTTTTGTCCTTTAGGCCTAACCCAGTTAGTTTTTTCAGTTAAATTTCGTCATGTGCTTTGCACATGAGGGCATTTTTGTCAATTCAAAGGTTGCAGAAGCTTTGAGCTATAAATCTGCCGTTGAATGTACCTTTGAATTGACAAAAATGCCCTCATGTGCAAAGCATATGACCAAATTTAACTGAAAAAAACTAACTGAGTTAGGCCTAAAGGACAAAACGTGTATGATATGAAAACATAAAGGACAAAACTCGTCAATTTTGAACATAAAGGACAGCGCCTGAAAATGGGTATAAAGATAAAGGACAATTCTTGAAATTCACTTAGTTATCATCTAGCATTTCCTTAAGTTTAATTTATAATAGAGTAAGAATCATGAAAGTTTCATTTAGATAGTAGCTTTAATCAATTATAGACCTCTATTGCAATTAGGCATCATCGAATCATCCGGCATTTGACAAATTTTCTCATTGTTAGGTAACTTCCTTGATGCTTATTCTCTGCTTTGTAGACCAACATTGGTAGTTGTTGCTGTTCATGATCATAAGTTTTAAATACTGGTTTTCTTTGATCTAGTTTTAGTCTAATGCTTTCAAGATTTAAAGATTTCTTGGTAGTTCGTTTCAACTTGGCGCAATAAAGATTCAAATTTTAATTGTCGATGTTGTTAAATTTAACCAGTTTTTAGTAATATTCTTCTAAAATGATTGTTGTAGGTTAGTGAAGAAACAAGGAACTAATTTGGGGTTTGATTAGTTTGGTTTATGCTTCTATCATAGTGGTTAATCTTCTTACGGCTTTCTGAGCTCCTTAATGGACTGGGTAATCCTGCAAAACAGAACACCGTTACTCGTTAAGAGGGGAATATGGGGGTTTCCCTCTTAACCGGGCTCCGGCGTGAGAATAAGCGACAACTTTGAGGAGATAAGTAGTATTAAGAGTGAGAGTAGAGGGAATAGAATGTTTAACCTGTGGATTGAGGTCTCTATTTATAGCCGGAGAGGTGTAAGAGGATGTGGGCTGATGGGCCTTGGGCCGGAAGGCGACAACTTAGAGGATATGCTCCTTGTCTCACTGGTGTCGACCGTTAGTTGCTTCCAGGAGTTTCTTGGTGCTGGCGCACCGTGATTGGAGCCACGTGTCATGGTTGTCGGCCTAGCCGCCCTTCTGCCATCAGCAGGTAAGTGGAGATCGTGGGGCAGGTGTCTCTGCCCTGTGATTGGTGTCACGTAGGCGTCCTTAAGTACTTTTTGTCTCCTGCATGTCAGACGATCGTGGAGCACGATTGAGCAGGACCAGAGGGACGCCGATTGGCCCTTTCATTTTGCCACTTGTACCTTGTGTACTATCTGAAACAGCCTTGCGCCGTAGTCATGCGTGATTCTTGTTGAACACGTAACTACCCCGCACAGGGTGTGGGTTACTGAATGCTCTTTCAGAATGCTAAGTGTTGAAAGTGGAGCTTCCTATTGCTCAGACCTCGCGTCGGGTCAAAGAATGCTGAAGTAGCCCGCGCAAGGTTGGCAATAAGGAATGTGTTGAATAAGGAGTATGGTCCTTCGCGCGACCTGAGTAAATGTTTGCGCGGCTTTTTTGGGACCATACCCCTTCAGTTAGCCTGTGTAATTATGATCCGGGTCATGCCAATTTGGATATATGTTTAATTATTCTATCAACTGAAATGGTTTATGAATTTTGGAACAGAGACACTTTATGTTTATTCCATAAGTTCAAGTTTCTGATACACATGCCAATAGAAAAGTGGTGACTTGGGTGCCAATGTGAAGCGTCTTGAGAAGGAAACTGAGCGAAATATTCAACACCTCTAGACAGAAGCCGATAGAATCGCACATGATCGATGTTGTTGAGATGTTTCTGAAACATGTCAACTCAATCACATCTTTGTCTAATTTTATAGTCTTACATATCATATTAACAAAGTCCAGTCAAATGTGTGAGATTTGTTACATCATAAGCAATTCGACAGGATCGATGAGTGATTCTGCTTGGCTTGAGAGACTAACAATCTTGTAGACACCAAAAATTTCTAGAATACCAAAGGAAAAACAAGAAAAGCCTTTTAGAGTTGACATATGGTAAATAAAATAGTAAAAATACTAAACATGATCTGAATTTGGAATCAATTTAGATTTGACTTTAGGCATTTACCAGGAGCTAGATCATGATAAAACAAAGAAAATATCATGACTGGTTCTAGTAAATTTGGTTCAATCACCATTGCCCTCAAGTGAAATTTCAAATCTCTTTAGGCTATGAGCTTACAAAATAGTTTGGTTTTTTTTATTTACATTTTTTTTATGAACGACTAAAATCACCACAGCTGTCATTTACAAAATTTAAACTCATAACCACTTGGCTAGGGAATACACCACTTTACCACCAGGTCATCCCTTTTGCGACTTTGTTTTTGTTTACGTAGTAATTCTAAAATATGTTTTAGTCAACAAAAGCACCACAAGTATTATTTTGAAGTATGCACATATCCGCCCCTAAAGGAATAAATATAAATCGTTAGCATAAAAGATCATAAAAATATTAATATTATCAGATAATATATTATCTAATGAATTCATATGGACTACGGTAGTGTTCATATTGTACATGTTTTACTTGGAAACCGTGGCTCAACTTTAACCCTTTCTTTTGTTTTTTTTTCAAGTATGTGAAATTCTTTTTGGGTATGCAAAAATTTCAATTATGACAATTTTTTCGAGTAAAAACATATGTTCACTTATAAATTTGAAGATAATTAAAGAAACTAAAGTGGATTCATATATTTTTCTTGATTTTATGGCTATAAATTTTGTTGTATATGTAGACACTGATCTATAAATATATATACTAAATAAAAGTTTACATAATGAATTTTTTCAAACATCTGTGATACAATTAGCAAACCACAAAAATAGAATTAAATATAGCATCCAGGATTGATTGCTCCTAAAATGACAATATCTTTTCTCTTTTTATCTTCTGTTTATATTTTATTTGTGAAACGTGTTGAAATTTATCAATATTGGTCTAGTAAAAAGTTTAGAATGTAACATCATTGATGTATCAACCACCAGAAAAAAAGAAAAACCATATTATGTAGGTAAATATAAGTACCAAATAAAATCAAATCTACAAAATACTAGTGTCACTGTTGAATATAGGTATACAATTATCTTCCTCAATCTCTCTTTGCAGAGGTAAATAGCAGTTTTGTTGATATTCCTATAAAAAGAACTTGCAAGTTGCAATAACCAATATATTGATTAATGATAATGGCTGAAGTTTCCCATTATCTTGCAGCTCTCTTCGGTCCGTGATGTGCTGGAGTGGATTCATGATCTCAAAGGCTCGGAGACCTGGAAAAAGATCATATGTACCATCATCTTCTAGGATACTGTTTGGAAAGCGAGAAACGATACTTTATTTGATGGAAGGCAGTTCCGGGAAACAAAAGTTACGGATAATATAAAAAAGGAGTCGTTCATGTGGGTTAAAGTTAGATCCTCGCTTGTGGATTTAGATTGGTATAGGTGGTGCGATTTCAATGTTCGCAACTTTATTTTGTAATGTTTCTTTGTTCTTGTTGGGGATCTCCAGCTAGAGTTGGCCCCTTTTTATGTTTTATGAGTAATAAAATAGATGCAGTTAAAAAAAAACATTAAATGTTTTTTTTTTTTGAACTGCATTTAAGCATGAGAGCAACATAATACAAAATAAAATTGAACTTATTAATATGAACATGTAGTTTTTTTACGAATAATGAATTTATATAATCTCAATTATTGTTAATTGGTCGTCAATGGTCTCAATTACAAAAAAACACTACTAGCAGTCCTAACTATTAACATATTAGTCTCCAATGGACTCTAACTAATAGAACCCTAACGCCGTTAGTCGCCGAAAAACGTTTTTAGCCGGAAAACTTTTTTTTGACCGGAAAACTTAACATTTTCGTCCCAAACATCTTTGTAACCTTAAATTGGACCTTTAAAAACTTTTTTTTCTAGTAAAAGCCCCAATTATTAAGGTCGCTAGAAAAACATTTTTTTAGCTAGAACACTCCTTTTTGGCCAGAAAACCCAACCTTTTTCGCCCAAACCTCTTCGTAACCTTAGATCATACATTTAGGAACGTTTTTCCAGTAAAAGCCCCAATTATTGAGTTTTCCGGAAAACTCAACATTAACGTCCCAAACCTATTTGTAACTTTAGATTGGACTTTTAGGAACCTTTTTCCGGCGACTAACAGCATTAAGGTTCCGTTAGTCAAAGTCCATTGGAAACCAATATGTTATTAGTTGAGATTGCCAGTGGTGATTTTATAGTTAGGATCGGTGACGCCTAATTAACAATAATTGTGATTATTTAAATTCATTATTTTTTTTGTTGACAATAAGTTACAAACTTAAAGCAAACTAAATTATCGAAAAAAATATGGTTAAATGACTTAAAAGTCTCATAGACATAATTAAGGTGCAATTTGTTTTTAAAGTGGTAAAATGTCTTTAGTCTGCAGATAACATCTGTAGACATCTTTAGAATAAGAGTTGAACCAAATCTCTACAATTTACAAGAAGAAGGCTGTTTGTTTTTAACGTATGTAGACTTCTAAAATAAACTGGTGATGGACGTTGGTGGTGGGTGGTGACATGGACGGTGTGTGGTGGTGGACGGTGGTGGTAGATGGTGGTGGGTGGTGGACGGTGGACGGTGGCGGTGGACGTCGACGGTGGTGGTAGGTGGTGGACGTGGACGGTGAGTGGTAGATGGTGGTGGATGATGGTGGTGGTGGTGTTTAACTCTCAGCAGGCCTTAGATGATCTTAAAAGTAACTGGGACAAGTCTGCATCAAGAAGAGCTCGTGCAGATGTTTTTCAATGAAACATCATCAGAAAAACAAACAGTCTGACAGTGGCAATGTCTACGGGTGGTCTGCGCTACGTAGACAGAAGAGCATGCGCATATCTTTTTGAGAAAAACAAACACCACCTACATGTTTATAGCATTATAAGGTAACTATCCACCGTAACCTCACATAATTAAGGTGCAATTTGTTTTTCAAGTGGTAAAATGTATGTAGTCTGCAGACCACATCTGTAGATATATTTAGAAGAAGAGGTGGAACAAATCACTACAGTCTACAAGAAGAAGACTGTTTGTTTTTAACGTATGTAGACTTCTAAAATAAACTGGTGGTGGTGTACAGACGGTGGTGGTGGGTGGTGGTGGTGATGGACGTTGGTGGTGGGTGGTGGACGTGGACGGTGGGTGGTGGTGGTGGACGGTGGTGGGTGGCGGTGGACGGCGAACAATGGCGGTGGACGTGGACGGTGATGGTGGTGGGTGGTGGTGTTTAACCCTCAGCAGATCTTAGAAGATCTTACAAGTGACTAGGACAAGTCTGCATCAAGAAGAGCTCGCGCAGACGTTTTCAATGAAACGTCTTCGGGAAAACAAACAGTCTGAAGGTGGCAATGTCTACGCGTGATCTGTGCGACGCAGACAGAAGAGCCTACGCAGATCTTTTTGAGAAAAATAAACACCACCTAAATGTTTATAGCATTATAATGTAACTTTCCACCGTAACCTCACCATGGTATTGTCCGCTTTGTCAGTCAGCACGCCCTTAGGCGCCTGTCCTTCACTGTAACACCCCAAAACCCGAATGTTTATATTCGTTAAATGTTATGATATGGTACATCAAGAAATAAATGACTAGGTTATTTAACCTAGTTAAGAGTATGGTAGAAACAATTAAAGGATGAGAGTTGTGCCAATTATAATTAGTGGCAAACTTTAGGGGCTAAAATGGGGTAAAATGAAAGATGAATTTTTATTTATGAAATACACACATAAACACGCACACGTATGTGTGTTCGAGAAAGAGCCAGGAGCTTCATGAGAGCTCTAAAACCCTAGGCATGAAGATCATCAAATTGGAAGGGTAAATGAAGTCTAAATCCATAACCGAGTACGGATTAACGATCACCTTCTCAATGGGATCATAATGTATGTCTTAAAAGTTAGATTGGTGATTATGAACGAAGTGGGTTATGTTGTAAATTGTGAATTGGTATGAAATTGAGTATGAGGATATGTTAGAATCATCATATAGAACATGGATTATGCATGATTTAGGTTAATTTAATGTTTAAGGGCGAAACCCGATTGTTATGGTGAAGATGATGACATGTGATAGTTGATGCTTAATAAGCGACATGGAAGCTTGAGAAGGAAGCGGGTCAAACGGGACTAATGCGTAAGGGAAGCATGTTCGGATGCTAGGTAAGTGGAACTTACACCCCTTTGTAGAATATCTATTCATTGTATAGATTAAGAGCATGATAAGCTAATATATGAAGAATGATGTTTCGACAAGTTTGATACGGGTCGGAACATATGACCATGTCAAGAAACTAAGTTTGAGGGTTGAAAAGGGTAAAAAGGGTATTACGGTAATTTTGACTATGAATTAATGAAGAAATAAATTACAAGGAATTAATAATGAATAATTACAACCCCATAAGGATGAAATTGTCTTTTAAGGCCAAATCGGTCAATGGTGAAGATATCACCATTTGGCGATATCGACGAATGGTTGTTTTGTTAAGTACTATGTATTCACAGGATGAATGGCGAAAGGATTTGCATTGCTATTAACTAGCAATTGAGCGGATAAGCATTAAAACGGGTCATAGCTTTGATCCGAGCCAGGTATGTGCATTTACAATTGTAAATAAGTTGCATGATTGGTTAATTATGCAATGAAGTCTTTTGTAGTAAAGGATGAGTCAAAGTTGATAAAATCGCCCTTGATGGGTAAAACGGGCAAATGGTCTTAAAAGTTGATTACAGACAAGCTATTTGGTTAAATGAATGTTTTGAAAAAGTAAGAAAGCGAGAAGTATGATTTTCGTAAGCTAAGGACCTTAAAATGCGCAAATACCTTTAACGGGTCAAAATAAGCTTTCGAGCGAAAGTGGATTAAGAGGATGCAAGACATCCGAGAATTTAGTTTTTATGATAGTCGTCAATGATATTATTAGGTTCATAAGAAGTTATGGTCAAACGAACGAGTTATGTTGATAAATGCATGAACGGGTCAAAACTTAGTAAAAAGGTGATAAGTCGATAGCTTAAAAGTCTAGAATTTTGTTAATCTGGATGTTGGATGTTAACTCCATGTGATAGAGAATTAAATTATGATCACGTAGGAAAAAGAATCGGGTAAAACATATAAAAAACGAGAAAGTTATGCTCGTTTCCGTGAAATCGAGTCGTGCTGGGAATTATACAGCACCAGCTGCAACAGTCTGATGAAATCAGGCCCTGGCGTAGCACGACGGGGAAGGCCCCAGGCCGTGGCGCTACGCGACGGGGGTCAGTTTCGCGAAAATCGTTTTTTTAACTGTTGATGCATTGCGAACCCGTCTGGACCGTTTTTAAACGCGTATAAGCTAAGAATGATTAGTTTATTCCTTGTTTTAGGGAAAGTAGATACGTATGAAGGTATGTATGTATGTATGGATGAATATAAGTGGTATGTATGTATGGATGAATATAAGTGGTATGTATGAATGAATGTATGTGTGTATGTATGCAAGTAGGTATATATGAGTGTATGCACGTATGTAGGCATGCGTGAAGATATGAATGTATGTATGTATGTAGGTGTGTATGTAGGTAGTATGTGTATGTATATATAAATATCCAAGTGAGTATGTACGAATGTATGCACGTATGTAGGGTTGTGTGAAGGCATGTAATAGGTATGTATGTATACATGTATGTATGTAGGTATGCACGTATGTAGGCACGTATGTATGAATGTAGGTACGTATGTATGTAAGTAGTTATGTGTGAACGGATGCATATATGTAAGTATGTATGAAAGTAAATATGCATGTATTCGATGAAATTGAGTATTGACGATAATAATAGCGTGCCTTGTGAACGAAGTGTAACGCAGGTACAACGAGAAAGTCTCACCACGGATTGTATGATCAGATGGAAAGCTGGGATGTAAAGAGTTAACGGAACGAAAAGTAAACGTGAATAAATCTTGTATGTTTATAATGCGTACTAATGTTACGAATTTTATGTGGTGAGCGCAGGTAGTACGAGTCATGAGGATCATCAAGGAATAGAGATCGAGGATCGAGTCACTAGTGAGATTGTACGGGAACGTTGATGTATATAATGTAGTAAACATAAGCTATGTTTTTACTTAGTAAATAAGTCGATTGATGGATTTATGTGAAAGAGTTATGTTAAGGTTAAATTTTAAGTAAGTTAAGGTATTTATAATGAAAGAAATTTTATAACACGAATTTCCGCTGCGACTTTTAGTCAAATACGTATTAGGGTCTTACATTCACGGTTTTAAAATGTGTCATGATGGTTAAGGTATCCATCCCCTTATAAGGAAGCCTTCGTTCCCCTTCACAACCGATGTGGGATTGTAGGTCCCGTTTTTCCGGTGAGGATCGATAACGAGAAACCTATCCTTGTTTATCACGAACACGGTAACGGGTGCGGAATCCCCGTGACGGTGCAAACCAAACACAGATAGTAAATAACACGGATTAACCAATGAAACACACTCTATTGATTAACGGGATGAGAACCGATACAAACTGATACAAACACAGTTTGACAGAATTTTGGCAGAGTTTCTTTACATGTATGCTCTCATCTCTATTTCAAACAGAAATAGAGATGGTATTTATACTAGACACAGACACATATTGACGAAACACATAAAAGCACTCGACGAAACACTAAAGTCGACGAAACACACCTTGTTTCGTCGACATACATATTAATCATTCTTTGTTTCGTCGATTGGAATAGGAGCCCAAAGCCATCAAAGTCTTCGGCCCAATGAAAGAAGAAACGGCCCAGATTATGTTTCTGTTGACTAATCTTTGATTCAATTCAACATAAGACAAAATTGTGACATCATCATGACATCACAATGATGATGTCATGGTGATGTGTAAACGGGTCTTGGCTTGCGGCGCTCCGTGCTTCGCGTGTCGAACTCTGGGGCGCACGACGGAGGAATGTCGTGACGTCGGGCTTGAGCCGGACCTAACCAAGTCGACCCGAACCGAAACGAACCGAGTCGAACCGAACCGAGTCGTGTCCACATAAAGTGTACCAACAAACTCCCCCTTGGACGCTACTCGTGAGGTTCGTCTTCTGTGATGGTTCGTCTTCTGTGTCTTTCATGTCGGAGGATCATCAAAGTCTTCACGCGTCGTAAGTAGAAAGTGTATCAACAAACTCCCTTTTCATTTAGGTAGTGTGTTAACAAACTCCCCCTTAAATTGAACTCTACATTGAGTCATGCTCGTGAATCTTTTGACTTGTCAAATCTTCAGATCCTTGTGGTGTTGATGAAGGGTCAGCGGCAACTCGATCATTTTATCCTTTGAGTGCCTCCACTTCGTGTCTTCGTTCCAAAGCTTGTCATCGAACATGTTCTCCTCGCCTTTAGCATCTAGGGGTGTTCAAAAAAATCCGAATCCGAAACCGAATCCGAAATATCCGAAAACCCGTATCCGAAATATCCGAATTTTCGGATATCCGAAAATCGGATAATCCGAAAATTCGGATTCGGATAGTGATTTTGAGAATTTTCGGATAATCGGATTATCCGAAATATCCGAAAATTTAATTTTTATTTTTTTTTCGGATATCCGAATATCCGAAAATATCCGAACTATCCGAAAAATATCCGAAGTATCCGAAAAATATCCGAAATATCCGAAAAAATATCCGAAATATCCGAAAAATATCCGAAGTATCCGAAAAATATCCGAAATTTATTTTCGGATATCCGAAACTATCCGAAAAATCTGATTCCAAATATTAAAAAATAATAAAAAAATAAAAATTAAATAAAAAATTGGATATTCGGATATCCGATTAGATATCCGAACCCGAATCCGAAATTTCGGATATCCGATTCGGATATCCGAAATTTCGGATTCGGGTTCGGATGTCAGTATTTCACTATCCGAAATTTCGGATATCCGATTTTCGGATATCCGAAAACCGGATTATCCGATCTTGAACACCCCTATTAGCATCTGCACATGCAAGAAAGCTAAACACATAATGAGAACAACCGCTTGGAATATAGTTAACATTTAAACAAATGACACATATGAGATCAAATCTCAATCAAACACCGACCGACAACAGTTTGAAAGTTTAAACAAAATTGTTCAATTTTAGTTCTTAACTTTCAAAACTTGTTAACTTCGACTGTTTATGAAGATGCAATTGTTTTCCGGCTTACGATCAGGATTTTGGGTAGGATAGACTCGAGTTCCAACATCAGTCAATCAAAAATAAACTAGAAGCAAAATCTTTTTGCATTTTATAATGTTTAAATTAAAACACACCTAAAATCTTTTTGGAATTTTTCATTTTTCAAATGTAAAGACGGAAAGCAATAAATAAATATATACAAAGATGCAGAAACGAAAAGCAGTAAACAAATATTTACAGACATTCTTTTTGCGAGTTTCGAGGGTAAGAGAATCATATCAGTGTACGGTCACGCCAAAACGCTCTTTTTGTTCAATTAGTTAACATTAAGATAAGCATTCTATAACAATTATCGGTATTGTTGTCCACTTAAGCTCAACTTATCAGATGTAATCATGGCGAGGGGATACGTTAAGGTATGATTTATACTTACCGACCGGTGTTCATCCACATCACGACACATTCCCGTATCAAGGTATGCACGAGAGTTCATCTTACCGGTGAGTATACCGATTATCATCTGTTTGACCGTATATGAAAATGTGAGTAACTCACTTATTTTGATTGAAAACAAGCCCTATGTGATAGAATCACTTATTGATGAGGAACTTGATTTTCGATGCATGAGGGCACAGGAGCAAGTCCGTGAACAGGTCAGTACTTTCGTACAGCAGAGAGACGAACTTGACTCCCGGATAAATGTGATATATTATCACTTATTTGTTTGGACATGTGATTGTTGATCACTTATTGAGGTCGTATGCAGTATGTACACGTATGTATGGTATCATGGAAGATCTAGACTTCGTCTCCGTTATTTTTACGGTTTGAGATACAACCATGATACCCAGATGATAAGCAGCATAAAGACCGAATATTTCAGATCTCGGCAATCTCTCAAACGAGATTTCGGTACTAAGACCATATGCCAATGTGCGGTTCCCACCTGGTCTTCAGTCGATTAAAGATTTATATCACCCTGCACACTTTAAAATGATTGTGAGCCTACCGATACATCTTATATAGAGTTGCTTAAACATTTTTCATTTTGCATTCCAGTTCGAAAAGGTTTCAACAGACCACTGATCTACTATCATTTTCTCTTTTTCTCGCCAGGAAACTCATTTTTGTTTTTCCAATGTTTTTGGGTTTTGAAATTTTTTGATGTTTTTGAATTTTTCAAATTTGGATTTACTCCCCCTAAAATCAACAAACTATGATAAATTTAAAAGACACAAAGATATATACAAAAACGATTTCCCGATGTCGGTTAACTCATGTTTTACCTCAATGCCGTTTACCAAAATTAATTTTGAATCAGAAATGATTTATCGAATTTTGGAAAAATCAGTTGGCATGTCGGTAAGCAGTGTGGACCATGACAACATTGTCTGGCCAAAGAGTGTTGTACGAGATAATACTTTATAAACCAGCTTAAATATCGACAAGTATAGGAGAGATTAGAAATTTAAAACCGTATCCTGCAACTGCTTCGTGCATTGCAAGGAATCTGAGTGCTCTCCCAAACTGGATATCCACCCGGTGTGGATTTCAAAGTCGATTTTGTAGCTACTGAGAAATCTCTTCACAGCAACAAGATCAGAAACCTTTGGGTCCGGCTGGTCTTCCACATTGCACCAGCGAAGGTCTTTGTCTTTCTCTTTGAGAAGTAGTGTGCGGTTGTTCAATCCACGCCAAGGCATCCGCACACCCGGTTGGTTTGTTCAACAAACACATTTTCTTCAATCACACCACGAAGAAATGTACACTGCACGTTCATCTTGTTGATTTGAACTTCAGACGTGCTGCAGGTGCGTACATTTTGATTGAATCTATCCTGGGGACCCGATCAAAACCTTGAACAATCACAATTTGAACTGATTTTCAATTTGTCGAAGCTTTCAATCTCTTTCGACAGACAATTCCGTCTTCTTTTCTTTTTCTTCTTCTCTCCATCAAAGGCAACAATTTCTTCTGTCGCCTATCTTGTGCAAGGACGCTCCACTATCAACAATCCGATGACTATCGATAGTTCCTCCTGGAACATTCTGCACACTCACTCAGAGATTAGTTGGAGAGGGGGACCCAAGCCTTCACAGACTTGGGTCGTCCTTCATCATCGAGGATTGTGACTTCGATTTCCTGATGATTTTCAAACACAGCACCTCCCCCTGAACTATCACCCGTTTTAGGTTTCTAAGTTTGTTTTTGTTTACCAGATTGAGTTTTGTAAACATATTTTGAAACTTCTGGTTTTAAAGGTTGTGAAGAACTTGGTTCCCTTTTAACCGTTTTGACTTCAGATTTTAAAGCCTTCTCAATAGCTTTGATGTTTTGACGTCGTTGTGTGTGAACCTTTTCAGGTGGTGCTCTTTCCACAAATTTCTCTTTTGGAGTGTTTGAGCAGTTCTTAATGATATGCCCAAACTCCCCACATTTAAAACACGTTCTCCTTTCCACAAACTTAGGAGAATTTGATCGACCAACAGATGTCAAACCCGTAGAACTTGAGGTACTTGCTTTTTCATCACACCCGTTTGTATGTTGAGTGTAATTGTTTTGGCTATTACATTTTAAAATCTTGACTTGTTGGATAAAATCGGTGTTTGATTTGTTTTCAAAAGTCTCAATTTTATCAGTACCCTTTGATGCTACAAACTTGACATCTTTTGCTTTCTTCTTGTAACGAGCTCCTTTTGATTCAACCTTAGCCTTTGGCTTTGGAGCTCGGTGTTGCTGTTGTTTACCCTTAGAAGCAACAGGTTGTTGCTTTGTCGGTGATTTCTGTTTTCCAGGAATTGTCTTTCCCAAAAATTTTCTTGTATTATCTTCAAACACTTTGTCAATCACAGATTGATTGACGTTTTTTATTGGAAAATCTATGTCTGAATAAATTTTACTATCACCGACTAAAGTATACAACACATTATTGCTCTTAACGGTAGACACAGATTCTGTTACTTCCTTGACAGGATTAATCACTTGTTTGGAAACTTGTTGCACAACAGGAATAGGAGGATCACAAAGAATATGATTCTCAATTGGAATTTCTACTCCTTTCGTCTCATCAAGTGATTCATCCTGGTCATTCACATCTGATTCATCATCTGAAGAATCATAGTCCTCAATGGTTGGAGGACTTTGATTTGAGGCACATGATGACTTTTCTTTGTTATCAGATGAGCCCTCCGATGAATTGTCCGGTTTGAACCCTAGGCCAGTAGTAACTTCCTCATAATCAAGAGGTACACTGGGTTCATACCGAGGCATATCCTCTTCATCGGGCGACTTGGTATAGTCGTGTCTCAACGGGGGTGGACACTTCCTATAACCAACGCCTTTAACGTTTCCCTTTAGTTTCTGAACGTCAATGATGTGATCAAGCACATATCGGGAGTTTGAGTAACTCTCCAATTTGAGCTTGATCGCCTCATGTTCACATTTCGCCACGGCTAGCTCTTTCTTTGTTTCCTCAATGATATTAATGTAGTTATTAATACCAATTTGTTTGTTACAAACAGTTTTTGTTAATTCGGAAACACTTTTCTTTTGGGTTTCAATAACTGTTTTAAACTCTTTTTCATTGCGAGCTAAAGCCATGTTTGCCTCTTTGCACTTTGACAGTTCAACAACTAAACTCTGATTGTGACTATGAATCGTATCACATTCAAGTTTCACTCTATCACATTCAAGTTTCATATTAGCACAATCACTACATATTCTAGGAGTTTTAGAACTTACCTGACTCGAAGAGGCTGTGACTTTAGCCATGAAGGCAGTCTGAGAAGAGAAAGATGCATCTTCAGAATTATAATCTCCTGCATTCGAGCTTTCTTCATCTGAACTCCCATTAAAACCCGAGCTATCATCACTTTCAGAAAACTCTTCCTTGTGAACATGCTTGATGTGATTGATAATTTTTGCATAGCATGCATTTCCACCTCTTTGATCATTAACTCCCAATTGTACAGACCAATCGCACCCTTCATCAGCTTGAACGATCAATGCTCGATTGGTGTTTGAAGGTCCAGACTGGTTCTGGTTGGTGGTGTTGTTCACAGCTACTATCCCTTTTCCACGGTTATCTTGAGTGGCATTGGAAGTACTTGTCTGATTTCTGAATGGATTCTGGTTGCCTTGTCTGCTTGGTAGGGTGCACTCACGTTTGAAGTGCCCCTTTTCGCCACAATTGTAACATGTAACCGCATCTTTATTGAACCCGTACTTCGTATCATTTTTGCCTTCCAACGAAGTTCTTCCAGTTCGACTCATGAAATCCTTTGCCCTTCTAACAGCACTTGCAAACGCCCACTTGATATCCATTAACTCCATTTCATCACGGTCTATCTGCTGATAATCTTCATTGGTCATATTGATGTTTCCAATTTGACCCGCTACCAATCCACAGTATGAACTGAACATTGTGTTGAGAAGTTCCAAATTTTCCTTTGCAACTTCTACACTGACTTTTGAAAGATTGGAAGTATCAACTCTGACAGTGTTGGTGTTTTGGGGTGAAGGATTGTTGGTATAATGCGCTTGTTGTTGTTGTGGTTGGGCTTGATGTTGAGGTATGGATTGTGACATGTAAGTACTTTGATTCCACTGTGGAAACGGAGATGAGCTTGTATTGGACACGTACGCCGTTTGAAGCTTCGGTTGCTGAATGGAACTAGAACTAGCTGAAGGACCAAAACCAGGCAAATACATTTCTGTGTTTTGAGGAGGTGCCGTTGCTATCCTTTTAGCTTTTCGAATTTCCTCTTCGTTCTTGTTCTCCAACTTCTGAATGAATTCATAAAGACTGACATTGGCTGCATCCAGAGCGCCCATATGCTTTAGAAGTTCAATGAATGGACTCCACTTAGGAGGTAGAGCATCAGCAAATCGTGCAATCATTTCCGGATGATTTGTAGCAACACTGTAGGAAGTCATTTCACTAATCAAATGATAAAAACGAGTAGTCATATCATTTAGAGTCTCATTCTCCAAGAACTGAAATGATTCAAACTCTTTCTTCAATAAATCATGGCGTATCTTTCTAGTAGCTGCATTTCCTTCTCCTCTCACTACCAATGCATCCCATAAGGCTTTCGTGGTCTTGCAATATGAGAATTGATGAAAGATGTCTCTGTGAAGTGCTTGAGTGAGAATAGCATATGCCTTCTTCTCCAGATCATATGCCTTTTTGTCGGCTTCTTGCATGTTATTGAAAGTTGTCGCATTTGATCCTGCTTCTTCAAGAGCTTCACTAAATGCTGAGATGAAACACGTCCATAATTCTGTGTTTTGCCCTTGAACGTAGTTATGGAAACGACCCTTCCATGATGGATAGTCGTTCATGTAATTTAACTTTGGAGGGCGATTGTTGCTACCCGTCTCATTCTCACTAAGCAAAATATTTTGAATGCTCTGATTTTGATTCGACACCATTGCCCATTGACTTGAACTTATTGACTGTTGTTGTTGAGGTATGGTACGATTCATATATTCGGCCATCAACATCTGTTTTAGATCTGGTAGTGGATCCGTACTCCAATCCCAAGGATTTGTGCAACTCATATTTGATGTATGTATGTGAAAAAATAATCACTCTCTTGAAAACAGACTGTTATCACACTTTTGGAACTCTTCTGTTTAAAAATTGATAAGTTTCTTGTCACACCCCCAAAATCCACACGCGGAGTATCACCGCTTGGAGGCGTGACTGACCAGGATCAAGCCACCAATCATATTGAACATATAAGTAAATACCAAAAATCATTCATCAATACGAAAGGTGTTTTCAAAACCAAACATCAACAAGTGTGTAGCGGAAGCATAAGTATGTAAACCCAATGTAAATAGTAAATTCAAATGTTTAGATAGATAACATGGCATCATCGATCCATGTCCCACAACGACCTGCTCCTCTCTGTGCAAGCTCCATATGTACCTAAGGTCCTGCAAGGCATGCAAGAGAGAGTCAACAACTAGTTGAGCGAGTTCACAGTTAATAGTTCATTAATAGTATAGCGTGAGTAGTAGTATGTTCGTTCGTTACAAAGTATCGTATTATTTCCCATCGCGGCCCTCCAGGCAGGTGTGCGAAGATATTGGGGAATGTTTTTCCCAAGTATTCTAGACTAGGTTTATTTGTATCGCGGCCTCTCCAGGCAGGTGTGCGAAGATATGTTAATTTAGTTCGCGGCCATTCTATGGCAGGTGTGCGAAGACAGTCATAATATCGCGGCCAATCCTTGGCAGGTGTGCGAAGATCGTTCAATAAGTGTTACTAGTCTAGCAGTAGGTTCTATCATTTATGTATGTACCGTAAATCATCAAATCCCCATTCCCACCCCGGGAACCCCATGCCTTGGCTTGTGTGAACTCACCTTGGTTTGCTCGGTATGCTAAGTATGTGCTCAAGGTAAATCAATCACGTCCTAAAGTATGCACGTATATAAAATCAGTTTGTGTTCAAGTTGTTCACGTATAATCAGGTAACACGTAATCATAATCATACTAGTCATGTTTGACATCTAACAGCAGTTAGTTATTCCAGTTATCACTTAACAGAATTAACCCAAGTTACAGCACAGCTCGGCGAAACACACATATGGCGAAACACATAAGTTGGCGAAACAAGTGAGTTGGCGAAACACATATTTGACGAAACACGTTCTGTTTCGTCGTGATCTTGTTTGGCGAAACAGGATTCAAATTCGTCGATGGTCCTTGGCGAAACACATTCTGTTTCGCCAAAAGGCCTGTTTCGTTGATTTATCAGTTACGTCGTATAACCAGTTACGTATGAAAACCCTAATCATCACTAACAGCCGACATCAACATTAACAATCATGCAGTAATCATTTGTTCACAGAATCATATAACACAATCCATAAAGAATCATCGTCACATCATCATAGCATAATCATCGGACCACTTTAGCGTCTAGCATGAACCCTAGCTTACGTGTACAACATATCGATTTCAACATCACATCATCAAACCCTATCAAGATGCTAACTTGCATTCAGAACCAGATCATAATAACAACGTCCAGAACCGAGTATTCAATCATATTAAGTTTCGCATAAAACCATTTATATCCGACTACAATATTCATATCGAAATCCATATCATCATCATCATAACAAGAACCCTAATATTTAACATGTATCGATTTCAAATATACAACATCAAAGCAGAATCACATGACACATAGACACGTACACGGATGAACGATCAATCAAGACACATAAATTTACTAACCGAGATGGTGGTTTGATCGCTCAAGAGTTTCCGGTGGGTTCTAGTTTGCCGTCACAGTGAGAGAGCTCTAGGGTTTCGGTTGTTTTGATAGAAAGTGTAAAAGTGATGTTGTTTTACGTAAATGTACTCAAAATAACGTTCTGGGCCCGTAATGGGCTTTGGCGAATCATGGGCCGGCGAAACAGCCTGTTTCGTCGAGATGAGTTTGGCGAATCAAGGACCTGTTTCGTCGGGAGGTTGTATGGCGAATCACATTTGATTCGTCGGGTCCTTAATGGTCTTTTTGATCCGAAATGATTTAATCAGTTAGGTTCGCATGCCACAAACAAACACATAACCATGCAAACATAATACGTTTCATCATATCACAAAGTGTACAGTTACAAAGTCAAACAGGTCAACAACCAAACAGTCAAAGTCAACGTGCATTAAATGCGAATAGAGAATGTCGGAAATTCGAGTTGTCACATTATCCCCAACTTGAAAGAAATTTCGTCCCGAAATTTAGCATGCAGTTACTGAGGAAGCTAGTAGTGTGACGTTGTTTACCTGTATCGTATCGCGGCTCCCCGAGCAGGTTTGCGAAGATTACTGGTTTTCTTGGGGTGTCACATTATCCCCCCGTTGATTTGGAATTTCGTCCCGAAATTCTGCGTTGGTAGCTTCAGCCTCAGTAGTAGTTGCTTGGTTTCCGAATAACTGGGGATATTTGAGTTCCATTTGATCTTCGGTCTCCCAGGTGAACTCTGGGCCGCGGCGGGAGTTCCAACGAACTCGTACAAGAGGGATTCTCGTGTTCTTGAGGACCTTAACATCCCGGTCCGTGATTTCAACAGGTTCCTCGACGAAGTGCAACCGCTCGTCGATAGTGAGTTCCTTTAAGGGAACTATGTGGGTCTCATCTGACGTACACTTCTTCAGATTCGACACGTGAAAGACGTTGTGAACTGCACTGAGTTCAGGTGGTAAGTTCAATCTGTAGGCCACTTTACCTATTTTCTCTGTAACTTCGAAAGGTCCGACGTATCGTGGATTGAGTTTGCCGCGTTTGCCAAAACGAACCACACCCTTCCAGGGCGAAACTTTGAGTAGCGCTCGATCCCCAACCTGGAATTCGAGTAGTTTCCAGTCTTTATCAGCGTATACTTTCTGACGGTCACGAGCTGCCGCCATGCATTGTCGTATTTGTGCAATCTTTTCAGTAGTATCAACTACCATTTCTGGACCTGTGATTTGACTTTCTCCCACCTCTGCCCAACAGAGGGGTGACCGGCACTTACGCCCGTACAATGCCTCGAATGGTGCAGCTTTAATGCTGGTGTGGTAGCTGTTGTTATACGAAAATTCCACAAGTGGCAGATGTTTTTCCCAACCATTGCCAAAGTCTATTACGCACGCCCGAAGCATGTCTTCTAGAGTTTGAATAGTGCGCTCAGACTGCCCATCGGTCTGAGGATGATACGCCGTGCTCATGTCTAAACGAGAGCCAAAAGATTTATGCATTGCTTGCCACAGTTCTGAAGTAAAACGTGCGTCCCGATCAGAGATGATGGAGGTGGGCACCCCGTGCCTTGAGACCACTTCTTTTAAGTAGATGTCTGCTAAGGTAGAGAACTTGTCTGTTTCTTTGATAGCCAAGAAGTGAGCAGACTTTGTGAGTCGATCCACGATCACCCAAATAGTATCATTTCCGCGCTGAGATCTAGGTAAGCCAGTAACAAAATCCATGGAAATTTGCTCCCATTTCCATTGTGGTATCTCAGGTTGTTGGAGTGGTCCTGACGGTTTCTGATATTCTGCCTTGACTCTCGCACAAGTCAAGCATTTGCTAACGTATGTGGCTATGTGGGCCTTCATGCTAGGCCACCAGTATGTAGTTTTGATATCGTGGTACATTTTATCCGAACCTGGATGTACCGAGTAGCGAGACTTATGAGCTTCATCCATTACCAGCTCGCGTAAGTTACCATAGTGTGGGACCCAGATGCGTCCTGTGACGTAGTAAGCACCATCTTCCTTCTGTTCTAAGCGTTGCCTTGAGCCGCGTAGGGCTTCAGCCCTGACGTTGTCTGGTTTCAATGCTTCTACCTGAGCATTTCGTATTTGGGAAGGAAGACTAGACTGTATGGTGAGTTGTAAAGCTCGCACGCGCTTAGGCGCGGTGTCCTTTCGACTGAGGGCATCAGCCACAACATTGGCTTTGCCTGAATGGTACCTGATTGAGCAATCATAGTCGTTTAACAGTTCGACCCATCGGCGTTGTCGCATATTCAGTTCCTTCTGTTTGAAGATATGTTCAAGGCTTCTGTGGTCAGTGTAGATAGCACATTTGGTACCATACAAATAGTGTCGCCATATCTTAAGTGCAAAAACAACCGCTCCCAGCTCTAGGTCGTGTGTCGTGTAATTCCGTTCGTGAATCTTAAGTTGGCGCGAAGCATAAGCAATAACTTTATCCCTCTGCATCAATACACATCCAAGACCTTGGATAGATGCGTCGCAGTAGACTACGAAATCGTCTGTGCCTTCAGGCAGTGAGAGGATAGGTGCACTACAAAGTCTATCCTTTAAGTGTTGGAATGCTGTTTCCTGTGCATTACTCCAACGGTAAACAACACCTTTCTGTGTCAGTAGTGTAAGCGGCTGAGCAATCTTTGAGAAGTCTTTGATGAACCTTCTGTAATAACCCGCCAAACCCAAGAATTGGCGTATTTCTGTTGGTGTGCGAGGTGCAGGCCAGTTCTTGATCGAATCCACCTTGGATGGATCAACATGAATCCCATCCTTATTCACCACGTGGCCTAAGAAGTGGACTTCACGAAGCCAGAAGTCACATTTGGAAAACTTAGCGTATAGCTGTTCCGTTCGTAGAAGTTCCAGTATAAGTCGTAAGTGCTGCTCGTGTTCCTCCTGACTTTTCGAATAGATCAGGATGTCGTCGATGAAAACAATGACGAACTTGTCGAGATAGGGTTTGCACACCCTGTTCATAAGATCCATAAATACGGCAGGCGCGTTCGTTAGCCCGAATGGCATGACCATAAACTCGTAGTGGCCGTAGCGAGTTCTAAATGCTGTTTTAGAGACATCCTCATCCCGGACTCTCAGCTGATGGTACCCTGACCTTAAGTCTATCTTGGAGTAGTAGCTCGACCCTTGCAGCTGGTCGAATAAATCATCTATGCGCGGAAGAGGGTAACGATTCTTGATCGTCACCTTGTTGAGTTCACGGTAGTCTATACACATTCTGAACGTACCGTCTTTCTTCTTTACGAATAACACTGGAGCTCCCCAAGGCGAAGAGCTAGGACGTATAAAACCCTTTTCCAAGAGTTCTTGTAGCTGCTTTGACAGTTCTTCTAATTCAGTTGGAGCCAGACGATAAGGTGCTCGAGCTATGGGTGCTGCTCCTGGAGCGAGCTCGATCTGAAATTCGACCTGGCGATGAGGCGGTAACCCAGGTAACTCTTCAGGAAACACTTGAGGAAAGTCGCGTACCACAGGAATATCCTCAATCTTTTTCTCTTTCTTCGATGTATCCGTAACGAGAGCTAAAACAGCGGTGTGGCCCTTTCGTAAACACTTCTGAGCCTTCAAGAAAGAAATGATGCCACTCACGACACCACTCTTGTCGCCTTGAACTTTGAGAGGTTCCTTACCAGAACGTGGAATACGAATGATCTTCTCCCTGCATAGTATCTCTGCTTGCTGTTGGGATAACCAATCCATACCAATGACGATGTCGAAACTACTCAGTGTTATAGGGATGAGATCAATGGAGAAAGTTTGACCAGCGAGGATAAGATTACAACCTTGAACTATGTGCGTGGCCTCTAAACTTTTACCGTTAGCTAACTCTACTACATGCTTGGTGTTTAAAAGTGTTGGTGCGCGTTTTAAAATTTGACTAACCTTCAGAGACATATAACTGGTGTCCGCACCCGAATCAAATAGTACAGTAACGTAAATATCGTCAAGAAGGAACTTACCCATAACCACATTGGGATCATTCATTGCGTCGCCCCGACCCAGCACAAAAGCACGACCCCGAGCTTCGTTGCCATTGTTGTTGTTGTTTCCCCCGTTGTTGTTGTTCCCGTTGCCCTGATTGTTGTTGTTATTGTTGCGATTCTGGTTTTGATTCAATTGAGGGCAATCACGTTTGTAGTGGCCTTCAGCCCCACACTGGTAGCACCCCCTGTTTCCATGCTGCTGCTGCTGAGGCTGGTTTCGTGGAGCAGGTGGTTGTTGTTGCTGGTTCTGATTCGCAGGTCGAGAACTCCTGCAATCTTTAGCCTCGTGACCCGTCTTAAGACATCTTTGACATTGTTCCCTGCGACATCTTCCGCTGTGGTGTTTGTTGCACCTTCTACACCATGGGTGAATTCCCCGATAGCCACTCTGCCCTTGACTACCTGATGATTGCTGATTCGGACTCTGGTAGTCATTTGTCTTGCGTTGCTGAGCTTGAGACTGAACAGTAGCTGAGCCTTTGCTAGAATCCCCCTCCCATTTCCTCTTATTGTCGCTGGGAGTAGCAGGAGTAACTGAAGTGGTAGCGGTAGCAGTAGCGTTGATGCGTTTAGGCAACCTGTTTTGCTCCACCGCCTGATCAGTGAGACGGTGAGCCAACTGAACAACCTGCTGGTAAGTGGCATGATTTGCTGAAGTCACATGACTTTGGATCTCTGGCACCAGACCCTTTAGATACAGTTCAATACGTTTGTCCACCAGAGTAGGACACAGTAACGCAAGCTCATTCGATCTTTTGGTATACGCTTCAATCTCAGACCCCGTCATCTTGAGGTTGAAAAACTCGACTTCCAGCTTATGAATATCATCTCGACTGCAGTATTCTTCCTTGATCATCTCTTTGAAATTGTTCCATGGGGTGGCGTTAGCAGCAACCAACCCCAGTATTTGGACCTGAGCTTTCCACCATGTGAGGGCTAAACCCTCGAGGGTACCGGTAGCATACTTCACCCTGCGTGCCTCAGGGCATTCACACATCTCAAACACAGACTCTATCTTTTCAAACCAGTGCAGGAGACCTACGGCTCCTTCAGTACCGCTGAAAGTGGTTGGACGACAGTCCATGAAAGTCTTGAAAGTGCATACAGGTGCTTGACCTGTTGTGTAAAAGAATTAAGACGAGTTTAGACACGAGAGTTGATTTAGGAATGTAGGATCTAAGGATCCTAGTGTGAGTTGTAACTGCAGGGTATACCTCCTGCTTGTGCGGCTGCAACTGCCGCAGTAACTCGTTCGTTAATGAGGGCCGTCAACTGGTCCTGAGTCATGTTGATACGTCCAGACATGATCTTCATAGTAAAGATAACGTAAGTGAGATAGGTTCGCGAATAGTGCGATGACAGAAGAGAGTGAGCACACGAGTATTCTCAAGCAATAACACATAGTAAGTTCTGTGATCTAAGCATACCACGAGCAAAGGTCTATGTAGTTCTAGCATGTAGGTAATGTAACATGAATAGTAATACCTATGATGTTGAGCCTTGCACGTGGAGCGAAGCGTCGTTGTGGATCGTTGAGAGCACTGTTCTGGTTATAGTCTGGTTTTAACAAAATCGTTTTCCCTTTATTAAAACCAAGTTCTCTATAACCAATGGCTCTGATACCAATCTGTCACACCCCCAAAATCCACACGCGGAGTATCACCGCTTGGAGGCGTGACTGACCAGGATCAAGCCACCAATCATATTGAACATATAAGTAAATACCAAAAATCATTCATCAATACGAAAGGTGTTTTCAAAACCAAACATCAACAAGTGTGTAGCGGAAGCATAAGTATGTAAACCCAATGTAAATAGTAAATTCAAATGTTTAGATAGATAACATGGCATCATCGATCCATGTCCCACAACGACCTGCTCCTCCCTGTGCAAGCTCCATATGTACCTAAGGTCCTGCAAGGCATGCAAGAGAGAGTCAACAACTAGTTGAGCGAGTTCACAGTTAATAGTTCATTAATAGTATAGCGTGAGTAGTAGTATGTTCGTTCGTTACAAAGTATCGTATTATTTCCCATCGCGGCCCTCCAGGCAGGTGTGCGAAGATATTGGGGAATGTTTTTCCCAAGTATTCTAGACTAGGTTTATTTGTATCGCGGCCTCTCCAGGCAGGTGTGCGAAGATATGTTAATTTAGTTCGCGGCCATTCTATGGCAGGTGTGCGAAGACAGTCATAATATCGCGGCCAATCCTTGGCAGGTGTGCGAAGATCGTTCAATAAGTGTTACTAGTCTAGCAGTAGGTTCTATCATTTATGTATGTACCGTAAATCATCAAATCCCCATTCCCACCCCGGGAACCCCATGCCTTGGCTTGTGTGAACTCACCTTGGTTTGCTCGGTATGCTAAGTATGTGCTCAAGGTAAATCAATCACGTCCTAAAGTATGCACGTATATAAAATCAGTTTGTGTTCAAGTTGTTCACGTATAATCAGGTAACACGTAATCATAATCATACTAGTCATGTTTGACATCTAACAGCAGTTAGTTATTCCAGTTATCACTTAACAGAATTAACCCAAGTTACAGCACAGCTCGGCGAAACACACATATGGCGAAACACATAAGTTGGCGAAACAAGTGAGTTGGCGAAACACATATTTGACGAAACACGTTCTGTTTCGTCGTGATCTTGTTTGGCGAAACAGGATTCAAATTCGTCGATGGTCCTTGGCGAAACACATTCTGTTTCGCCAAAAGGCCTGTTTCGTTGATTTATCAGTTACGTCGTATAACCAGTTACGTATGAAAACCCTAATCATCACTAACAGCCGACATCAACATTAACAATCATGCAGTAATCATTTGTTCACAGAATCATATAACACAATCCATAAAGAATCATCGTCACATCATCATAGCATAATCATCGGACCACTTTAGCGTCTAGCATGAACCCTAGCTTACGTGTACAACATATCGATTTCAACATCACATCATCAAACCCTATCAAGATGCTAACTTGCATTCAGAACCAGATCATAATAACAACGTCCAGAACCGAGTATTCAATCATATTAAGTTTCGCATAAAACCATTTATATCCGACTACAATATTCATATCGAAATCCATATCATCATCATCATAACAAGAACCCTAATATTTAACATGTATCGATTTCAAATATACAACATCAAAGCAGAATCACATGACACATAGACACGTACACGGATGAACGATCAATCAAGACACATAAATTTACTAACCGAGATGGTGGTTTGATCGCTCAAGAGTTTCCGGTGGGTTCTAGTTTGCCGTCACAGTGAGAGAGCTCTAGGGTTTCGGTTGTTTTGATAGAAAGTGTAAAAGTGATGTTGTTTTACGTAAATGTACTCAAAATAACGTTCTGGGCCCGTAATGGGCTTTGGCGAATCATGGGCCGGCGAAACAGCCTGTTTCGTCGAGATGAGTTTGGCGAATCAAGGACCTGTTTCGTCGGGAGGTTGTATGGCGAATCACATTTGATTCGTCGGGTCCTTAATGGTCTTTTTGATCCGAAATGATTTAATCAGTTAGGTTCGCATGCCACAAACAAACACATAACCATGCAAACATAATACGTTTCATCATATCACAAAGTGTACAGTTACAAAGTCAAACAGGTCAACAACCAAACAGTCAAAGTCAACGTGCATTAAATGCGAATAGAGAATGTCGGAAATTCGAGTTGTCACATTTCTCGACAAAACACTGATTTATATGACGAAACTGAATGAATTGCGATGAAACTGATATATATATGACGAAACAGAATGATTTGCGATGAAACTGATATATATATGACGAAACTGATTTTGCGACGAAACTGATTTAAGAACTTTATGCGACGAAACAGATTTGGCGACGAAACTCAATGCTGAATATTGTATGACGAAACTGATTTTGCGACGAAACTCAATGCTGAATATTGTATGACGAAACTGATTTTGTTGATGAATTAAACCACGAAACAAGTGAGGATAAGATCTCAGTTTGTGAGATATTTTCAAACAAGCTTATCACCTTCTGACACAAAGGACTCTATTTTCAAACTTGCTGTTTTCAATACATCTCTAATTTCAACAAAGCATCATCAACATGTACACATATTTCAACTTAAATTATAATAATCAACAACACTTTCTTTTAACATAAAAATTCAGATCAAACAACAACAAATGAAGAACACTTTAAATATTTCTGAAGAACACGATGAAGATTTGAAGATTCCGGTGACCGAAAAATTTCCGAACACAAGATTTTGCTTAAAACTTTCAACAAAAACCAAATGTTAATATGTAAACACTCAAACAAACAAGGTTTTCGACAAAACTTTTAGCAAACCAACAACATAAACACTGATTTTAATGACTTTTTCAGAAAAAATATAAACTTTTCAAGAACGACATCTGAAAAATCACACACAAACTTGTTTCAAACACGACAATGTTTGGTTTTAAACAAGGAAAAGAGCCAAGGCTCTGATACCACTTGTAGGTCCCGTTTTTCCGGTGAGGATCGATAACGAGAAACTTATCCTTGTTTATCACGAACACGGTAACGGGTGCGGAATCCCCGTGACGGTGCAAACCAAACACAGATAGTAAATAACACGGATTAACCAATGAAACACACTCTATTGATTAACGGGATGAGAACCGATACAAACTGATACAAACACAGTTTGACAGAATTTTGGCAGAGTTTCTTTACATGTATGCTCTCATCTCTATTTCAAACAGAAATAGAGATGGTATTTATACTAGACACAGACACATATTGACGAAACACATAAAAGCACTCGACGAAACACTAAAGTCGACGAAACACACCTTGTTTCGTCGACATACATATTAATCATTCTTTGTTTCGTCGATTGGAATAGGAGCCCAAAGCAAGTCAAAAGCCCATCAAAGTCTTCGGCCCAATGAAAGAAGAAACGGCCCAGATTATGTTTCTGTTGACTAATCTTTGATTCAATTCAACATAAGACAAAATTGTGACATCATCATGACATCACAATGATGATGTCATGGTGATGTGTAAACGGGTCTTGGCTTGCGGCGCTCCGTGCTTCGCGTGTCGAACTCTGGGGCGCACGACGGAGGAATGTCGTGACGTCGGGCTTGAGCCGGACCTAACCAAGTCGACCCGAACCGAAACGAACCGAGTCGAACCGAACCGAGTCGTGTCCACATAAAGTGTACCAACAGGGATATCACAATCCACCCCTTTAAGGGGTCCAACGTCCTCGCAGGACCTGGCACCACCGGTTCGAACCTGACTCTAATACCATTTGTAACAGCCCAAGTAAAATGCGTTAAGATATTGTCCGCTTTGCCCCCGATGGGTTGCCCATCTAGGAAATTCGCGGTTTTGTTTTTATCCGTCAAGTTGCTCACCAGGCGAAATGCGTATTGGTAGAAGGTTTCCACCCCCTTATAAGTAAGGCTTTGTTCTCCTCATCAACCGATGTGGGACTTGCATCTCCACCCACTTAGGGAACCCTACGTCCTCGCTGACACACCGACCCACCCCTGGCTTTGATACCATCTGTAACAGTCCAGCGTAACCGCACAATGATATTGTCTGCTTTGGTAGCCAACATGCCCTCAGGCGCCTACCCCTCACTGTATTAAAATGCGTCATGATGGTGAAGCTATCCAACCCCTTATAAGGAAGCTTTCGTTCCCCTTCTCAAGAGATATGGGATATTACATATAATGAAGCCATTTGGTCGACAAATTAATCCACTTTAACAATGTAACTTATGGCTCCTTTCACCACCAATATTGTTTGCTTTATCTGATGGAATGCCTATCCAGGAACTTACAGATTTCTTTTTGGTATGTTTTCCAGGAGGTCATCATTCCTAGTACTACTCCCGCTAGAGCCCGCTTAACTGTGGAGTTTTCATGTACTCTATAACCAGCTCAGGCCAAAAACACATTGGTGATTTAAGAGGCATAACATTCCTTATGAACTAAGAATCTCTCCTCCCCATGGCCAATATGAAATTTTCCTAGGGTGTTACACTAGTGTATGTTTATTTTCTCGGTAGTCAGTGTCGTTACAATCACCCAGACTCATCTTCCCCGATGAGGTTTGCCCCACCATCCCGAACGTCACAAGAGTGGCTCTAATACCATTTGTAACATCTGGGCCCTCTCACCACCACTATTATCCGCTTTCCCCCAATGGGTTGTCATTCTAGGAACTCACATGTTTGTTTTTGGTTCTCTCGGTAGATACTTCCATGGAGGTTACACATCATAGTACTACTACCATCTGAGCACACTTAATTGTGGAGTTTCATGTGCTCCGCAGCGAACTAAGCCAAAAATGCGTTGATGATTTAAGAGCTAAGGCATTCCTTATGAAGCAAGAATCTCTTCAGGCCACGACCGATGTGAGATTTGCCTTGGGTGTCAGAGTGGTCCATGTTAATCTTTTTTTGTTCGTTCGTTATTGTATAATCACCCTAATAGGGACTCATCATCCTCGACAAGGTTTGCCCCCATCATCCCAAACGACACATGAGTGACTCTGATACTATTTGTAATATCCGACTCCTCTCACCATCAATATTGTCCGTTTTGTCTCCGATGGATTGCACATCCTGGAACTCACATATTTGTTTGGTGGAGACTTTCTAGGTGGTCATTTATCCTAGTACTACTCCTACCAGGGCACACTTAAATTTGGAGTTTTCATGTGCTTTACAACCAACTAAACCCAAAACACGTTGGTGATTTAAGAGGTAGAGCATTCCTTATGAACCAAGAATTTCTCTTGCACACAGCCGATATGGGATTTGCCTAGGGTGATACGATGGTCCATATGAATCTTCTCGGTAGTCGATATCGTTACAGCCAAAACCTATTTCAACATGTAATTAACTAAATGGTATCTTATCCATGGGAGAGATTGATACCGAGCAAAAGTGAATCTTTCTACCTCCAGAATATGGCCTCTTTAATCTTCTACTACATAACAAAGAAATTACATCAGTTTTCAGTTATAAGTACCAAATGAGAATGTAACAAACTTGGTTAATAATTTGAACACCTTTTCAAGATCTATTACATTTAAACCTAGTTAGAAAACTAGTTTGTGTTCCATACTTCCATCAACCACTAAGATCTTTTTAGGTTGGTATGAAGTAACGACATGCGAACAAACGTGCATGACGAGGCCCATCCACAATAACATAATTAGAAAGTAGTGGAATTTGATCTATAAATCCATGGCTCTCAAAGTGCATTTTCTTTTATAGAAAGTACGATAAAAGGTCCTAATTTATACACTATAAAAAGTTTTTTAGAAGGCTATGTTTATAACAAAGAGAAGCATTGTTGATAATTTTATTAGCTATTAAACTCCATCCAAAACTTGTTTTGACGACCCCTAATGTATGAGGATTAAAATTATTACCGCAGTTAAAATAATGTATAAGTTTAAGTTATAATTATTTTATTGTATATAGAAAATGTAAAAGAGGATAACAATGGTTCCCTGTTAATGCCAAAACAAACAAAACAAGTGATAGAGATATTGCTACAGGTGATTCAAATACCAAGATAGCCCTTTGTTAGTGGGCCCATACATAACCCACAACCAATCAAATTAAAGAATACGACTTTCAAGACAAACCCACATACAATATATCTAAACTGTGCTTCAATTTTCAATAAATCAAACCAGAAAAGAAAAGGAAAAAAACTGATAAAAGCCTGTAAAAAGGAGAGGAGGAAGAATAACACTAATTTCAGAAAATAATTTTCTTTTGTATTGCACATATACCCATCACAATACACTATTGTTACCTCCATACTTTCATTACAGTTTTTTATACATAAATATATTTTAATTTCATCCCTCCTGTTTGTACCTTTACTTTATACGCAAGAGAGATAAACTAAAATTCTCTTTATACATAAAACTAAAGATTCTGAGAATATACAGAAAAAAAATATTTATCAGTTTCAATTTTCTTTTAAATAAAAGGAAATGAAATGAAATGTTTATTCGTATTTTCTAATATTATAAAAAAAGAATTTATTTATTTGTATAATCTACACATGACGCAGTAAGTCATGTGTAGATTATATTACATTCATATACCTACACGTTCGTAGGTAAATGATTAAAAGGTTGATAAAAAACGTGTGAAGAAAATAGTTTGATTGGTTTTATGTACTTAAACATACACATTTGTATGTCAGAAATAAAAAATTTCACAATATGATACCTAATAAAAAATTTAAACGATTTAAACGATTTATTTTTATTGTTCTCGCGGTAATTAAGTATTATGTAATAAAATTCATATAGATGAAAAAGAATATTAGTATCACAATGATTTGATCAAAGAATGAAATTGGTTTGTACTTATAAAGAATAAGGTAGCGTTTGGTACGAAGGAATAGAAGGCGGAATGGAATGGATCATTCTATTGGAATGAAAAGAAATATGTTTGGTTGTTAAGTGGTAATGGAATGGAGCATTCCACAAGGAGTGTAAACCTTTCAAATATAATAATTTTCATTCCTTGGTAGAGTGATGTTTTTTTTTTTCATTCATTCAAGGAATGGAAATATATTATTATTATTATTATTATTATTATTATTATTATTATCAATATTTTTATTATTATTTTTTTACCATCATTATTATTATTATTCTTATTGGTTTTAATAACTCACTCACGGGCGACACCACTACTGCCATAGCTGCCGCCATGACTACCGTCACCGCCGTCACCCACTTCTGCCGCCACCACCACCACCACCCACCTCCACCCCAGCTGTTTCCCGCCACCACCCATCTCCACCCCAGTCGTCACCCACCATCCACACCTCCGCCCCCGCCGTCACTCGCCACCACCCACCACCCCCGACACCACCGCGCCATAGCTGCCACCCACCCTGCCTCCGCCGTCAGCCGCCACCCACCTCCACCACCAACCACCACCGTCGCCGTCACCCACCACCGTCCCCGTCACCCACCACCATTGTTGTCGCCACCACCTTCCTCTGCCCCCGCCACCACCCACCGCCACCACCTTCGACTATCTCTACCATTGCCACCTATCACCACCCACCACCACCGACTACCGTCACTCATCACCGATTTTATTCCTTCGTCTATTCTTTCCTACCAAACAATATAAAGTCATGATTTATTTCATTCTCACATGGTGTAACCAAACAAGACATGTAATGGTAATGATCCATTCCATTACATTGTCCATTCCATTACCTCGTACATTTCATTCACCCGTCTATTTCATTACGCCATACCAAACAGACCCTAAAGGAAAAGATGAGAACAACACTCATAATCATGGGCGCAGCTTAAGTAGGGCAGGAGGGGGCAGCCGACCCCTCGAACTTTTCGCTCGGTAGTGGAGAATATGTAGTTTTCGTATAGAAATTTTTGGGTATATACGTTTTCGATCCCCGGTTTTATAAAAATTTTTAGGTCCGATGACTTCCGCCCACTCAGTCGGAAAACTCAAACTTCACCGCATCTAATGTTGTGGATGAATCCCCAAAGCTCCTATCTTTTTCCTAGATGCACTCACCACACTAGCAACAACACTTTTTTCTACGTTTTGGTGGGAGTCTCTATCTAGAGAGTAGGGTCATCCAAATAAACTACTAACCCCATTCTTGCTATGATTACTAAAAAGTCACGAGTCAATAATGTTTTACACAAACTTATACTAATTTTTTCGTTTTAAGCTTTTTTTTTCCAGGTATTTACTTTAACCTTTCGTGCTTTAAGCATGAGAGGAATATGTTCTCTTTTTTATTGGTAAATAGTCAAATCTGAGTGAGGCGTTGTTTCTATTTCATTTTCTTAACTGTTATTGTTATTAGAGTAAATTTCAAAGTTCGTCATTTATGTATGTCTAATATATCAAAGTATGTCCTTTATCTTTAATATCTTCAAGAAACATACTTAATGTTTGCAAATCCTTACATGTTACGTCCTTTAGTCCTAATCCAGTTACTTTTCATGGTTAAATCAGACAAAGTGTATCCTACATAAGGGTATTTTGGACATTTTACCATTTATTTATATAAAACAATATACCTCCTCTCCTCCACCAGACACAAACACTCTCTCTCTCTCTGCCATCACCTCCACCAGCCACCACCATTACCTCCACCAGACACCCCCACCAGCCACCACCACGACCACCGCCAGCCACCCCCACCAGCCACCATTCTAACCAAATCCAGATATCAAAACATTAAAGCCAAAATCCATAATCAGGAATTGAAACCCAGAAGCAGAAATCAAGACATTATAACCAAATCTAGACATGAATCACTAGAACCAAAATCCAGAAGCAGAAACCGAAATCGAAACACTAAAACTAAAATCCAGAAGCAAAAATCAAAACATTACAACCAAAATCCAGAAGCAGCAATCGAACATTAGCAAAATCCCGACCTTCTGTGACTCGATCCGACTCGCCGGAGACTTTATAACTCCGGCCATGGCCCGTCTTTGTCATCCTCCCACCACACCCTCACCTGAACCCCACACCGAACACCTAAAATCAACAACCAGCAGCCGCTTCCTTCCAGATCTAAGAGATGAATGCCACCACACCCCACCTGCAACCACCAACACCACCATCCACCAACACCCACCTGCCACCACACCCTACCTGCAACGAACAACACCACCTCCACCACCGTCAACACCTCCACCACGCACCTCCACTCCTGCTACAAAACCCCCATCACCGCTGCACAAACCTTTTCACCGCACCTCCACTCCTGCTGCAAAACCCCCACCACCGCTGCATAAATAATGGCTGTTGATTGTAGCCGATAATCTGCTTAGATTTCGATTGGTTTGAGGAGTTATTCATCGGGTATAGGTTGAGTTGTGTATCTTGCCATCGATATCGGAAAACGAGGGGGGCGCCGCTGCCACTGTTGCCGTAAAAGGAGGGGATCGACTCCTTTCTTCTTCTCCGTCTCTCTCTCTCTCTTCGATCTGTCCGATCTGCTCAGTAGGGGGGTGTGGGTGTGTGTGGGCGACGATATCGGGAGACATAAGAGGATCGGGTGTGAGTGTGGTCTCCGGAGAAGGAGCGACAGAGGGAGGGTGAGGGTTATGGGGGCTTGTCGGGGAATGCTCAAATAGTTGGGTGGGGTAGGAGTGGTGGCCGGGAGATGGTGGTAGATGGTGGTGTCACCAGAAGTTAGAGAGAGAGTGGGGCAGGGAGAGAGTTTAGAGAGAGAGGGAGTCTGGTTGGTAAAGTGTGTATATAACTATATACGTAAATATATATAATATATTTTAATTGTTTTATTTATTACTTTTTATATTTATTAATTTGAGTAAATAAAGTAAATGACCAAAATACCCTTATGTAGGGTCCATTTGGTCATACTTAACTGTAAAAATTAACCTAGTTAGGGCTAAAGGACATAACTTGTAAGGATTTGCAAACATCGAGTATGTTTTCTGAGCTTATTAAAGATAAAGGACATACTTTGATATATTAGACATACATAAAGGACGAACTTTGAAATTTACTCTTGTTATTATCATTAACTTAATTTCAATTAAGCTATCATTACTTTTGTTCTCCATTGACGTTGATACAACCTTAAAAAATCGCCCAAACCCCAAGATCAAGCCTGACACTTAGGTTTAGGTTTTGAGCACATAAATAGAAGTTGGATTTTGTTGCATTTGGTTCAAGAGGGTGATGGTTATGGTGTTGAATGGGGGAGAGGGTTCGTTATATTTTATAACTAACAATACTATTACTAAAATAATATGTGAAATTAGACTTTAAATCATTATCCAATCATCAAAAAATATATGTGTGTTTCACATAGAATTTATCATGTAACATTTTTAGTGGGAAATCATCAAAATAGTCAAGTTGATCAAAGTTTTTTACTAAAGAAGCCACTGATATTAGACGGCCAAAAGCCAAGTCTTCGTTGACATCCAAAAGCAGGGGCTAAGACTCTAAAAGTGCGGATTAAGCACCCGGTTTTGTCTAAAGTGTCGGCTTAGCCTAGATTTTTTTCAAAAGCACAGGTTATGTCTTAGTCGCCATAGCCAACGAAGCCTATTTGGCGGGAGGTGACTAGGAGGAATCATGAATGCCTATGTTGTCAAAGGCTAGAAATTCAATGACTATTTTGGTAAAAACCTTAGTCATGTTGACTAGTTTGATGATTTTCACAATTTTTTTGGGGCACATTTGTAACATGGTGTGGCCTTGGTAAATGACAGAGCCAACACAGTGGCTTTGGTATTGGTGTGTGAAGGAAATGAGTCGTGTTTAAAACCTGTAGAAATCGATTTGACTAGCAGATTGGTTGGTTTGAGATTCACATGGTTTGGTTTATGATACAGTGTTTTTGGTTTAACGGTTCGGTCTGGTTTGAAAATTGGGATGGACCAGGTAAAGCAAACTGACCGTATAACCTTCTTAATATATATAGGGTAGAGATCCTAAGAGAAGTCCACCCTATTTGAGAAACTTGAGAAGCAATCTGGACCACACATTTTCCCTAAGAAAAAATGCAAAAAAATGTGAAAAAAATGCAAATTTTTTTTTTTTGGAAAAATCGCAACTTTTTCTTTAAGGATTAATTTTTTTTTTATTTTTTAAATTTTTTTTATTTTTTTGGGATTTATACACATGTGTATATTGTTAATCTTTTAACTATACATATATGTATATTGTCAATTATACATATATGTATATACATGTTTAAAATTGAAATAATATGTGTTATAAATCCTAAACCTTATACCATAAACACTAAAGCTAAACCTTAATGCTAAACCTTAAACCCTAAAGCTAAACCCTAATTCTAAACCCTAATGCTAAACCCTAATTCTAAAACCTAAAGCTAAACCCTAATGCTAAACCCTAAAGCTAAAACTAAACCCTAAAGCTAAACCCTTAATGCTAAACCCTAATGCAAACCCTAAAGATAAAGCTAAACCCAAAAGTTAAAGCTAAACCCAAAAGCTAAACCCTAATGCTAAACGCTAATGCTAAACCCTAAATACTATTACTAAACGCTAATGCTAAACCCTAAAGCTAAACCTAAACCATAAAGCTAAACCCTAAACCCTAATGCTAAACCCTAAATACTAATACTAAACCCTAAATAACACTTATTTTTCAACTTTAAACATGTATATACATGTATGTATAATTGACAATATACATATATGTATAGTTAGAAGATTAACAATATACACATATGTATAAATCAAAAAAAAAATTAAAAAAAAAAAATTAAATTCTTAAAGAAAAAACAGCGATTTTTCAAAAAAAAAAAATTGCATTTTTTTTACATTTTTTTGCATTTTTTTGCTTAGGGGAAATGTGTGGTCCAGAATGCTTCTCAAGTTTCTCAAATAGCGTACTACTTCTCACATGATCCTTATCATATATATATATATATAGAGGACAAAGATCTGTTAGAAACCACCCTTTATTGCGAGAACCATGAGAACCAATGTGAACACAACCAAAAATACCTAAAAATAGCTAAAAAACACAAAAAAAATATATTTATTTTTTAATATTTTTTATAAAAAATCACTACTTTTAGTAGCAAAAAAAAAATTTGTGTTTTTTTTTTTTTTTTTTTTTTTTAAAGTTTTTTTGGGCTTTAGTTTTTAGCATTTTAGCTTGGGGGTAGGTTTTTGGGGGGTGGGGGAGGGGGGGGGGGGTTAGGTTTTTTTTGGGGGTGGGGGGTGGGGGGGGGGTTAGGTTTTTTTTAGGTTTTTGTGTGTTTTAGTTTTTAGCATTTAGCTTGGGGGGTTAGGTTTTTTTAGGGTTTTTTTAGCTATTTTAGGTTGTGTTCACATTGATTCTCGCGGTTCTCGCATGAACCTTACCCTATATATATATATGTGGGGGAATGATCCACTAAAAAGTGGATTTTGCCTAAGTAGCCTAAGAATGATTGTTATGATGACATGTGCCACTCCTAATAAGTAGGAATGAATGACATTTTGTTCCTTATAAATAGGAGTGAAAATGACATGTGGCACCCTATTTGTTTTTTAAAATTACAACAAAAAAATCTAGTACAAAAAAATCTAGCACAAAAAATCTAGTACAAAGAAATATAGCACAAAAAATGTAGTACAAAAAAATATAGCACAAAAATAATCTAGCACAAAATAATCTAGCACGAAAAAATTCAGCAAAAAATGTAGTACAAAAAACTCCAACACAAAAAATTGAGAAAAAAAATTAAGACAAAAAAATTCAGCACAAAAAATTTAGCACAAAAATATAGTACAAAAATCCAGCACAAAAAAATGTTATACAAAATAGAAATACAACACATTTTAGTGGGTTTTTTTATGCTTCATATTTTATATAGCAATGTGGTACTCAAATTAAAAATAAAAAGACGCTCGATTTTACGGTGAAATTTTTATGAAAAAATAATGTCGTATAAAAAAGTTATGAACGTTTAAAAATTGGGGGTGGAATATGCATGTGCCTTGCATGTGGAGAGAGAAAGTCCATAAATATGATTTTTCCAAGATACCCTTTCATGCCTCCTTTCTCCTACACTTTCATCTTAACCATTGATTTGAAAAATGAATGGTTAAGATTACTTCTCATCATACTTAGGCAAAATAAACTTTTTATTTGATCTTACCCCTATATATATATATAGGGGGAGGTTCATTTGAGAACAAAATTTAGTTGAGAAGAAAAAGAACAAAGGGTACAATTGTAAAATATTAAGTAGTTATTCTTTAATCTCATTTATTACAATCTTTAAGTAATTAATTACTCATAAAGACTATTATTGTCTACACTAATTTTCATTGCCTACACAAATAAAAAGTTATCCTACACATTTTGAAAATTATCCTACACATGCTCAAATTTATCCTACACAACTCGTAATTTATCCTACACACCTAGTAATTTATCCTACACTCTAAATTATTTTTTTTTTAATTTTTGAAAAAATATATATTTTTTGAAAATAAGTTACAAATTTAATGCAGTTAGCTATTAAAAAGGAAGACTAGATATTAATGATCTATGTGACTTTACCAATATATCCTTACATTAAAATTAAATGAAAATATTAAATGAAGTAAAATGAAACATTCTTATTGGTTGAAACTTATTCTTTTTTCTTTTTACAAAAAAATTCTTCTCATTTGAACCTTCCACTATATATATATATATATATATATATAGGGTTGAGTTCATTTCAGAACTATAAATAACTATAGAACTTTCAGAACTCCTAATAAACAATCATTTTATATATAAGTTTTTGTATTTTGTATCTTTTTACCATCTATTATATGTATTTCTTTGATTACATACATGTTAAAAGTAGTTTACATATGTTTAATTGCCAAAATTATATATATGTGTCATAACTAATCACATATATGTAAAAAAACTAGTTTACATATGTGTAATTATAAAATTACATATAAAAAATGATAAAATTACTCTTAACATTTATGTAATCGTAAAAATACACAAAATAAATGATAAAATTATCCTAAACATAAAAATATATAAATAAATAGATTGTTTATTAGAAGTTCTGCGAGTTCTGCAAATATTTATGGTTCTGAAATGATCCTGACCCTATATCTATATATATATATATATATATATATATATATATAGGGAGCCGCTAAAATGAGAACCACCTCCAGTTGTAAGAACCGCGAGAACCACTCTCCACCAATCAGATTTTACCACCTCAAAGGGTATATTGGTCATTTACTTAAAACTTGTCAAATGTCCTCTTAGTCTGACTTACAGACATAAATCATCACCCCCCCCCCCCCAAAAAAAATTTGTTCATTTCTCTCTCTCCCCAAGCTTCGTTCACCACCATCTTCTCTCCCCTTGGCCACCCCCTCTTCTTTGTTTGTAGCGGCTTCCGGCGACGGACATGCACACCGATAACCCCGGGGCTCAGAGAATAGTGGTGGTGATTGGTTTATGCCGCCCCTCCTCCCCCCCTGTACCCCTTCCTTCTCCGGAAACAAGTCCGGTAAACTCTGTCTATTTTTTGCTTCACCACCATCTGATCACTACTACCACCCGGCTACCCCCTCTTTCTACTTTCTCTCTCTTCGTTTCACCGTCAAACTTTATGGGGGGTTTGTCACACCCCCAAAATCCACCATGCGGAGTATCACCTCTTGGAGGCGTGACATGACCAGGATCGAGCCACCAATCATATTGAACAACGTAATTAAGTAAATAAAACCAACCACAATACAATTGGTGACCAAAAGAGAGTAACCAATTTTAAGTTAACAGCGGAAGCATAAAACGTAAGTCCAAAACATAAGTTCCCTAGTTCATAAGTTTAAAGTCCAAAAAGCAAGTTTAATAAGTTCATAAGGATTAAATGTTTAGCACGGGACATAACAGTCCATATCCCACAACGACATCCTCCTCGTGCAAGCTCCATAAGCATCTAACGACCTCTAAGGCATGTAACAACTAGTCAACGACAAAGTTGAGTCAGTTCACGGTTGGTTGTTTAGTTTTAAGTTGTTTCCGAAAACATGGTTTGTCTTTTGCTGGCTTACTTGCCGTGGGGGTTACCCCATAGTTGAAAATATGATTAACCAATTCCTTCTTTCCCAAACCATACCCATAATTAGTGGGGGCTTCCCCATGTGAACCACTAGACCGTTATGATATCGACTACTAACGAAATTAAGTTGTGCCCTACGTCAATGTCTATCATCATTGACAGTTTGCCATAGTCCATTAGTACACGCCCGTCCGAATGGCACGGTGTGAGGTTTGTTAAACCTAATAGCGCTATTAACTAATGACCCGCTCGCCATCGGCCTCGGCGATTAAGTCGATATAAAATGAGGGACTTAATGATAGAGTTTTGTCTAGTAAGTTTTAAGGTTGTTGTCCAACCCAAGGAGGACGAACGTATGTATTCTACCCAAGGAGAATACGCAGGATTAATATTGGCATCCTACCTATGGAGGATGGCGGTACATATCCTACCCAAGGAGGATATGTAGGTCCCGTTTTAATTCTCTAACCCATTCCCAAACCACCGGGAATCCCATGCATTAGAAAGTGTGTGAACTCACCTTGGTTTGCTCGGTTAGATTAATTACTCTAATAATCAGGAAATCAAGCACGTCCTAGTAAGATACAGATAACAATCAGTTTTTCGTGCATGCATAACACGTATCCTACGTACGGGTTATCTACTCACTACTTCTATCACATACCACACAATTCAAATGTCAAGTTATATTATTTTACCCCCCAAATAATATATAACTATCTCACAAGATAATCAAGCATCCACACAAGTGTTCTAAATAAAAATATATAATATATATATATATATATATATATATATATATATATTTATCCATTTTACTTGTAGAAGTCAACCTCCGATACTTTGTATTTTGTAACAAAACTCATGGCGAAATTTATTTTGAAAAACAAAGTTAAAACGTATTTGTGAGCACTTGTTAGAAAAATAATTTCTAAGTGTTGGAAATTTTAGAAAATTTCGCCAGAGTTTCCTTTGTAAATGGAGGTGTCCATGCTTATTAGCAATTCATTTTCTTTTTGGAAATCATTCAATCAATCAACAACAAGTTACCAAACGACATTACACTAGTAAAGTGCAAAAAGCAATGCACTTTACTTAACAACATGAACTTGGTTTTTCATAAAAAAACGCGTAGTAACTTAGTGGGGGTGTTTAGTGGGTTTAGTTACCCTCCAAAGTGTGTTTACTTTTGTAAAAATCTCATTCTCGGGATTTTTAGATGTTCACAACTTGTAATTATAATTTACAAAAATGTTTACTTATAACATCTTCTTGTGTTAAAAGTATCTCTACCCTTATGTTGTTATTTAAAATAGTGTTGGTTTAATAAAAACCATGTTCTTCTAAAAATCATCCTTTTAAACTTGGTTCTCTTTGAAAATCGTTCACAAGTTTTAGATCTACAAGATCACTAGTTCACTTGATTTATTATTTTTCAAGAAAGTCATTTCTCTTTCAAGTTCATGTGTAGACTAGAAGATGATTATTTCATACAAGAAAATAATCACCTTTAACTTGTTAAACCATGTTTTTAATCATGATTTAACAAGTTCCTTATAATAATCAACAACATATTTCTAATAATCGACAAGCAAGCATCAACATATACCAAACAACATTATAGTAGCATTATTTCATCAAGATTTCATCTTATTTTATCATCATGTTAGCTTTATGTTCAAGACTTATGGTTATGATCTTTTAGTGTTCATAAGCTTTCATCAAGACATAACTATTAACCACTAAAAACATGGAGTAAACAAGGATCAAAGAGGCTTACTACTAGCTTTTAAGCTAGGGAAGAACTATGATGAAGATTGAGTGGATAAAAGCAAACGGAAGAGGTCCTTCAAAATCCGAGAACACCGAGCTTCCTAATTCGCCTTCTAACACCTTGAAGTACACTTGAAATGCTTGAACTTGAAACAAAAATGGTGGTGTGTATAGGGGGTAGTTCGGCCGAGACTTAAGGAGGGAGGAGGGAGAGTAAAATGTTGGTGAAATGTGATGAAGATTATGATGGAGCGTTGTTCTTAAAATCCAAGATTCTAATATCCAAAGGGTAAGATGTCTCCCTAAGTACAAGCATGTCTAATCCAAGATCTTATGAGTTCCAAGAAAGGATTTAGGAGATATTAGAAGATTGGAGTAATCTTGGAGGTGGGGGCCACTAGGGGCCGGTTATGGCACAAGGGGGGGGGGTTAAATGTAAATTAGATGGTAAGTAGGTGATTACTTAGGGGTTAAGATGTAAAGTCTAATGTGTAGTGTGTTACATGTATTATGTAAAGTGTTATAGTGCTCGGGGACTATAACTAGCTCAGAAAAATAAAACAATGTTTCTTGCAACATTTTAGTGTTCCGGGTAATGTCCGGTTGTTCGGTTAGATACCGTTCTGTTAAAGTGTCAAGTTATTCCGTTTTGGTGTCCTACATATATCTTTTTGTAACATTTTTAATTCCCAACACTTAGGAAAGCATACAGGACCATTTAGTCAATTTTCTGCACAAGACTAGTATGTTAACAAGCACATGTAAGTATGGCACAGTAATCAAAAAGCAGTTAAGTAATTCAGCACAGTCATCAAGCACTTTTAATTAATCATTAATAAATCGTACGGATACATGGAATTATGAGGGTTGTCACATTCTCCCCCTGTTAAGAGAATTTCGTCCCGAAATTTAGCACGTGGTTATTGAGGAAGCTAGTTAAGTTGCGTGGTTTTCATGGGGTGTCACATCATCCCCCCGTTGGTTTGGAATTTCATCACGAAATTCTGCAGTAGCTTCAGCCTCAGTAGTGGTTGCACTTTTCTTAAACAACTGGGGATACTTGAGTTTCATTTGGTCTTCTCGTTCCCAGGTATACTCTGGGCCACGACGGGAATTCCAACAAACTCGAACAAGAGGTATTCTGGTACGCTTGAGAATCTTAACATCTTGGTCAGTGATCTCTACTGGTTACTCGACGAATTGCAGCTGGTCGTCGATAGTGAGCTCCTTGAGAGGAACTATGAGGGTCTCATCTGACAGACACTTTTTCAGATTTGACACGTGGAATACATTGTGAACTCCGCTAAGTTCTTCAGGTAGATTCAACTTGTAAGTGACTTTGCCAATTTTCTCAATGATTTCGAACGGTCCGACATTACGCGGATTGAGTTTGCCTCGTTTGCCAAAACGAACTACACCTTTCCAAGGTGAGACTTTAAGTAGCACTCGATCCCCAACCTGGAACTCGAGTGGTTTCCTTCGCTTATCAACACTTAGGAAAGCATACAGGACCATTTAGTCAATTTTCTGCACAAGACTAGTATGTTAACAAGCACATGTAAGTATGGCACAGTAATCAGAAAGCAGTTAAGTAATTCAGCACAGTCATCGAGCACTTTTAATTAATCATTAATAAATCGTACGGATACATGGAATTATGAGGGTTGTCACATTCTCCCCCTGTTAAGAGAATTTCGTCCCGAAATTTAGCACGTGGTTATTGAGGAAGCTAGTTAAGTTGCGTGGTTTTCATGGGGTGTCACATCATCCCCCCGTTGGTTTGGAATTTCATCCCGAAATTCTGCAGTAGCTTCAGCCTCAGTAGTGGTTGCACTTTTCTTAAACAACTGGGGATACTTGAGTTTCATTTGGTCTTCTCGTTCCCAGGTATACTCTTGGCCACGACGGGAATTCCAACGAACTCGAACAAGAGGTATTATGGTACGCTTGAGAATCTTAACATCTTGGTCAGTGATCTCTACTGGTTACTCGACGAATTGCAGCTGGTCGTCAATAGTGAGCTCCTTGAGAGGAACTATGAGGGTCTCATCTGACAGACACTTTTTCAGATTTGACACGTGGAATACGTTGTGAACTCCGCTGAGTTCTTTAGGTAGATTCAACTTGTAAGTGACTTTGCCAATTTTCTCAATGATTTCGAACGGTCCGACATTATGCGGATTGAGTTTGCCTCGTTTGCCAAAACGAACTACACCTTTCCAAGGTGAGACTTTAAGTAGCACTCGATCCCCAACCTGGAACTCGAGTGGTTTCCTTCGCTTATCAGCATAGCTTTTCTGACGGTCACGAGCTGCCGCTATTCGTTGTCGTATCTGAGCAATCTTCTCGGTTGTATCTACTACAAGTTCTGGGCCAGTGATTTGATTGTCGCCAACCTCTGCCCAACAAAGAGGTGATCGACACTTTCGTCCGTACAATGCCTCGAACGGAGCGGCCTGGATACTTGTGTGGTAACTATTGTTATACGAAAACTCCACTAACGGGAGGTGTTTTTCCCAGCCATTACCAAAGTCGATTACACATGCCCTAAGCATGTCTTCAAGGGTTTGGATGGTGCGTTCAGATTGCCCATCCGTCTGTGGGTGATATGCCGTGCTCATGTCTAATCGAGAACCAAAGGACTTGTGCATAGCTTGCCACAATTCAAATGTAAAACTTGAGTCACGATCAGAAATGATGGAGGTTGGCACTCCGTGCCTTGATACTACTTCCTTTAGGTAGATGTCTGCTAGAGTAGAAAACTTATCCGTTTCCTTGATAGCCAAGAAGTGTGCAGACTTAGTCAATCGATCCACGATCACCCAAATGGTATCATTTCCGCGTTGAGATCTAGGCAGGCCAGTAACGAAATCCATGGAGATTTGCTCCCACTTCCATGTCGAGATCTCTGGTTGTTGGAGTAGGCCTGATGGTTTCTGATATTCAATCTTGACTCTCGCACAAGTCAAACCTTTACTGACGTAGGTTGCTATGTTGACTTTCATACTAGGCCACCAGTATGTAATTTTAAGTCGTCGTATATCTTATCCGAACCAGGATGTACTGAGTAACGAGACTTGTGTGCTTCATCCATCACAAGCTCGCATAAGTTTCCATAAAGTGGAACCCAGATGCGCCCGTTAACATAGTAGGCGCCGTCTTCCTTTTGTTCTAACCGTTTCCTTGATCCTCGTAAGGAATCAGCCCTGATGTTCTCTGCTTTCAATGCTTCAACCTGAGCATCTTGAATTTGAGCGGGAAGGCTAGAGTGAATGGTAAGTTGTAACGCACGTACACGCTTAGGTATAGTATCCTTTCGACTGAGGGCGTCGGCCACAACATTGGCTTTGCTCGGATGGTACTTGATCGCACATTCATAATCATTCAAGAGCTCGACCCATCGACGTTGTCGCATGTTTAACTCCTTTGGCTTGAAGATATGCTCGAGACTCCTGTGATCGGTGTAAATGGTGCACTTGGTACCGTACAGGTAATGTCTCCATATCTTAAGCGCGAAAACAACTGCTCCCAATTCCAAGTCGTGCGTAGTGTAGTTCCTTTCATGAACTTTAAGTTGGCGCGATGCGTAGGCAATGACCTTGTCACGTTGCATCAACACGCAACCAAGTCCTTGGATGGAAGCGTCGTAATAAACCACAAAATCATCTGTGCCTTCAGGCAATGAGAGAATAGGCGCGCTACAAAGTCTATCTTTTAAGTGCTGAAATGCGGACTCCTGTACATCACCCCAACGATAGGTGACACCTTTTTGAGTCAGTGAGGTGAGAGGTTGCGCAATCTTAGAGAAATCCTTGATGAATCTTCTGTAGTAGCCTGCCAAACCCAAGAATTGGCGGATTTCTGTTGGTGTACGGGGTGCAGGCCAGTTCTTGATCGAGTCTACCTTGGATGGATCCACATGAATCTCATCCTTGTTTACCACATGGCCTAGAAAGTGGACTTCGCGAAGCCAGAAGTCACATTTCGAAAATTTGGCATACAACTGCTCCGTTCGAAGGAGTTCCAAAATAAGCCTCAGGTGTTGCTCATGTTCTTCCTGACTCTTCGAATAGATCAGGATGTCGTCGATGAAAACGATAACGAACTTATCCAGGTAGGGTTTGCACACTCGGTTCATGAGGTCCATGAAGACCGCTGGTGCGTTTGTTAATCCAAAAGGCATAACCAGAAACTCATAGTGCCCGTAGCGAGTTCTGAATGCTGTCTTGGAGATGTCCTCATCTCGGAGTCTCAGCTGATGATAGCCCGATCTTAAGTCAATCTTAGAGTAGAAGCTCGACCCTTGCAGCTGGTCGAATAGGTCATCAATACGTGGGAGGGGATAACGATTCTTCACAATCACCTTGTTGAGTTCGCGATAGTCAATACACATTCTGATGGTACCGTCTTTCTTCTTCACAAACAAGACTGGAGCTCCCAGGGCGAAGAGCTTGGGCGAATAAAACCCTTGTCCAAGAGGTCTTGCAATTGAGTGGACAATTCTTCCAGTTCTGATGGGGCTAGACGATAAGGTGCACGAGCTATTGGTGTTGCTCCAGGAGCTAGCTCTATTTGAATTTCAACTTGACGATGACGCGGGAGACCAGGAAATACCTCAGGGAAGTCACGTACAATAGGTATGTCTTATATCTTCCTTTCTTCCGAAGATGTATCAGAAACGAGGGCTAGGATAGCAGTGTGGCCCTTTCGCAAACACTTCTGGGCCTTAAGGAAAGAGATGATGCCCACAACAGCACCACTCTTTTCGCCAAGAATCACGAGGGGTTCTTCACCAGAACGAGGGATGCAGATAATCTTCTCGTTGCAAAGAATTTCCGCTTGCTGATGAGATAACCAATCCATCCCATAACAACGTCGAAACTACCCAGAACGATAGGAATGAGGTCGATAGAAAAGGTCTGATCAGCAAGAACAAGATTACAACCCTTAACTATGTGTGTGGCCTCAAAACTTTTACCGTTTGCTAGCTCTACCATGTGTTTGGTGGTCAAAAGTGTGGGGGTGCATTTAAGAATTTGACTAACTCTTAGGAACACATATCTAGCATCGGCACCCGAATCAACTAAAATAGAAACAAAGAAATTGTCTGGTCGGAACTTACCCGCCACAACATTGGGGTTGTTTCTTTCTTCTCCTTGTCCATTCAGGAAGTCACGCTCAACAGTCCTGTGGTTATCCTTATTGTCTCCGTTATTGTTCCCGTTGCCCTGGTTGTTGCTGTTGTCACGATTTTGCCTCATCTGCGGACAGTTCCTCTTGAGGTGGTCTTCAGCTCCACATCAAAAACACCCCTTTTTGCTACCCTACTGCTGCTGGTGGTTCCGGTTTGCAGGATATGGGCTCCTGCAGTTTCTAGCCATATGTCCCATCTTCTTGCACCGATGACAACACGATCCCGCACATGACCCGGTGTGGTGCCGTTGGCACTTGCGGCATCTCGGTTTATTCCCTAGGTATCCCCCCTGATTTTGGTAGTTCAGTCCCTGTTGTACGAGTTTCCTGTGCGGTTCCTGTTGTATAGAGCTAGGACCCTCACCTTGGTGGTCACCCCAAATATTCTTGTTACTAATAAGGGCATTTGCATTGGAAAAGTTACGCTTGGGCAACTTGCCCTCTTCCACCGCCTGATCGGTGAGTTGGTGCGCCAAACGAACGACTTGCTGGATTATGGGAAGGTTGGCCGCAATTACAGACCCTTGGATTTCCGGGACTAAGCCTCTGAGGTATAGCTTGATTCATCTAGATATGGGTTGTGACATGTTAGGACATAAGGCAGCCAATTCGTTGGAGCTCTTTGTGTACGCCTCAATCTCTGATCCTTCCATCTTCAGACCATAATACTCTATTTCAAGTTCCAGAATGTCGTCCAGGTGGCAGAATTCTTCCTTAATCAAATCCTTGAAGTCGCTCCAGAGGGTGGCATTCGCGTCTGCCAACCCGAGCATCTGAACTTGTGCGTTCCACCAAGAGTACGCTTTCCCTTGCAACATGCCAGTAGCGTACTCTACTCGTTTGCTGGCAGGGCTTTCACTTTCTTCGAATGTATATTCGATTCTTCGGATCCAGTGTAGAAGGCCGATTGCCCCCTCCAGTGCCATCGAAAGTGGGAGGTTTGCACTCCAAGAACGCCTTGAGGGTGCCTATGCGTGTTTGAGGGTGCATGGGTTGACTCCCTGTTTGGGTTGCTAAGGCTTCAGCAACCCGTTCATTAATCCAGGCCGTCAGCTGATCCTGAGTCAAGTTGAGACGCCCACTCATGATCTACACATCGAGGGAAAACATAGGTAAGAAGGGGGTCGCGAAAGTGCGTAAGTGTGGAGTGACAGAAGAGAGCAAACACATAGGGTTTCAAGCAATAGTTGTTAAGCTAACTAAGCATACCATGATCAAATGCGCTACTTAAACTAGCAGGTAGGCAATACAAACATAACCCATATTACCTATAATGTTGAGTCTTGCACGTGGAGCGAAGTGTCGTTGTGGATCGTTGAGCACTGTACAGGTTATAGTCTGGTTTTGTCAAAAAAAATTTCCCTTTTTAAAACCAAGTTCACTATAACCAATGGCTCTGATACCAATCTGTCACACCCCCAAAATCCACCATGCGGAGTATCACCGCTTGGAGGCGTGACATGACCAGGATCGAGCCACCAATCATATTGAACAACGTAATTAAGTAAATAAAACCAACCACAATACAATTGGTGACCAAAAGAGAGTAACCAATTTTATGTTAACAGCGGAAGCATAAAACGTAAATCCAAAACTGTCACGGCCCCAGCCCCGGTTTGACCTGGTCAGGAGCCGTGGAACAGGAACCCGTGGTATCGATGATGAGACAACGGAAGAATTTTAACAGGATCTTTTAAAACTTAAAATGCCCAATTATTTTATTTCATAAATTGGAGATAAACCTCGTAATTTACAATAGAGGAATTTAACTAGGAAATTCCCTGATTTATTAAAACATGTTTATTCATTTTAACTGAGCCACCTCTTCAAGCTTGTAGTGCTCCGTAGCACGTTTCCTTGATTTACAGCAGGTTGCCTGAAACATGTTTTAAAAATATTTTATCAGCGGGGAAATGCTGGCGAGTCACCCAAATTAAATAAAACGACACATAGTTATCAATTACAGCATAAGAGCGATTACAATGGCTTTTATCTTATTTTTATCTGGCGCCGTCTCACATTGCGTGATGATGGTCATACCACCATTGGGTCCTGTCACCCAAGTAGTGACGATCACTGTTAGGATATATTAGCCTAACCAGTGAAAATTAGTAATGTGCACAATAACCCACTAGCCAGTGATTAAGATATCCACGACTTACTTCCTGTAATTATAACATTTGAAAATGGAGTATTGTAAAACAGTTGATAAAAAGAGAATGACTCACATTGCAGATTTACGTGGGCAGAGTTTTAGCCTACTGATTAGCCTTTTAACCTAAATTAAATAACATGCACATGAACTAGGTTAGTAACTAATACAACATTTACGATAACTCACGAGATTAAACCCTCACAACGAATGACAAAGCACGATACTTAAACATCCATCGAGGGTGCCTATGCGTGTTTGAGGGTGCATGGGTTGACTCCCTGTTTGGGTTGCTAAGGCTTCAGCAACCCGTTCATTAATCCAGGTCGTCAGCTGATCCTGAGTCAAGTTGAGACGCCCACTCATGATCTAGACATCGAGGGAAAACATAGGTAAGAAGGGGGTCGCGAAAGTGCGTAAGTGTGGAGTGACAGAAGAGAGCAAACACATAGGGTTTCAAGCAATAGTTGTTAAGCTAACTAAGCATACCATGATCAAATGCGCTACTTAAACTAGCAGGTAGGCAATACAAACATAACCCATATTACCTATAATGTTGAGTCTTGCACGTGGAGCGAAGTGTCGTTGTGGATCGTTGAGCACTGTACAGGTTATAGTCTGGTTTTGTCAAAAAAAATTTCCCTTTTTGAAACCAAGTTCACTATAACCAATGGCTCTGATACCAATCTGTCACACCCCCAAAATCCACCATGCGGAGTATCACCGCTTGGAGGCGTGACATGACCAGGATCGAGCCACCAATCATATTGAACAACGTAATTAAGTAAATAAAACCAACCACAATACAATTGGTGACCAAAAGAGAGTAACCAATTTTATGTTAACAGCGGAAGCATAAAACGTAAATCCAAAACTGTCACGGCCCCAGCCCCGGTTTGACCCGGTCAGGAGCCGTGGAACAGGAACCCGTGGTATCGATGATGAGACAACGGAAGAATTTTAACAGGATCTTTTAAAACTTAAAATGCCCAATTATTTTATTTCATAAATTGGAGATAAACCTCGTAATTTACAATAGAGGAATTTAACTAGGAAATTCCCTGATTTATTAAAACATGTTTATTCATTTTAACTGAGCCACTTCTTCAAGCTTGTAGTGCTCCGTAGCACGTTTCCTTGATTTACAGCAGGTTGCCTGAAACATGTTTTAAAAATATTTTATCAGCGGGGAAATGCTGGCGAGTCACCCAAATTAAATAAAACGACACATAGTTATCAATTACAGCATAAGAGCGATTACAATGGCTTTTATCTTATTTTTATCTGGCGCCGTCTCACATTGCGTGATGATGGTCATACCACCATTGGGTCCTGTCACCCAAGTAGTGACGATCACTGTTAGGATATATTAGCCTAACCAGTGAAAATTAGTAATGTGCACAATAACCCACTAGCCAGTGATTAAGATATCCACGACTTACTTCCTGTAATTATAACATTTGAAAATGGAGTATTGTAAAACAGTTGATAAAAAGAGAATGACTCACATTGCAGATTTACGTGGGCAGAGTTTTAGCCTACTGATTAGCCTTTTAACCTAAATTAAATAACATGCACACGAACTAGGTTAGTAACTAATACAACATTTACGATAACTCACGAGATTAAACCCTCACAACGAATGACAAAGCACGATACTTAAACATCCATCGAATTCACGACGAATGACAAAGCATAACCCTAATGTGGGCAGCACTTAAACATCCATTGGATAGTTTAATCGATCGGACATTAAATCGTAGCAGGGATCGAGTTATTACCCTGTTTTGCGGCAGCGATTCGTGATTTGTGTATGTTTTGGAACTGTTTCTATAATATCTCAGTGTACGTTTTGAATTTTAACGTCGAACGAACGAGGAATTACAATAGCCAAAATCCCCTATTTATACCTGGAAAACCACGCCCTCGCGTGGCGCGAGGACCTCTCGCGTGGGGCGAGGGGTACCCTACTACCATAGAGTAGCCTCGTGTCCAAGTAGCTCAGGTGAGTTGGTCTTGCATGCAATTTCGTTATACACGTAAAGCTGTGTTGATAATATCAACTAGGGTTTTACCCCCCTGAGTTTTAGGGGCCCTGATCCTGATTTTGATTGTTCTGGAAATTTTAGGGTTTATGCAGAATCTCTTGGGGATCTTAATTAGGGTTTCCTATTGAACCAAATATAATAATAAATAATAGTTTTGGTGAGAGTTGTTACATCCTCCCCACCTTAATAAAAATCTCGTCCTCGAGATTTACTGGAACAAGTGAGGGTACTTTCGCTTCATTTCTGATTCCAGCTCCCAAGTGTATTCAGATCCTCTCTTTGAATCCCACTTGACTTTGACCAACACAAGTCGCTTGTGCTTGAGAAACTTGATCTTTCTATCTTCTATTTGTAATGGCTTCTCAACAAACTTTAACTTTTCATTTACCTCTATATCTTGAAGAGGTACAACCAAAGATTCATCAGATAAACATTTCTTGAGGTTGGATACATGGAATACATCATGTACTCCAGCTAATTCTTTTGGTAGTTGTAAACGATAGGCAACTGGTCCTATACGTTGGATTACTGAAAATGGTCCTACGTATCGTGGACTTAGCTTTCCTTTCTTACCGAATCGAACTACTCCTTTCCAAGGAGAAACTTTCAACAGTACTTTGTCTCCAATTTGAAACTCCAACGGCTTCCTTCTATTGTCTGCATAACTCTTCTGGCGATCTTGAGCCGTCTTTAGTCTTTCCTTGATTTGAGTGATTTTATCGGTAGTTTCTTGCACTATTTCAGGACCTGATAATTGACTTTCTCCTATTTCTGCCCAACAAACTGGAGTTCTGCACTTTCGTCCATACAGTGCTTCAAATGGGGTAGCTTCGATGCTTGAATGATAACTATTGTTATAGGAGAATTCAATTAAAGGTAAGTGATCATCCCAGTTTCCACCAAAATCTATTTCACATGCTCGGAGCATGTCTTCCAGAGTTTAGATCGTCCTTTCACTTTGTCCGTTGGTCTGAGGATGATATGCAGTACTTAGATTTAGTCGGGTTCCCATTGCTTCCTGGAAACTTGTCCAGAAGTGGGAAGTGAATCGACTATCTCTATCCGATACAATGGAGAGTGGAACTCCATGTAAGGATACTACTCCGTCTACGTACAATTTGGCTAACCTTTCCATGCTAAAGGTTTCTTTCATAGGTAAAAAGTGAGCTGATTTGGTTAATCGATCTACAATTACCCAAATCGCATCATTACATTTTCTGGTTTTGGGTAACTTAGTAACAAAATCCATTGTTATGAGTTCCCATTTCCAGACAGGCATTTCTAATTGTTGAAGTAGACCTGATGGTTTCTGGTGTTCTGCCTTAACTTGTGAACAAGTAAGACATTTAGAAACATATCTAGCTATGTCCTTTTTCATTCCTATCCACCAGAAATTATTTCTTAAATCTTGGTACATTTTATTGTTTCCTAGATGTATGGTATACCTAGATTTATGAGCTTCTTCTTTAATCTTATTTCTTAATTCTCCTTGTTTAGGTACCCAAATCCTTTTCTTGTGGAATCTCCAAATTCCATCACTTCCTTGTTCCAATTATTTTATTCGTCCCTTCATTCCTTCAGCATCGTCCTTGATTGCTGTTTCTTGAACATTCTTTAGTTGTTCCATTAAATCTAACTGTAGATTTAATCTAAGAGCACGGACCCGTCGTTTTTTCTCATGATACTTACGACTTAAGGCATCTGCAACTACATTGGCCTTTCCCTCGTGATACTAAATATCACAGTCGTAATCGCTTATTATTTCCATCCATCTCCTTTGTCTCATGTTTAACTCTTTTTGTCCAAGTATATACCTTAAACTTTTGTGATCCGTCTAGACAGTAAACTTACTTCCATACAGATAATGTCTCCAAATTTTGAGGGCAAAAATTATGGCTCCTAACTCTAAGTCGTGAGTCGTATAGTTTTCCTCGTGATTTTTCAATTGTCTTGATGCATACGCAATTACCTTCTTACGTTGCATTAACACACATCCTAATCCTAGCTTTGAAGCATCACAATATACTTCAAAATCTTCTGTTCCTTCTGGTAAGGCTAGAATTGGAGCATTTGTTAACTTTTGCTTCAAAATCCTAAAGGCTTCTTCTTATTTAGTTCCCCATTCAAACTTAACTGATCTACAGGTTAGCTTAGTTAATGGTACGGCTATCTTAGAAAAATCCTTAATAAACCGTCTATAATATCCAGCTAAACCTATAAAACTTCTAATTCCCATTGCTGATTGCGGAACCTTCCATTTGGTGATTGCTTCTATCTTAGTAGGATCTACGTGAATGCCTTCGTGATTTACCATATGTCCTAAGAATTGCACTTCTTGTAGCCAAAATTCACACTTCGAGAATTTGGCGTACAACTTCTCCTTTCTTAACAAAGTTAAGAGTGCATGCAAGTGCTGACAATGCTCGTCCTGACTTTTGGAATAAATAAGTATATCGTCAATGAAGACAATTACAAATTTATCCAAATACGGTTTACAGATTCTATTCATCATGTCCATAAATACGGCAGGTGCATTTGTTAACCCAAAGGGCATGACTGTAAACTCGTAATGACCATACCTAGTTCTGAAAGCCGTTTTAGGTATGTCTTCTCCTTGTACCTTTAATTGATGATATTCGGAGCGTAAATCTATCTTAGAAAAGTATCTAGCTCCCTGGAGTTGATCAAAGAGATCATCAATCCTAGGTAATGGGTATCGATTCTTAATTGTAACCTTATTGAATTCTCTATAATCGATACACATTCGCATTGAACCATCCTTTTTTCTTTACAAACAACACTGGCGCTCCCCAATGGGATGAACTAGGTTGTATGAATTCTTTATTTAGTAATTTATCTAATTGCTTTTTCAATTCTAACATTTCGGTGTAGTTTCAGGAATTAGATGAATTCTAAATTCTACTTCCCTATTAGGTGGTAATCCAGGTAGTTCTTCTGGGAATAATTCCAAGTATTCTGATACTTCTGGAATGTCTTTAAGTTCTTTACCTTTAGTGTTAATGATTACGGAAATCATATACACTACTCCTTGCTTTCGTTCATAACTAGCAACTTTCATTACTGAAATGAACTTCATTGGCTTTCGTGGTTTATCTCCTGTAATCACCACTACTTCTCCTGAGGGTGCATGAATTTCTATAGAATTCTTATCACAAAGGATTCGAGCATGGTTGGCTACTAACCAATCCATTCCTAACACAACATCGAACCCAACTAAATTCATTGGTAATAGGTTTGCATGAAATTTATGACCTGAAAGTTCTATCTTTCCTTCTTGCAAAACCTTATCTATGTTAACAGAATTCCCATCTGCCATTTCGACTGTAAAAATCTGCCTAAGGTTGGTTAATGGTAGTTTAAGAGCTTTGTAGAATGAAGTATTTATAAAACTTTGGTTTGCACCAGAGTCAAATAATACTTTTGCATAGACGTTGTGAACTAGAAACGTACCAGCTATTACGTCTGGAATCAATTCAGCTTCCTGAGTCGTCAGTTGAAAGGCTCTTATGTTCTTCTTGGTAGTTCCTTCTGCAGGTTTGGCCTTATTATCAGTTGGTTTAGCTAATTTAGAGCAGTCTGGCCTAATATGTCCACCTTCTCCACAATTGTAACAAACTGTGAATTTCTTCTTGCTGCAGTCTTCTTCTTGATGCCCCGGAATTTTGCAAAAATTGCAATATCCCTTGCATCTTCCAGAATGCTTCCTTTTACAAGAATTGCAAAATGGTCCAGTGGAAGATTGCCCAGTCCCCCTTCTTTTTTAAATTGTTACGGTTACCCATACGAAATCCTTGGGTAATCTTTTGGGCTACTTCCTTTTTCCTGGTTTCTTCTCGTGTACGTACCAGCCCGTCAGTTAGGGTGTTAGCTAATTCCACAGCATCATCAATAGTGCGTGGTCTCGCAGCTTTGACAATGTCACGGATTTCGCCAATTAATCCCCAAATATAACGGGAAATAAGCACCGGCTCTGGCGAAGCCAGGGTAGGTACAACTCTAGCATACTCGAAGAATGTCGAAGTATACCCTCGACAGTCTACATCCACCATCCGGTGGTTTAGGAATTTATTCGCCATTTGTTCTTTCTCATATTCGGGATAGAATTTTCTTTCCATTAGAGTTTTAAATTCTTCCCAATTCATGGCATAAGCCACATTTCTTCCTTTGGATTGTAATACTGTGTTCCACCATTCTAGCGCCCCTTCTTTGAAAAGATGTGACGCGTACATGACTTTCTCGTCCTCGGCACATTTACTTATTGTAATTACTGCCTCGGTTTTCTCTAACCAACGCAGTGCAGCAGTTGCCCCTTCATTACCTGCAAACTCAGCCGGTTTACAGGCAAGAAACTCCTTGTAAGTGCAACCAGGCGTTGCAGCTTTCATTTTCTTAAGGAACGGAGCTTGCATCCCATCGTTGTTGTTATTAATATGATTGCCGCCTCCATTTACACTATTACTGAAATTATCTTCCTGAGTTCGTTTACTAGGAACAATTTGTTGAGGTTCGATTGGATTTCGAGCAGCAGCAAGGATTGCTGGAATAGCATTGGCTATTCCCTGAGCAACGATATTTTCGATATCTTGCCTATTTAGAAATTGATCCTCATTGTTGTGCTCGGATTGATTACCCTCATTAACTTGTTCATTACCAGCGTTTGCCATCTGGTAATAAATTTTATATAAATAATTAGTATAAATAAGAAACAACCAAATATAACAATTTAATCGCACATAATCACATAAACAAATATACATCCAAAATGGTCAATTTCTCAACTTCTATGTTTATATATTTTAATATGCTTCCGTACATAATGTTATTTTACAACCGTTTTATTGTTTATTTTACACATACTGGTTTTTATTATTATTTATTATTATTATACAAACACAGTTTCATAATCCCCTTTTTCCCTTGTCAACTAGCATATTTGAAAGCGATGTTCCCTCTCATCATATTTCCAGGAGATTTGTCCTCCTATCTCCCGGATCCTATTCCCTGCATCCATCAACTCCTCGCCGAAATGACGGAGTTCGGCTAAGTTTTCATTACTCATTGGTGGGTTTGGTATAGGTTCTGGGTCGAACTGAGGGAAAAAGGTATAGGGGCTGTTGAGAAGGTTTTGACACTGCCAGTCGTTAGTCCACCACTCATCCATTTGTCCTAGAGGTTGGGTGTGGATTAGAGGGTCTGGAATGGCTGGTTCTAGGTTTATTGGGATTTGAATTTCAGCAGGATAAGGGTAAAGGTTGTTATTGATAGGCCTAATGGTATCGCAGCTTGCCAGTATGAAATCTAGCTCTTCTTGCAATGCCATTTCTTTGATTTGTTTGGAGATTTCTCCAATCTCTTGCTTAGAACTTTCTCCAATTTCTATCCCTGCTTGCCTTGAATCTTCCTCAATTTCTATCCCTTTTCCTTTATCCATGGGATTCTCTATCTTAGGAATTTTTCTAGTTGCTGGTTTCCTTCTGCGTACACGTCTCCAGCCTACAAATCTCCTTCTTTTCTTAGGTTTTGCTTTCTCCAGAGGTGGAGTTTGAAATTCTATAGGTTTTTCCACATCAACAAAGTAACCAGTAAATCTTTGGAAACTTCTATGTTCACAGGGTAGAGGTTGAGATTCTCTAGGGCTCCAGATAACTCATTCATGTTGTTTAGCATATATGTAAAAATATTAAGTTAAAATTTTATAACGAAAATTCACAAATAACCTTCAAATATTATTACATATCGTGTGACTAATTTAATACAAAGGACAAAAAAAAAAAAAAAATTAAAACATACTAGGGTTTATTGTAAACTTTATTTATTTATTTACTGGGTAAAGTTTCTGGTTTGTAGATAATAAGGGTGCTATAACTGGGTCAGGATATTTTAAGGATTTGTATTTACTGCTACAGTGGCTAGCATATAGAGATCTGCCCATTTTTCATCTAACTTATCTTCCCACGGTGGATTACTGTCTAATTCCTGGGTTTCTTGATTAACTCTCCTTTCTTTTGGTTGTGATTTCTTTATTTTCTCCCGACTTTTCCTAATAATCAAACTTCTTTTATTAGGAGAAAGTGGTTCCTCATATTGTGCCTTTCGAACAAATATTCCTTCCTCAGGATCTACTGAGTATCTTGAGGAATTTGATCGGGATGAACTTCCCTTTTCTTTTGGTTAAGTATCTAATTTATGGTAGATATCCGAAAGTCTTTTCTTACCCATATTGTAAACAATTATTCAAATAATAAAACATATAATCACAAAATCACAGATTTGGTAATCAGGAAAATTAAGTATTTTGAAATACTTAATAGGCTTAAATCAGTGGCTCGTTCAGTGGCTCTGATACCACCTTTTCCTGTCACGGCCCCAGCCCCGGTTTGACCCGGTCAGGAGCTGTGGAACAGGAACCCATGGTATCGATGATGCGACAGCGGAAGAATTTTAACAGGATCTTTTAAAACTCAAAATGCCCAATTATTTTATTTCATAAATTGGAGATAAACCCCGTAATTTACAATAGAGGAATTTAACTAGGAAATTCCCTGATTTATTAAAACATGTTTATTCATTTTAACTGACCCACCTCTTCAAGCTTGTAGTGCTCCGTAGCACGTTTCCTTGATTTACAGCAGGTTGCCTGAAACATGTTTTAAAAATATTTTATCAGCGGGGAAATGCTGGCGAGTCACTCAAATTAAATAAAACGACACATAGTTATCAATTACAGCATAAGAGCGATTACAATGGCTTTTATCTTATTTTTATCTGGCGCCGTGTCACATTGCGTGACGATGGTCATACCCCTATTGGGTCCTGTCACCCAAGTAGTGACGATCACTGTTAGGATATATTAGCCTAACCAGTGAAAATTAGTAATGTGCACAATACCCCACTAGCCAGTGATTAAGATAACCACGACTTACTCCCTATAATTATAACATTTGAAAATGGAGTATTGTAAAACAGTTGCTAAAAAGAGAATGACTCACATTGCAGATTTACGTGGGCAGAGTTTTAGTTTACTGATTAGCCTTTTAACCTAAATTAAATAACATGCACACGAACTAGGTTAGTAACTAATACAGCATTTACGATAACTCACGAGATTAAACCCTCACAACGAATGACAAAGCGCGATACTTAAACATCCATCGAATTCACTACGAATGATAAAGCATAACCCTAATGTGGGCAGCACTTAAACATCCATTGGATAGTTTAATTGATCGGACATTAAATCGTAGCAGCGATCGAGTTATTACCCTGTTTTGCGGCAGCGATTCGTGATTTGTGTGTGTTTTGGAACTGTTTCTATAATATCTCAGTGTACGTTTTGAATTTTAACGTCGAACGAACGAGGAATTGCAATAGCCAAACTCCCCTATTTATACCTGGAAAACCGCGCCCTCGCGTGGTGCGAGGACCTCTCGCGTGGTGCGAGGACCTCTCGCGTGGCGCGAGGGGTACCCTACTACCATAGAGTAGCCTCGTGTCCCAGTAGCTCAGGTGAGTTGGTCTTGCATGCAATTTCGTTATACATGTAAAACTGTGTTGATAATATCAACTAGGGTTTTACCCCCCCCCCCCCCTTGAGTTTTAGGGGCCCTGATCCTGATTCTGACTGTTCTGGAAATTTTAGGTTTTATGCAGAATCTCTTGGGGATCTTAATTAGGGTTTCCTATTGAACCAAATATAATAATAAATAATAGTTTTGGTGAGAGTTGTTACAAAAACATAAGTTTCCTAGTTCATAAGTCCAAAACGCAAGTTTAATAATTTATAAGGATTAAATGTTTAGCACGGGACATAACAGTCCATATCCCACAACGACCTCCTCCTCGTGCAAGCTCTATAAGCATCTAACGACCTTAGCATGTAACAACGAGTCAACAACAAAGTTGAGTGAGTTCACAGTTGGTTGTTTAGTTTTAAGTTGTTTCCGAAAACATGGTTTGTCTTTTGCTGTCTTTTGCCGTGGGGGTTACCCCATAATTGAAAATATGATTAACCAATTCCTTCTTTCCCAAACCATACCCATAATTAGTGGGGGCTTCCCCATGTGAACCACTAGCCCGTTATGATATCGACTACTAACGAAATTAAGTTGTGCCGTACGTCAATGTCTATCATCATTGACAGTTTGCCATAGTCCATTAGTACACGCCCGTCCGAACGGCACGGTGTGAGGTTTGTTAAACCTAATAGCGCTATTAACTAATGACCCGCTCGCCATCGGCCTCGACGATTAAGTCGATATAAAATGAGGGATTTAATGATAGAGTTTTGTCTAGTAAGTTTTAAGGTTGTTGTCCTACCCAAGGAGGACGAACGTACGTATTCTACCCAAGGAGAATACGTAAGATTAATATTGGCATCCTACCTATGGAGGATGGCGGTACATATCCTACCCAAGGAGGATATGTAGGTCCCGTTTTAATTCTTTAACCCATTCCCAAACCACCGGGAATCCCATGCCTTAGAAAGTGTGTGAATTCACCTTGGTTTGCTCGGTTAGATTAATTACTCTAATAATCAGGAAATCAAGCACGTCCTAGTAAGGTACAGATAACAATCAGTTTTTTCATGCATGCATAACACGTATCCTACGTACGGGTTATCTACTCACTACTTCTAACACATACCACACAATTCAAATGTCAAGTTATATTATTTTACCCCCAAATAATATATAACTATCTCACAAGATAATCAAGCATCCACACAAGTGTTCTAAATAAAAATATATATTATAATATATATATATATATATATATATATATATATATATATATATATATATATATATATATATAAAAGTCAACCTCCGATACTTTGTATTTTGTAACAAAACTCATGGCGAAGTTTATTTTGAAAAACAAAGTTAAAACGTATTTCTGAGCACTTGTTAGAAAAATAATTTCTAAGTGTTGGAAATTTTAGAAAATTTCGCCAGAGTTTCCTTTGTAAATGGAGGTGTCCATGCTTATTAGCATATCATTTTCTTTTCGGAAATCATTCAATCAATCAACAACAAGTTACCAAACGACATTACACTAGTCAAGTGCAAAAAGCAATGCACTTTACTTAACAACATGAACTTGGTTTTTCATAAAAAAACGCGTAGTAACTTAGTGGGGTGTTTATTGGGTTTAGTTAACCTCCAAAGTGTGTTTACTTTTGTAAAAATCTCATTCTCGGGATTTTTAGATGTTCACAACTTGTAATTATAATTTACAAAAATGTTTACTTATAACATCTTCTTGTGTTAAAAGTATCTCTACCCTTATGTTGTTATTTAAAATAGTGTTGGTTTAATAAAAACCATGTTCTTCTAAAAATCATCCTTTTAAACTTGGTTCTCTTTGAAAATCGTTCACAAGTTTTAGATCTACAAGATCACTAGTTCACTTGATTTATTATTTTTCAAGAAAGTCATTTCTCTTTCAAGTTCATGTGTAGACTAGAAGATGATTATTTCATACAAGCACATAATCACCTTTAACTTGTTAAACCATGTTTTTAATCATGCTTTAACAAGTTCCTTATAATAATCAACAACATATTTCTAATAATCAACAAGCAAGCATCAACATATACCAAACAACATTATACTAGCATTATTTCATCAAGATTTCATCTTATTTTATCATCATGTTAGCTTTATGTTCAAGACTTATGGTTATGATCTTTTAGTGTTCATAAGCTTTCATCAAGACATAACTATTAACCACTAAAAACATGGAGTAAACAAGGATCAAAGAGGCTTACTACTAGCTTTTAAGCTAGGGAAGAACTATGATGAAGATTGAGTGGATAAAAGCAAACGAAAGAGGTCCTTCAAAATCCGAGAACACCGAGCTTCCTAATTCTCCTTCTAACACCTTGAAGTACACTTGAAATGCTTGAACTTGAAACAAAAATGGTGGTGTGTATAGGGGGTAGTTCGGCAAGACTTAAGGAGGGAAGAGGGAGAGTAAAATGTTGGTGAAATATGATGAAGATTATGATGGAGTGTTGTTCTTAAAATCCAAGATTCTAATATCCAAAGGGTAAGATGTCTCCCTAAGTACAAGCATGTCTAATCCAAGATCTTATGAGTTCCAAGAAAGGATTTAGGAGATATTAGAAGATTGGAGTAATCTTGGAGGTGGGGGCCACTAGGGGCCGGTTATGGCACAAGGGGGGGGGGGGGTAAATGTAAATTAGATGGTAAGTATGTGATTACTTAGGGGTTAAGATGTAAAGTCTAATGTGTAGTGTGTTACATGTATTATGTAAAGTGTTATAGTGCTCGGGGACCATAACTAGCTCAGAAAAATAAAAACAATGTTTCTTGCAATATTTTAGTGTTCCGGGTAATGTCCGGTTGTTCGGTTAGATACTGTTCCGTTAAAGTGTCAAGTTATTCCGTTTAGTGTCCTACATATATCTTTTTGTAACATTTTTAATTCCAACACTTAGGAAAGCATACAGGACCATTTAGTCAATTTTCTGCACAAGACTAGTATGTTAACAAGCACATGTAAGTATGACACAGTAATCAGAAAGCAGTTACGTAATTCAGCACAGTCATCAAGCACTTTTAATTAATCATTAATAAATCGTAGGGATACATGGAATTATGTGGGTTGTCACAGGGTTGCTCAGATCTGAACGGGTGTGGCGGCAGTGGTTAGAAATGAGTTAGGGTTGCTCAGATCTGAACCGGTGGCCCCAAACAGAGGCGGAAGGCGGTGGTGGGGGCGGTTGTTTGGTGGGAGTAGTGCAGAGGCGGAAGGCGGTGGTGGTTTTGTGGGGGACACCGGTGGGGGTTTTGTGCAGAGATCGGTGGTGGTTTTCTGGACGACTGGACCTTTTGTCACTGGTTGTTGATTTATCTGCTTCAATGGTGATTTTGATGATTTTTGGTAAAGTTGTGAATGCTATTTCTTTTTGGGTTTGTTGTTACTGTCATTTTGTTGCTAATGCCATTTTGAATGTTTAAATCGGTTTGAATGATTTTGAATGATGTTCAAGTTCCTTCTGGGGTTTGAATGATGTTCATGTTCCTTCTGGGTTTGATTGATGTTCATGTTCCTTTTGAATGTTTAAATCGGTTGAATCTAGTGCCTTTTTGAATCGGCGATGATGATGAAAAAAAAAACGGACGATGGCGCGGCAAGGATGGTGGAGGGGTAGGTTTTTGAACCCGCAACCCCACTTTGCAGCCTCTGTTTGTCGGAAAATCTGAGCCAAAACTTCGTTTTTTTTTCAGAATCCACTCGTTCTTTTTTATTTTTGTTTGTTGGGTTTTTATATTTTTTTGAGGCGTCGATGATGTTAGCAAACTATCTAAGACACCAACCGAGGTAACGATTCGTTTTTGTGTAAAAAAGATTTTGTAAAAAAAAAGTTAAACCGTAAACTTTTTAACGTAAAACGTAAAACGTAAAAAGTTTTAGGTAAAACGTAAAAGTAATTTTTTTAGTAAAACGTAAAAAAACGCGGCGCGTAAAACGTAAAAAAAAACGTTAACATAAAAAACCGTGTGCGTAAAACGTAAAAAAAAAACGTTAACGTAAAAAAAACTGGCGCGTAAAACGTAAAAAAACCGGCACGTAAAACGTAAAAACGTAAAAAACGTTAACGTAAAAAAACCGGCGCGTAAAACGTAAAAAAAACGTTAACGTAAAAAACCGGGCGCGTAAAACGTAAAAAAATCGGCGCTTAAAACGTAAATAACGTTAACGTAAAAATGACGCGTTGAAAAAAACGACGCGTGAAAAAAGCCGGGCGTAAAAAACGGGTGCGTCAAAAAAACGGGGCGTGAAAAGGCCGGGCGGTAAAAAACGTAAAAACGTTAAACGTAAAAATCTGAAAATAAATCTGAATTTAAAAATGCTTAATAAAAAAACTATGTTTAAAAAAAATCTAATATAATAATACAATAAAGTAATAAAAAAAACAAATAAACTCAAAAAGACAAAATAGAGTGATTTTACTTAAATACCTTTTTAGATTAAAATATTAAAGAAATAATAAAACAAAAAAATACTTAATATTATTTTTAAATACTTTTAATCTCATCCATCCATCAACTTGATCTAATGGCTAGAAAGTGGTTATCGCGGTTATTACAACTGGGAGGTGGTTCATTTTAGCGGTCCCCCTATATATATATATAGGGAGGGGGCTCATGCGAGAACCACCCTTATTGTGAGAACCTTGAGAACCCAATGTGAACACAACCTAAAATAGCTAAAAAAACCTAACCCCCACCCCCTACCCCCAAAAAACCTAAACCCCCCCCCCCCCCCAAAAAAAAAACCTAACCCCCCCCCCCCCCCAAAAAAAAAACCAAACCCCCCCCCCAAGCTAAATGTTAAAAAAAACCTAAAAAAAAACCTAACCCCACCACCCCCCCCCCCCCCCCCAAAAAAAAACCTAACCCCCCCCCCCCCCCCCCCCCCCCCCCCCGCACCCCCCAAAAACCTAAACCCCCCCCACCCCCAAGCTAAAATGCTAAAAACTAAACCCCCAAAAAACCTAAAAAAAAATATAAATTTTTTTTTGAATTTTTTAATAATTTTTTATGTTAAAATCGCTACTTTTCGAAGCCAAAATTTTTTTTTTTTTTAAAAAAATATTATTTTTTTTTTGGCTTCGAAAAGTAGCGATTTTTTTTTTTAAATATTAAAAAATTCAAAAAAATTTTTTTTGTGTGATTTTTAGCTATTTTTAGGCATTTTTGGTGTGTTCACATTGGTTCTCGCGGTTCTCACAATAAGAGGTGGTTCTCGCATGATCTTCTCCCTATATATATATATATATATATATATATATATATATATATATATATATATATATATATATATATATATATAGGGGGCCGCTAAAATGAGAACCACCCCCAGTTGTAAGAACCGTGAGAACCACTCTCCACCAATCACATTCAGCCAACAAAAATGGTAATTTGGTCATTTACCCCATATGTCATATCCATCATTTCTCCTCTCTTTAAAAGATACTGACTTTCCTCTCTCCTCTCTCCTCTCTTTAAAAGATGCAGACTCTCACAATTTGCCACAATTCCTCAGCCACCTCCACCCATTTGCCACACAATTCCTCCGCCACAATTCCTCCGCCACCTCCACCCATTTGCCACCCCCGTCAGGATCCACCACCAGCCACCCCAAATTCTCTCTCGTTTTTGTCACGTTGGCTCAATCAGGGTTCATTTTTGAGTGTTGTTTCTTCACCCCCACTTTCTCGATTCCAAAGTTATCGCCGGCCACCCCCAACTGTGGTGGCGGCTCGTGATACCGGTGGCCCAAAACAGAGGCGGAAGACGGTGGTGGGGCGGTGGTTTGGTCGGAGTTCGGCAGAGGCGGAAGGCGGTGGTGGTTTGTGGGGAGACCGGTGGGGGTTTTGGGGCAGAGATCGGTGATGGTGGTGGTTAGTTCTTCGTAGATCTGAACTTCTTGACATTTTGTCACCACTTGTTGATGGTTGATTCTGTTGAATCTGGTAATTTCACCCTTGTGTTTTTTGACTTTTCTTGATGGTTTGTTTTTATGATGATGTTCATGTGTTTGTTTGGTAAGTGTTTTTGTTGGGTTTTGATTTTGATGAATCTGGTGCTTTTTGAACCTGTTGAATCTTTGAATCTTAGCAAGACAGTTGAATCGGTTTAATGATGTTCATGGTGCTTTTGAATATTTGAATCTGTTGCCTTTGAATGTTTTGAATATGGTGCTTTTTGGTATATTTCAAACAGTGAACAATGTGGGTTTTGATCCGTTTGGATTGGGGCGGTGATGATGCAAAAAAAAAAAAACGTATATTTTGATGACGATGGCGCGGCAAGGACGGTGGAGGGTAGGTGTTTGAACCCGCAACCCCACTTTGCAGCCTCTGATTATCGGAAAATCTGAGCCAAAACGCGTTCTTTTGATTTTTTTTTATTTTTTTTTTGAGACGTCGATGACGATAGCAAAGTATCTGAGACACCTCCCGAGTGTGCGATTTTCTGGGTGCGTTTGTTTTTGTGTAAAAAAAAGTTTCTGTAAAAGAAAAAAAACTTAAACCGTAAACTTTTTAAAGTAAACCGTAAACTTTTTTACGTAAAACGTAAAACTTTTTATGTAAAACATAAAACTTTTTTACGTAAAAACGTAAAACGTAAAAGGTTTTACGTAAAACGTAAAAGGTTTTACGTAAAACGTAAAAGGTTTTTCGTAAAACGTAAAAGGTTTTTAGGTAAAACGTAAATCGTTAATTTTTTTTAGTAAAACGTAAAAAGTTTTAGGTAAAACGTAAAACCGGCCCGTAAAACGTAAAAACGTAAAAAATGTTAACATAAAAAACCGGCGCGTAAAACGTAAAAAAACATTAACGTAAAAAAACGACGCATAAAAAACGGCGTTAAAAAATAGGCGCGTAAAAACGGCGCGTTAAAAAAACGGCGTGTTAAAAAAACGACGCTTGAAAAAACCCGGCGTAAAAACGGCGCGTCAAAAATACGTAAAACGTAAAAAGTTTAACGCAAAACTGAAATTGTAAAAAGTATAAAAAATCTTTAAAAAAAATCTGAATTTAAAAATGTTTTTAATAAAAAAATTATGTTTAAAAAAAGTAATATAATAATACAATAAAGTAATAAAAAAACAATAAAGTGAAAAAGACAAAATATGGTGGTTTTACCTAAATACCCTTTTGGATTATAATATTAGAGACATAATAAGACAAAAAATACTTAATATTGTTTTTAAATACTTTCAATCTCATCCATCCATCTCCTTGATCTAAAGGCCAAAAAGTGGTTCACGCGGTTCTTACAACTGGAGGTGGTTCTCATTCTAGCGGTCCCCTATATATATATATATATATATATATAGAGGAGGGTTCAAATAAGAAGAATTTTTTTGTAAGAAGAAAAAAGAAGAAGTTTCAACCAATAAGAATGCTTCATTTTACTTTATTTAATATTTGTATTTAATTTTAATAAAAGGGTATATTGGTAAACTTACATAAATCACTAATTTGTATTCTTCCCCTTTAATAACTAGCTAAATTAAATTTGTAACTCCTTTTCAAAATATATACTTTTTCCAAATTAAAAAAAACAACTTAATTTAAAGTGTAGAATAAATTACTAGTTGTGTAGGATAAATTACGAGTTGTGTAGGATATATTTCGAGGTGTGTAGGATAAATTTCGACTGTGTAGGATAAAATTCTATAACGTGTAGGGTATATGTAGGAAAATTTTGATATGTGTAGGTTTTGTAAATTATATGTAGGATAATTAATGATTAGTTAACTAATTAATTAAAGAGAGAAAAATTAATGTTATGAGTTATAAATGAAATAATATTTTACTAATATGTCCTTTCTTCTTTTTCTTCTCACATTAAATTTCTTCTCAAATGAACCTTCCCATATATATATATATATATATATATATATATATATATATGCATTTTTGTAATATGTTGTTATGTATATGTTATATAATCATCAATCATCTTTATTATTTTAAAAACTCAATATCTACTAATGATTTCGAAAAAGAAAAAGTCTGTTCAAACTGGGAAAATCAATCTGTTAAATCGTTGAAACTGGCTGTCCAGTAGACCCACCAATCTGGCCAATTTGGTCTGTCATTTCTCGAAACCTTAGATAGCGGTTCGAAACAAAGTTTTTATGTGTTTGAAACAAACTGTAAACACTCAATACTAATTACTCGGTGGAGATGAGACGTAAGCTAGTGGATATAAAAGAAGACATGGTGGGGAACCATATACTGCTTGATGTGATTGAATTCAAGAAATACTTTGGTTGAAGACATTATCCTACAAATTATCAAACATTTGATGTGGCACCTTGAGTTGTAATGTTTACTAACTAATATAATAACTAGTCTTTACCTCCCCTATTGCGGGGCGGGGCGAGGGTGTAAAACAATGCTTAGTAGCAATCGAATGGTGACCAAAATCAAGAAGAAACGTAAAACAAAAACACGAGTTTCTAACACCAAGGGACGTAAAACGTAGACGAAGTTGAATTTATATATACCGACATGTATTGGAGAGTCGAGTAAATGTGAGAACTTTGGGTTGGTCCAATATCATGATTGATTAATCCTAATATTTCATATGTTGAATGAGCTTGGTATTAACAACCAAGAAGTGCAAAGACTAAATCGTGAGAAATGATTTAGTTTGTGTCAAGATAAATGTGAAGTTTATTTGGAGTGTTTATCAAGTTGTTAGTGTTCTTAGTTTTATGGAGTTTAGAGTTTGAAGGTAGCTTATTACTCAAGTAATTTAGTAGTATAAATAGAGGGATTAGTGTTCATTATAAATTGTGGTTTTCATTCTTAATAATATCAAAAGAGTCGTGGGAGTTTCACAAAGATATATTATTGCTCAATCCAATTAATTCCTAACAGACCAATCACATTAGGCTAACCAAATCAAATTGTTTTATGAGTTTAATTTGGACAATCGATTAGATTTTACCATACCAATATAGGTGCTTTTTGTGAAATGTTTGTTGAAGGAATCATTTGGTTTTCTGTCTAGTTTGTGTGTATAGGGGGTTCTGTTATATTATTCTGCTTGGTATTCCTCAGCTGTTGAATCTGTTTTTTAATATATTATATGGCTGTTAAAAAAGGTGCTTAATGGTTGCTCAAATAAGAGAATAATGTCGTCTAGCTTGTTCTTTTTCAAGGATATTCAAGTTCAAATGCTACATTAAATCACTCTTTGAATTACTACTCTGTTAATAAATAAACAAAGAAAATGAATTCACTTAATTACTTATCGAGTAAAGTCCTTTTTGAGTCCTTCTGTTTTGTGCATTTTAACTATTTGAATCCAAAAATCAAAATTGTCTTGATTTGAGTCCCTGTGGTTTGTATTTTTAACCATTTGAATCCAAAATGAAACATCATCCAACCCTTTGAGTCCCTGTGGTTTGTATTTTTAACCCTTTGAATCCAACCCTTTTAGTCCATGATTTGGATGAGGTTTGCATTTTGGATTCAAAGGGTTAAAAATACAAACCACAGGGACTCAAATCAAGACCTGTTTGATTTTTGGATTAAAATAGTTAAAATGCACAAATCACAGGGACTCAAAAAGGACTTTACTCTTACTTATCCAATTTTTTTTGAACGGCAAGTAACGACGTGCCAACCACCGTAACACTGGACGCTGTGGCCAATGCCAACTACTCGACCGCCGCCAGCCCCTTGGCACTCCCAGATGCGCGGAAACCCGACCTCCACCCGCCCGAAAGCACGGCAGTGGAATGATCGATAAAACCTTATCTCCATCCAAGACGAACCGGCGCCACCCGTATTCGCCCTTCACTTGGATGCCGCAGAAAATAACGGGGAGAGTGAGAGTCAAACATGGGTCACAAAGAATATCAAGTCTTTTCCTAACCACTCCACCGCTACCTCATCGGCTACTTATCAAATTATATATGGAATATTGGACACATGTTATATTAAAGGTACCTCCATGTATGTTTAACGCACCTATTTGAGAAAAAGTAAAGTGATAATATAACTGATTTAATTGGAGGAGAGGGATACACTCACTAAAAAACCTGTTTAAATATGGGTTGAAGTTCAAGATATAAAAGTACCTAGAGATCAACACTAGTGCCCGTCACCATGAAGCAAAAAGAAACCCTAATCACATGTGGAAGTGGTCCACCAAATTCTCCCTTTGTTTCTTTCCTTCTCACCCCTCGCATTCAAAGATGCATCTTTTCTACACCCTATTACTCTCCTCTCTCCCCCCTCTCCGAACACTGCATTTGACATTTTAATTTTTTTTTTACATTTTTTCTTATAAATACATGTAGAAACATTTTTACTAAAAAAATAAAAAACTAAAATATAAAAAAAATGTTTAAAAAAACAGTTAAAAAAAGGCTTTTTTTACAAAAATGATTTTTATTGGAATAGCTTCTACTTATTTTTATAAGGAAAATGGCCAAACTTTAAAAAAAAATGGAATAATGGAATTTAATAATCCAACCTTTCACCAGTTGGCCGGTAACGGACCCACCTTCAAAAATAGCCACTGGCGGTCCCAACTTTTGACATTTTGTAAAACATTGGACCCTTACTAACACCGTTATAACAGTGATGACGTGGCATGCTGACGTGTCACCTGGCATGCTGACGTGTCACCTGACACGCTGACGTGGCATGATGACATGTCACCTGGCATGCTGACGTGTCACGTGGCATGCTGACGTGGCATGATGACGTGTCACGTGCCACCTCAGCGTCAGCATGCCACGTCATCACTGTTATAACGGTGTTAGTAAGGGTCCAATGTTTTACCAAATGTCAAAAGTTGGGACCGCCAGTGGCTATTTTTGAAGGTGGGCCCGTTACCGGCCAACTGGTGAAATGTTGGATTATTAAATTCCATTATTCCAAAAAAAATTGATTTTTAACATGTCAAGTTAAATTTTTAAGATATATTCAACATGTTAAATGCATGGTTCCCCGGTTCCCCATTTTTTAGTATTCCTCAATAAAGGGTGGTTCCTAACGGATCCCTATCCTATATAGGGTAGGGTTTATTGTGAGAACCACGAGAGGGTGGGGTTTCTAGAGTGAACACTAGTGTATTTGTGAGTTGAGTGAACAAATCCTGACCATTGATTTAAATCGTCAAATCGTAAAATATACTAATGTATTTTCATCATCAAATCCTGGCCATTGATTTACACTTGTGTATTGATAATTAAGGGCTAGGATTAGTTCACTAGTGTTCACTATAAAAGTAGTTGTTCAGTAATGAACCTAACCCTAAATATATATTACCGTGAGAACGAATGAATAAACCACAAGAACATTGTAAAAAACAATTCAAATTCATTTTTTATACTTATCATTATTATTGTTATTCGAATATAATATTAAAAATTAAATTTACATGTTTATTCGTAATTAAAGAAAATACACGTGTAAATTCATTGTATTTACACATGTTTAAAAAGTTTATTAAGAGTGATTTTGAGATAAGATGAATTATCTAAATAGTAAATTCTTTTTTTAGTGTTGTATTTTAATTATAATGAAGTTTATTATTAAAATGATTTTGAGCGGTAATTTTTATTCGTTCTAACGGTTATCGCAATATTTAGCGTTCTCAAAATAACCCTCACGGGGAAAGGTTTAAAGGAGAATACTAAATATTGTGAGAACCGTGAGAACTAATGAAAAAACGACTAGAACTTGATCAAAAACAATTCAAATTTAATTTTCTTTGCATTTATCATTATTATTCGAATACAATGTTAGAAATTAAATTTACATATTTAGTTTTACGTGAATTCGTAAATAAAGAAAATAGTAAATTGCCAAAACGTCCCTGAGGTTTGGGCATGTTTGCCATTTTCATCCAAAACAATTTTTTGTACTTATAGTTCTTCATTTTTGGGACTTTGCCATTTTCATCTAAACGCCTGACTTTTTTTTTTTTTTTTTTTCCAAAATCGTCCCTGAGATTTGGGATTTTTTTCTATTTTCATCAAATGTTTGATAAAAAATAAAACAAATTAAATATTTGGATGAAAATAGCAAAAAAAAAATCCAAAAATTGATGGACTATATCGTACAAAAAAGCTGTTTTGGATGAAAATGACAACAATGCCCAAACCCCAGGGATGATTTGGGCAATTTACTCTAAAGAAAATTTACATATGTATAAGTTTGTCATTTATACATGTATATATTTGTTATATTTAAATATGTATAAAAAATTTAATAAGAGTGATTTTGAGAGGATAAATGAACTATTTGATATCGTAAATTCTTTTTTTGATGTTGTATTTTGATTACAATGGAAATTTGTATTAAAAATAATAGTTTTGATTTGTTTTTTCATTCGTTTTCACGATTCTAACAATATTTAGCGTTCTCTAGATGAAAAAAAAGTGTAATTAGTTTACGTGCTTACATAAACACTTAATTTATATAAATTAGAATGGTTTTAAATCTGATCAATGAGTATTTTTCAACGGCAAAAATCATCACCTACTTTTTAAAGCATTTGAACCCAAAACCACTTAAGAAGCTTGTGCATATGGCAGCTTTGGCAACCACGTGGAAGATTTGGCTAGCGAGGAACGAAAAAACTTTCAACGGCAAGTTCATTCTGGTCCAACATACGGTGGATCAGATTAAAGAGGACTCGTTTTTGTGGGTGTCAAACCGAACTAAGCTCCCATCCATTTCCTGGGAGAATTGGGTTGAGTTTGAAGTCTCCGCTTTGTTGTAATTTTGTTAGTTGAGTTGTTTTTTTTTCTTTATTTCGGGTTGTATCGCTTCCAACGACTTGCTGACTGTATATCTATATATATAGAAATTTTTCAGTTAAGAAAAACTTAGAAGGATAGAGAGAGAGAGAAGATTCTCTTTCTACTTTTCTCATTCTGCTCAAACACATTCCCTGTTTAGACATACTTTCACCAGGATCCATAATTCTCATGATGAGCGAGTACTACCCCACTCATCTTTATTAACACCAAAAAGGAAACACATACAATACACTTTCACTGTGTGTATCCATCCTAGAGAGAGAGGCAGCACGTGAGCTAGTCCTGGCAGCACGACGAAAACCCTAGCTAGCTGGTTTAAAGGCAACTATCTTTTAAAGGCAGATGTTCCTATTATACTATACATCTGCTTCAGTTAACCTACACATGCCTAGCTATTGGAGACACTTTTATCTTTACGACTAACTTGTGGATTTGACCAGTCAAACCTTAATTATCAGTGGCCTAATTTTTTTAACTGCAAATTTCTTTAATTTCATGTGACTTGAACACAAGACCTCACCTCTCTCACCGTGTTTAAAGGCTTTACCTAATAACCCTTATTTATAGAGGCCTATCATACGAAACATTCTAATCCTACGTCGTTTTCAAATGATCATTTAGAGTTTGCGTCATAACACAATTTGAGGATTTGTCAAACAACTGTTTAAAAGTTATAGCTTGCGTCATAGCTCCCAACCTTTAAACGGCCGTTTGATTTAGCGGTGGCATAGGATTAATAGGGCCATTATTTATTCTTCAAAATTATATATCTTGAAGGATGACGCTTGGTGTATATCAACTTGTGAGAGTAGAGTATGTGTCATTTTTAAATGAATTGCCTCACATCCAGAGATCATAAAAACAACAGGATACACGATCTGCTTGAGAATAGTTATATGAATAAGTTAAAAGGATACATCTTTTTTCACAAATGGCCAGTTTTGAGTTAATTAGTCAGCCTTGAAACGTACACATATACTTTTTTTTTTTTTTTTTTGAATGGCAAACTAAACTTTTACCCAGACAAGTTGATCATTTTATAGGAATCCAAGATTTTATGTCTAAAAACAATTTGGTAAACCTGAAAAAGAAAACTATGAAAAGACCAAATCTTTTAACTTGATGTGAAACTATACAAAAAATATACTACATGAATAGCTTATAAATTATGGCTCAGTGAATAGAATGAACATGACTACATGAATAGTACATATATCAATTAATCATAACATAGTAAAAGTACCTTTCAAAAGCTCTTTTAATTTAAGAATAGATGGAAGATCTGTGAGTTAGCTAGTAAAAAATGTTAAATTAAAACTCTGATTAAGCAACATCTGTGAAGAAAATTGCTTTCATACATGTGTTTTTTACACGGGCATCGACATGCCGAAGTGTGATAATTTACTAATTCGTATGGCTTATATTGAGATATATGATCGAAAATGTAGGGTTGTAAATGACATTAAAGATCAAAGAATGTAAACCCATTAATTAGGGTTTACGATAGGGTTAGCCTAATGGCATCTTATGTTAAATGGTGTCCCCTCTCCTAGTGGTTGAGTGGAGTAGAATTATGAGTAGATTGGATGGATGTGTTACTACCAAAACACATTCAATTTTCCGACGGCGTTTTTGTAGGAAAATCGACGGAAAATGAATATAGCGACAAATTCCCAAAAAAGTATTATGTCTACTTTGTCGGAAAGTTGGGCAATAGATTTGGGTTTTTTTTTTTAGTCTGAAATATGTCGGAAAATCGTGGGAAAACTGTTTCATTGGAAAATTGTTGAAAACTTTAGTGGAAAAAGTGTAGTTTTCTAGTAGTTTGTGAGTTGCGGTTCTGGAAAAAAATAGCTAGTGTTTGATCAAAGTTCAAATCTTATGAAACCCTTATTCATAAACACATTTTCATCAAGAGAAAGGCTTAAAACCTGATTCCAGTTACTTATTAACGTTTCATTATAAACCTTATTTGACATGGCGCATTTAACTTGTGCTAACCAAATTTCAAATAGTTAAATAAGATTTGTTTTTTGGTGTTCATTAAGCTCCAAATTAAACACACATAGAAGCTGTGTTGTTTGTTTTGTGGGATAGAAGACACAATAAGGGTATAGATGTCTTTAAAAAGATTGTCAAGTTTGCCAGATCGAATTTGTGTTGTGTTACTATCAATGTTCGTGGAATCTTCTCACATGTCCAAATCCAAGAAAAAAAAACATCACATCATGGAAAGGTAATTTCATAAGCAATTTCGATCTATGTTACAAAGAAAACCCTAAAATGTAAATGGTGACAAAGATTATCAAGAAAGTTGAAGAACTTCTACCTTAAAAAAGTTCCATTCACCATGGAGAGCAATGATTTACTGGGCTTGCTTCTTTAGCTTTTTGATTGATTTTCCAATGCTACAGTTCAACTTCAACAAAATCTTATAGAACAAGAAGGAAAAAAAACTATTTTTTTTAAATCTTTATTAAGGTTTGGACAGGTTTTCATGGTTTATAATTTATCTATGAAACTTGTTTTGATTCTAGGTGTTCCGCTAGTTGAACTAGCTTATATGAACAGTGTTTTTATGGATCACCTACTAAAATCAAGACAAGTTCCAAAAAAATGATAAAAACCATTAAGAAAAAGTTCCAAACAACCTAAAGATATAATAAATCTAAAAAACTACACATATCACTTTCTTTAATTGCTAGTTAACGACAAAAAAAATCAGGTTTTAAGTCTCTTATACAAAAAACAAGATGGGGAATATGCTTGGCTCCTCATACGCCATTCACGGAGGTCACCGGTGATACTGGTGGGCTCTGGAAATGGCATACAGGGAGCCAGGCATATACTTATACTCATCTGTGTATCTATATAAATCTACACGTATTAAGATGTACTTTTTACCTCAAAAAGAACCTTGAAAAAATATGATACATCAAAGAGGATGATTCCAAGTTGTGGGATGTGAATGCCAGATTTGGTAATAAATCAAATCAAGATTGAAACTTTATATGTTTGCAATGAAAACGGGGTTCAAGAAATGGGAAAAGATGAACAGAAACAGTGGTTTTGAGATGAAACACAAGAAGATAGGAATAAAAAAAGGATGTGGGGTTAAAGCTTCACAAGATAATGAACACCATTTAGCTTGCATGCTACATATATATAGATACTGAAACACATAGAGAGAGAAGATGTAATCACACATAGACACGCACTTTCTCTCATCTAAAGGGGGTGAAGGTGGGTGGTGGTGGCCGGTGTGTGGTGGTTCTGGCTTGAAGTTTACTATTGTTGTTATTAAGGGGTTGTAAAGAGAAGGTGGCTTTTCTCTTCTGAAGCTTATTTGTCTGGATGTGTTTTGGAAGACATGATTCCTCCCCCCTCCATACACATGTATTTACATAAAGTGATGCTCCATATTAGCGTGTTCAAAAAAATCCGGATCCGAAATATCCGAAATTTTGGATAGTGAAAACTGGATAATCCGAATTTTCTGATTCGGATATGAATTTCAAAAATTTCGGATAATCTGATTATCCGATATCCGAAAACTAATTTTTTTTATAAATATATATATATATATATATATATATAGTATATGAGCATTATATTTAGTTTGAAATATAGTAAATAATAGTAAATAATCGGATTCGGATGTGGATTTATGAATGTTTTTACTTTTCAATGTTGGAAATTTGGAAAATCGAATATAAGTTTAGTTTTACCCTATGCACAAAACATATATTTTTTTATAAATTCGGACATCCATTTGGATATCCGAATCCATATCCGATTTTCGGATAATCGGATATCCGAAATTTTGGATACGGATTCTGATATCAATATTCACTATTCGAAATTTTCGGATATCCGAAAACCTGATAATCCGATCTTGAACACCCCTACTCCACATCTCCCATCAATATTCACTATTCGAAATATAATACATCTTCACGCGGACTAATAAAAATCTAATCATTTAATTTAATGTATGAAGTTAAGAGATTGTATGAATATTTACCAGATTTCTTATAGGTTACTTTGGTAAAATAGAGGATTTTGTTAGTTGGGCAAAAGAAAGGATTTTGTAAATCTTGATAAAATCTCAATACATAATTATGATACCAACAAACATTTATATTTCTGATTTGATGCTATGTTTTTTAAGCAATATAATATATATTTTATGAGACATAAAAGATTCATGCATAATAGTTCAAGATATGTTCACAAAGATTTGAGAGATTTTTGTATTTTGTAACTTTTTATGAATTCATGCATAATAGTTCAAGATAGTTTTAATCTGTCATACCCTCAAAATCCATATACGGAGTACTACCGTAAGACGTGTGTGACTGACCAGAATCCAGCCACCAATCATATTGAACAATTTAAATAATAGTAATATAGTTTCACTAAACCAATACAATTGGTGACAATTAAAGTTTAAGTCCAAAGTTTTTAAGTTCAAAACAACAAACTAAGAAAATAGCGGAAGCATAAGTAAAATGGTTCCAACATAAGTTCATAGTTCATAATTATTAAAGAACCCAACACGGGTTAAGGCGTCCACTACACTTAACCAAGCTGCAAGCTCCAAAGTCACTGTGTACCTGCGAAGCATGCAGTAGGGTGTCAACATAAAGTTGGCGAGTTCACGAGTTTGTCCGGTTTTAATTCCAAAAACTTGTTTAAGTTGTTAAGTTACTCATTTATATCATGCCATGGGGAGCTACCCCATATGTAAGCTACTAAACTTGCGTTATACCGAATACTCTGCGACCTCATGTTTGTTTGCCCTGTTTTGTCAATGTCTATCATCATTGACAGTTTTGCCTGAGTCTATTAGTTCACGACCGATCCTCTCCAGGCACGGTGTGAGCTTGGTGAGACCTAGATAACGCTATCAACTAATAACACATTCGCCAGGCCCCGGCGACTAATCGGTATCATAAGTAGGGACTTTCGTGATAGAGTTTCGTTTAGTACACTTGTTGCATCTAATATAAATAGTAATTAACTAAGCGTCCCATACAAGGGGAGAAAAGTTGTTTGTATCCCACATAAGGAGATAGCGTAGTTTGTATCCCACACAAGGAGATAGCGTTGTTTGTATCCCACACAAGGAGATAGCGTTGTTTGTATCCCACACAAGGAGATAGAGTTTGTTCCGTTTCCTAACCACCGGGAATGCATGCTTTTAGTAAAAGTTGTGAACTCACCTTGGTTAGCTCGGCAAACAGTTTACTTGGTTTAGTATGCTGGTCAACCACGTCCTATTATGGTTACCAGTATTGGTCAGGTTTGGGTACACATAGTTCACGTATATCCTACACATATCTAATCACATAGCATGCATATCAAACTAGTATATATAAAGTATTTGGGCCTAGCCTAACATATGAACAGTAACAATAACATATAGTCCAAAACATAACATTTAACTGTGTGGCCCAAACACTTAACAGCCCAAAAACTAAGTAGACCAGGTCAGTCGAAACCATGTGGTCTCGACTCGAAAACAAGAGATCTCGAGTCGCTGCCATGGGATTTCGAGTCGCAACCAGGAGGTCTTGAGTTGCTAAGTTACACTACTAGAAAATAGGGCTTTTGCCACCACTTTTTCGGTAACAAAATGGTCACAATTACCTTGTTGCCACCATTTAGCAACCGAAAGTGCTGTGGCAAAAACACCCGTGTTAATTGCCCTGTTGCTACCAAATAGCTACCACTTTTATATTTTGCTACCGGATTTTTGCCACCACAAAAACGGTCAAAATAATTTGCGACCGCTCCTTGTTTGCCACTTGACCTGGACTTTTTGCTACCAAATTGCTACGGTTGTTTTGCCATGGTTTTGGTACGATTTAGCCACCAATATTGCCACTATTTATCCACCCATTTGCTACCATTTAGTTGTAGTATTGAACATTTGCTACCGATTAGCCAGCTCTTGTATTGAATATTTGCTACCATTTAGCAACCACATTGAATATATGCTACCACATCGTTTCTGTATTTCCACATTTCCCATTTTTTTCCTGTTATTTTCATAACAATTACATTTCAATAAAATTGCAAAATTATATAAATACTCCGATAAAATTACGAAATCCCAAAATTATATAAAACATTTCTATTATAGTTTTTCATGTTACAAAATCATATAAAACAATTTAATAATAAATACCAACTTAAATGTTAAATAACTGGAATTATCCAAATATGATAAACATCGAAACATTCAAAACCAAGTCTTTATAGCATATCTTAGAACAATAGCTGTTAACATAGCTTCAACTTGAGATATCCTATTGAGCATAGTATCTTTATCCACCTTATTTTTTTCTTTTTTAGCCGACGGCCCCGCAATAATTCTATTCAACTTTTCTTCTTCTTCATCCTTTTCCTCAACGAGCTCCTTGATAACCAAGTTTACCTTTTCAATCTACAAAACAACCAATAAAGAAATTCCAAAAGTCATAATTAAAGAAAACTGATAACGGGTCAAGTTGGTTGAGGAAGAACAAAATCCAATCTTAGTTATACACTTCTAGTTTGTATAACGAGTTTATCAAATTCATCTGCTTGCTCCTACGGGGGAAAAAGGAATAAAGAGAAGTACACATTATTTAGATTTATTTATTTTAAGTCAACCCAACCCAACTCATATAACATACCCTATTATCAACTACAATATTTTTCTATCATTCAGCATGGAAAAACAGAGTAGCACATATTGAAGTTTTCTTCAACTCTTTCTTCTTACATACCGATTATTATAATTATAACTAATGTTTTATTTCCTAAATATAATTAGCAAAATAAATAAACCAACATACCGGTTATTTTAGTTATAACTAATGTTTTTTTTCCTAAACATAATTAGCATAACAACTAAACTAAGATACATGTATTATAGTTATAACTAATGCCATATTATCATTGGAGAGTTGAGACCATTAAACAGGTAGATTTTGGTCTTGTCTTCTATCCTACCTATGGACCACTAGCCATACAAGCACACAGTATCTTATAGAGATAGATAATCCCATTCATTTCTTGTTATCATAATTTAAAAGGATGGGGACTCTATTAACATAATATCAAGTGAAAAATAGTCTTCAACATCAAATCAGACAAGAACATACTCAACCACCTTTTCATATAAATCATCAGGACACACATATTATCTACATAATTTCATCCATTTCACCGAACAGGAAAACATTGTATCGCATGAATCATCACAACACTATCCTCCTAAACAAATCTAGATTCTTAACTTCATTCCTCTCATAATCTCAAAACAGTATTTGAATTAACAAGTTCATTTATGACAAACAACCAAGCATTTTTCTTCATACAACAGTAATAACAACCAGCTATGCCATTCACAATATGTCAATACTTATCAAACTAACACTCATAATCACATTCATCACATAACATCCTCATGTAAAAGATTGTGTACTAATCGGTTATTGTTTGAATGCGAGAGTGTGTATGGAAGAATCGAGGAGCTGCCAAGAAAAGCGATGCTGATGGACTCGAAGGCTACCGTCGAATGTAGGGAAGCAGGAGGTGTTGTGTGCTAGGGTTTCTTAGAGAGAGAAAGTGGATAACGAGGAGAGAGAGAGGGTGTAACACCACAAATATATATATATATATTAGAACTTGGTAAAAGCCAAGATAAAATAACTACTATAAATAACCTAGATAGTCTTGAGTTCTTGAAATTAACAAGAAATGTAGTTAAGAAAGATCCTTTATAAAACTTGAACAAGTGAAGGGGCTAATGTTGACAAAAGTTAAAATGGGTTTTATTTATTAAAAACAAAACACCAAAACACACACTAAAGTGTGTGTTCTGGTCGTGTAAATCACAGGAGCCAAAAGAGCTCTCAAAAACCCAAACCCTAGCTTACAAATTGATCAAATTAAGAAGGCAAATCAAGTTCAAATAAAAAACCAAGCTCAAACTAGTGATCACTCAAGTGAGGGGATCACAAGGTATGTCGAATTTAGTCTTTTGGTTTCGTTTTGATTACTTGATGAACAAATGAAGTAGAAATCTGAACTTGAATGTTTGATTTTTGAATAAAGTTGTAATAAATTCATGATTAAAAAAACCATAGTCAATAATTTGATGCATTAGTGTCAATAGAGATGAGATTCATAATCATCCATTTATGTGATTAAATGGGTTTGTAGAAAGATGATGAACACTAGAATTATGATTATCAATCTAGTGTTATTTGAGCTCCATGAAATAAGTCTAAGTGTTGATGTGTAAACTAGATATTAGAAATTGTGAAAAATGCTCAAAATTGGCTAAATAACTAGTCATGAAACTTGATTATTGATTTTGTAAAATTATGCCTATAGGTGTTTGTTGAAATGCCTAAAAGCAAACTAGATGTTGAAATTTTGAGTAAAAACGCATATTTGAATGTTATGGTGAATTATGCGTTATAGGAAATAATAATAGTTCTAAACAAGTCGTTGATTGAATTCTATAGGCAAAGGAATTGAATCTTCAAGCGGACGAGCCGGACTTGATGCGCGCTTGAAGGAAAAGCACTAAGGTACGTAACTTTCGGTTTCGTTACATTATGCATAAACAATGGTATTAGAAATATTAATGGGATTGTAGTGTAAAATGCGAGTTTGGTATGTCAATGAAGTGACGAAGTTCACTCGACAAACCGAACGGGTCAAAATAAACGGTTAAAGCATGTTTGGAATGTTAATGAAGTGATGTAACTCACTCGACAACTAAACGGGTCAAAATAGTTAATTAGATATGTTTGTTGATATTATTGTTTAATTAGTCATGTTTGGAATGTAAAGAAAGTGATGTAATTCACTAGATAAAGAAACGGGTTAAAATAAAGGTCGAAATGGTAGTGTTCGAAGTAACTTAAACGTCACTCGTTAAATTTGAGTTATAAAAGCGTAAACCATGGAATGGAAGTGATACGCTAAGGTTGACATGCCCATGAATGGGTAATTATGGTTAGACACCAATGTTGATGAATTATGCAAGTACGTAACTATGGTCTTATTACTTTATGTTTGATTATGAACTTTAGTTAGTAGACTTGAATTAGTATGACATTCAAATTTGGTATATGTCAAAAAGACGAAGTTCATTAGACAAAGTAATGGGTCAAAACAATTGTTGGAATAAGTTTGGTATGTTGATAAAATGGAGGTTTCCATTAGACGGCCAAACGGGTCAAACAATGGTTAAAATTGGTAGTATTGAAGTGACTCGAATGTCACTTGATGATTGGGGATTTTGAAAGTGTGAAACCATGGAATGGTAATGATATGCCAAAGTTTACAAGCCCCGGGGAATGGTTAAAAATACTTAGAAGTAATAATAAATGACTAACATGTAATGTAAAGTATAAAACAAACGGGTCGAATAATTGAAACATGGATTTATAAATTATTCGTTTATAAACCAGATTTCGATGCGAGTAAATAGGATAAATAGATGCATATTTTTATTATGGACGCGTAGGAAAAAGAATCATCTAAAATGGACTAGTAGATAGAAAGTTATGGCCATTCAAAGTCTGATATTTGGAAAAAAATGGACCTGGGCGAATATGCAGGTCCAGGGAGTGGACCTGCTGGAAAAACATCTTCCCTGTGGCACGCGACGGGGTGTTGTGGGTCTGGCGCGACACGCGGGACCGCTCGCGTCCCGCGAACGATTTGAAGGAGTCTCTCACGTGGCGCGAGCTAATTTCGAAATTTTATTTTTGTTTTCATTTGTTTGATATTTGAAGTTAGTTATACTTGTTAATATGCTATCAAAACTAACTTTTAAGTTGGTTTTGATATTAGGTTAAGTTGGTGATATCCCGGATGGCGATCAAGCAAATATCAAGAACCGGACACAATACTTTTGAAGCTTCCGCGTAAATATAATTTGTTTTAGTTGAATATGGAACATGTAACTCTTGAAGCCACATTATGTTTGTTTTAAACTAGTAGGGATGTTAATCTTAAATACTTTAATCATGTATGAACATTAAACTTAACAAAGTTTTTTTGTTAATCCGTATTTTTATAAAAGAAAATACGTATTTAGTATTAAATACCTGTAAATTGAAAACAAGTCTTACAAGTTGGTAATCAGAGCTCAAGGTTGTTAACAAAGCGTGTTCGGTTCGGAGCTTGATCTAACATCCGGTAAGAATTAATTATTTTAGTAAATTTTAATGAAACATTAGAAAACGAATACGATTGGATGTGCATGGGAAGGGTGCGTAATACACTCAAACCCGGGAAGTGCACCAAACATGAATGGTCTAAGCAAGTTGTGAACTTGGCGAAACCAAAGCGAAAGATGCAAATGATATATAATGAAATGTTTAACAACTAATATAAATATACAGATTCAAGATGACTGATGAAGGCAATTATGATACGGTGCCAATAGTCACTAAACAGATGGAAGAAATGTTTGGTGTAACCAGGGGCGAATTAGCATCTCAATTAACTGAAGAGATGGAAGCTAAAGTTTCCGAGGAAGTCGGAAAGGCAGTAGAAGCCAATCTACCACAGTTTGTCGAGAGACTACAAACCACAATCTTGCTAGTGGTGGAGGATATGATAACTGAATTAAAAGACAGTCTCTCACAAGAAAAAGATTACGGGGGAGAGTTGGATGTGAACCCAAGTCCTGTAAAGAAATCAAAGCCAAATAAAGCTTCTAAGAAAGGAGTTACAAGAAGGGGGCCACCTCAGTGTAAAATATGTGGAAAAACTCACCAGGGCAAATACTACTTTAGAAACAAACCATGTCCTTTTTGTAGAAAAGTGGTACATGTGGTTGCAAATTGTCCGGGGAAGGTGTCAGTGTGTTATAAATGTTATAACTCGGGACATAAAAGGTCTAAATGCCCGGAATAGGTTGGAACCAAAGACAAAGGTGACGCAAAGTCTGATACCCCAAAAGAGTAGGCATGGTCTTCCCACATGACAGCCGCAGAGGCTAAAGCTGAACCTGATGTCGTTTCAGGTATGTTTCTTGTAAATTCAATTTTTGCACAAATTTTATTCAATACGAGTGCGAATAATAGTTGCATATGAGCATATATGAGTAGTGAAATGAGTGAATTATGTAAAAGACATATATATATATAAGAAAATAAACAATAGTGAGCATGTGAAACCGAAGCAAAAGTAATCATGATCAATATTTCCATGGGAAGGGGTGCGCGCACACTCAAACCCGAGAACGTAATGAAAGTTAGGTGTCATAATAGGAAGGAGTGCGCGTACGCTCGAACCCGGAAACTTAATAAAGTAAATAAATGATGCATTTGGGAAGGAGTGTAATAACACCCGAACCCGGGAATTTGTAACAGTAATAGATAACAAGGACAGGGTTATAGACTTGGCCAAACCAAATAAAACATGTAGAAACATCGTTTATATCAATAAACGATGTGGATAAATTCCATACAATGATATGGAATAATAAAATGAAATGAAATGATTTTGTTATTGTTACAATGGATTAAGGTCAAAAATGAGAAAATTAAGGCTCGGACAGAAATATCCTCGAGAAAGAAGCTAAATGGGTAATACGTATTATTCGCTGCTGTGAATAATGAAGTATCAATAAATATGGATTTAGAAACTTGGGTATGGGTAACTGTCCAAGTAACATATTATTAATAAAATCCTTATGAGGAAGAACGATGATCACATTGATGGGTGTGATTGTATAAAAGATTAGTAACATAAACGTATTAAAAAGTGTTGGAACGAAAACGGGTGAACCCCAAAAGCCGTATAACAATAGTAGTGGTTTTACCAAATAAGGCTTAAGAAATGAACCTTCGGGACATTGATAAAAGAGACGGATTTAAGGGTCACTAACAAAAGAGAGAGGGTGTTCGAATCAAATAAGTAAAATGTTTAATAATAAAGGAAAAACGCAAGTCGGATAATGGTGAGTGGAAAACAAACCAGTGCGTAAATGACATAGGAAGTTATAGAGTCGGAAGATTAGTCCAAAAAGAAAACGGGTGTAGCCTGAGACTATGGTCAAATCGATAAAATTAAAAAAAAATGAAAACGAACGAAATTTAGGCTTAAAAAGGGTGCCTTGACACCAAAAATGTGCTTTTAAGAACGAAATGACACGAGTAAAAGATGATCTATGGGATCATCATAACCTTCGGGATTATACACAATGTAAGGGTTTAAAGGACTAAATAACCCCCGCGTCAGCAATAGAAAGAAATAAACTATAGGGGCCTCACCAAAAAGGTCGAAAGCCTAAAGAAATAACATACGAGGCTAAGCAAAAGAAGCTACGGGTCACTTGGGTAAAGCGTGGAACTAGTTACGATTCCCCGCATAAAATAATAACGAAAAAGAATAATTCTTGTCATCAAATTCTCGATATGATTAATTGACATGTGTTAAAGAGAAAAAACGTTAGACTAAAATTTAGTTTTAGTAAGAAACAACATTTACCAAATATGAATATTATGAGACAAATTAGAAAATAGTTAATAATAAAGGATATAGGTCTTAACACCAATAGATGTAAGACGATACGTTAGAAAGAAGATTTTGATAATGAAAAGCTTATGAAAACTTAAGTATGACGTGATGCGATGCGATCATGGTCATAAAAAGAGATATATAATACAACCACGTTGTAATATGAGTTACTAGATATGAAATTATAAGCGCACAAAGGGCTGATGACGGCAATATAGTATACCCGAATAACGAGGTACGAGGTAAAACGTTGACTAATCAGTCTAACCGATAAGACCATCCAAAGTCAAAATAGTGTTGTGATTTATACAAAACACTTGTCAATATAGGGTTAGTATGGAGTAAACATGTTGACGAACTCATACTATTGAGTGGTTGATTGACAATTGGGACATATAGGCGATGAGATAAGAAACACAAGATATAAGTTACAGTCCGTGAGGACTTACAAGTGGGAAGACGCACGCATCAGTGCAAATAATATTTTTTTTACTAAAAGAAAGAATGTCTTGAAAATGAAACTAAGTTAGTTTAGTCCAAACCAAAGAACTACCTAAGGAAGGTTTCGGGGATGAAACCTCTTTAAGGGGGTAGACTTGTAACACCCCAAAAATATAGATTTATATATATATATATATATATATATATATATATATATATATATATATATATATATATTAAAACTCGGTAATAGCCAAGATAAAATAACTAGGATAAATAACCTAGTTAGTCATGAGTTCTTGAAATCAATAAGAAATCTAGTTAAGAAAGATCCTTTATAAAACTTGAACACGTGAAGGAGCTAATGTTGACAAAAGTTAAAATGGGTTTTATTTATTAAAAACAAAACACCAAAACACACACTAAAGTGTGTGTTCTGGTCGTGTAAATCACAGTGTCACACCCCGACTTTCCACGTGTCACCGGTGGGCCCAGTGGGGAGTATCGTGACGTAGTTGGCAACATATAGTCAAACAACACAATATATAAATGCACAGCGGAAGCAAAAAGATAAAATATATTACAATCCGAATATAGAGTAATATCCAGTATTACAACGGAAAGTAAAAGAATCCACAGGCGGATCTTAAAATATAAATATTGTTCAACAGACTTTAGACGCCTAGAACTTGCAAGATTCTTTATTAACTTCCTGAGCAGCTTCCAGCCTATTTACGTACTTGTACCTGTCACTAAGACTTTTGAAAATACGTCAGTTTTCACTGGTAAATACACTCAACTGACTCAATTGAAAAGAGTTTAGGAAAATTGGTTTGAATGCGCTTTGGCACAAAATATGTAGACACATTGATTAAAATGCACAAGGCAAAATTAATCTTTTATACTTTGATTTAGATGCACAGAGGCAAAATAAATCTTTTATACTTGGGGCAAACTATATCTCATGTTATCAGTTTTACATAACTTGCTCTACATACGGGGCCCGGATCTATGCCGGTTCATGATTAACCGACACACCACTATTCCCTTATTGGGAATCCCTTATTGGGTATAATTAATTAATTAGCATATAGCATCTGTCAGGTGTATGCCTACACCCCGTGCTTAAGTCGTGGCCATTGCATTTAATGAGTCAAGGATATCCAGGACACGGTCGCATTAACCCCCAATGTTTTAGTCAAGCAATACGAATTAAAACAGGTTATTTGGATTTTCCGACTCATTGGTCTTTGAATCCCATACCTGACCATGCGGTATTTATATTACCGTATCCCAAGCCCATAATAGGGAAAATAAGTTAAGAGTATTTACCTGAGCTAGCTCCTGTCTTAAATAGCAAGAATTAATAACTCAGCCGTATTCACTTAAGTAGGCGTAGGTACAATTTACCGGAAGGCTCTAGTCTGGAATGATGGTATAAATAACCAATTAGAATGCTAACGGGTCTTTAATTAAGCCTAAGCTTAGACCGGTTAGTCTTAAGGGAATATACGGTTCAAACGCATGATTAAGCGAAGACCGGAATAGAATGTGTTTTAGACCCGACAAGTTTGAAGACTTGTATAATATGGGTATTTCATACACATTCTGGATTTTGAGATAAAACCAATAAGGTTCGACCCGTTTCGGCTAATTTATGTAAACTTGTTACATAAACCGAACCGTACGCGTAATAAGCGTGACAGGTATTCATGAGAGCTATATGTACAGGTTTCCTAAGTTAATTTATGCCTCAAATATGTTGTGACATCTGTAAGATGTCTTTCATTATGCCCGAAACGTATTTAAACACAAACTTTGCCCCGTAGGGGTAGTTTGGTCATTTAAAAGGTTATAAAAGAGTTTAAGTATTTACCTGAGTTACATGTAACGCCCTAACACGTTTTAACCAAATTTTGACGCAGCGGAAAATACATACTAAAAATTTCTTTATAAATTATTCTTTCTTTCACTTAAATACATTAATCCCTTTTCATAAATTAATTAAAAACTAACATACGTATATCGAATTAAGTGACCACATACACACCCAAGTACAACCCATGTCTTGACTCAATCTTCAACCGCTTACACATCTTGAACAAACATTCATAAACCTGTACAACCTGCAGTCACCACAACCAATTACTTCATTAGCAACCAGTGACATAATATATATACTTTAACACGTGCATAATCAAGCATCAACATCTCTTATTCTCGTTCATATAAGTCCATCCATTCGGACACTCTCGTACGACTTCCATACGTAACCTTCACTCTCCATTATTAGTATACCTGCACTTTCATTTCATTCTTAACAGAAAACAATTAGCATCATTATGCTTTCCTATTCACTTTCGACTTCTTTTTCCGTAAACTTACCTATTTACTTCCATTGTTTAATACTTTCACATGTATCACAATAATGATCATAGTACAATATATTTTACATCTAAAGTGTAAGTCCGGGATTTACTTACCTTACTCGTCCGTATTTGTATTCGCTTACTTGAGTCTTCTTGTCCCGTTAGCCTTCCACGCTCCCATCCATCTTGACATGATTCCTATACTTTCATGTCATTACATTAACATCCTTATTAGCATACATGATTATTCATATGAACGATCATATCAAGTTCATATCTCACATATGTATTCCATTAGCCGATTCAAACAAGCATATAGCATACTCAACATCATCATAACACAACCTTCACATATTATTGTCATTTAGACATTTCATCAAACACGTGGCGTGCGTACTACTTCCTAGGCACCATGTACAACTAGTTTATGCATAATCTTCCTAGTTCATTCGTATTTCATCAAGTCTTCTTACTAATCAACAAGTATCATTAGCACATAAACATCAAGCATAACATCATCATATTTCTCCTAATTCATCTAACAAGAATTCATCATACCCACATAATACATCAATCTTTCCACAAGACTTGGACATAGATGGTGATTCAAGTCATCATCTTCACCATAACTAACGGGTTTCACCTCTAATCATCAAATTAGCACTAACCATACGTAACCGATGTTCTATACGAGGGTTCTAACCCTTGTACATGATTAATTTCATATTAACTCACGAATTAGAACATAACCCACTTCACCCATGATCACAAATCTTAAATTTAAGACATACCTTATGATCCCCTCGTGATAGTGATCATTTATCCATGCTCGGTTATGATTTTAGACTTCATTCCACCCTTCAATTTGAAGATTTATCAAGAACTAGGGTTTGAACCCTTGTTCTTTTTCTTCCTGATCGTCTCACACACACACGAAGTGTGTGTGTGTGTGGGTTTTCCTTTATTTAATAAATCATGTTTCCTTTTTAACGGTTTTGGTCCCTCAACTTCGTTTCAATTAATAAAGAGACTAACACTCATTATCTTGTTACTTATATATACATGTCACCACTCGGTAAATTATTCCTAGTCAACTTTTATTTACGGGTCACTTTTACCCCAAACGGTAATTTACCCGTTCCTTTATATTAACCGGGTTTAAATTATCAAACCCCATTTTTGGGGTGTTACATTACAGGTCTGATATAATCAGCAAAAATACTTATTTTTATAAGAGTAAATTTCAAAGTTCGTCCTTTATGTATGTCTAATATATCAAAGTATGTCCTTTGTCTTTAATAACCTCAGAAAACATCCTTAATGTTTGAAAAACCAATCAAGTTATGTCCTTTACTTATATATACATGTCACCACTCGGTAAAGGACATAACTTGATTGGTTTTTCAAACATTAAGGATGTTTTCTGAGGTTATTAAAGACAAAGGACATACTTTGATATATTAGACATACATAAAGGACGAACTTTGAAATTTACTCTTTTTATAAGTTATAATAGTAGGATATTTTATATATGTGAAATTTGTCAATTATTACCAAACTATGCACCGTAGGGGCATTTTGGTAATTTCACATAAGCCGAAAAGCTCAAAACTGAAGTCTGAGTTAAACAACTTTTGCTTACTGTCAAAGTATTATAATTTTCCTCAAATATCAGTAGGTATCAACCCTTGTATGTTTAAAATAGTTTTAGTACATACTATGCGTTAAAAACTCTTAATAAGGCGATTAGAAGCCAATTCCAGGTTCGATACATAAAACTGATATTTTTACTATTCCAGAAGGCTTAAAATAATTTATTTATCATATGTGATCAGTAGCAAAAGGTTTGGAGTCAATTAGATGTGTAAAACTCATTTTATGGCCCGTAAGGGCAAAACCGACAATTACCGGATTAAGCCTACGACTATGAGTTATGCTCAGCCTAAAATTAATTAAAAATCTTCAAAAATCCCAAAATAATATATTACATCAGTGGGTAATAAGTTTGATATCAAAAAGTGGGCTTAACTAGGCTATACGCTAATTAGCCCGTTTAATTAACATAAAGCTTTCAATTTACGCTAATGAGCATAACTCTCAAACTATACCTCAAACTGATGTCAAACTTTGCATACAAGTTTATAATTTAGTAATTAAGGTTTCTACTCTTTTACATTTTCAAAATCACGTTTTAAGGTGAAAAGGGCATAATGGTCAACATATGAGCAATTAACGGAATCATACGTATTTATCGGTTAACTAATGAACCATGGTGTATAATCACAGAGGGTTATACTAGCATGTTACCTGGACCAAATAAAGCTCTAAGGAATTTCTAAAACATGCTTAAACAGGTCAGAATTGAAAGTCAAAGTGAAAGTCAAACTATGCGACTTTCGGTTCCGAACCGGGTCTTTACAGAGAAGTGTCGGGTTGAACATGTTTAGACATGTTCTTACACTAATTACTAAGTTATAACAATGATCCAACAGGTTGTATATGTTCTACATTGCTAATTATGCATAAATTGTAAACTAAGTATCCTGTTGAGTTTTTTAAATACAAGTTTGACCCGACATTTGACCTAGTTAGAGTGGGAATCAGGGGGAACCCTTTTGAGGGTTTATTACCCACATAATTACCAACTTATAACTACTTTTGATTCGACTAATCACTGGATCATAAGTGATTAATCTTAAAGTCAACCGTTAATTACGACGGTTTGACTTTTAAGCTATAACTAAGCTAAAACTTAATTAAGAAAGGTTAGGCATACTTACCAAGGTCCTATGCACTATTAGAGATGACTTGGGTCTGCTTTGGAGCTCCAGAAGTCCTCAAGAATGCAGATGGAATGGATGATCAAATGTTGCAACTAATGGTCCTATTTATAGTGTTTAATTCACCATAACTTGATAACATCTAAGTCTATCATGGACCATGAATCATCAACACATGTCCCTAAGTGTCTAGGAGCCATTTAGGGGTCGTCCAAGATGTGAAAAATCAGTTTTAGGTCGGTTTAAAAGCTCAAACAGGCTGCTGCCTGTTAATTCTGTAACTGGGTGACTGACGCGGCCCGCGTAAGATACCTTAAGATCTTACGCGGCCCGCCTGGACCTCATATACAGATTTTTCTTTTTCTATTTTCCGCATAATTGTCTCTTGGCTCTTCAAAAGGGCAACCAAGCTTAATACTTGCAATTTGACCCTTTCTTATTTACCTACAAGGGCTTTAGGACTTATACCCACTTTGCCAAGTCCTTGGACACTTCTGGTTAACCCGAAAAGTCACAACTTTCAACGTTAACGCTTTAACCCCTCGCATACGAATTTGATCAGAACTTTCTCATACGATAACGAAACTTTATGAAATTTATATCGTGCGTTCTAGTGAGCATAATTAACCGTTACAAAGCTTTGGGTTTGTCAAAAGGTCACTCAGAGGTATAACTTAACATGTTGACGCATTTAACCCCTGTAGTTTGTAATCTCTCACTTTTAGCTTCGTATGATCCATGATTTATTCGTTTGAAGGTATGAGCATCATGTAGGGTTAATGTATAATATATTTATTCACTGTTGACATTTAGAACTCGTATAATCACATACTTTTCATGTTTGTCAACTTTAGTCCCTCTAGAGTATTCTTTCACACGTTCAAGCTTATGACACGTGTCAATACATTATAGGACGTGAATTTTCGAGGTGTTACACACAGGAGCCAAAAGAGCTCTCAAAAACCCAAACCCTAGCTTACAAATTGATCAAATCAAGAAGGAAAATCAAGTTCAAATCAAAAACCAAGCTTAAACTAGTGACCACTCAAGTGAGGAGATCACAAGGTATGTCGAATTTAGTCTTTTAGTTTTGTTTTGATTACGTGATGAACACATGAAGTAGAAATCTGAACTTGAATGTTTGATTTTTAATTAAAGTTGTGATAAATTCATGATTAAGAACAAACCCTAGTCAATAATTTGATGCATTAGTGTCAATAGATATGAGATTCATAATCATCCATTTATGTGATTAAATGGGTTTTGTAGAAAGATGATGAACACTAGAATTATGATTATCAATCTAGTGTTATTTGAGCTCCATGAAATAAGTCTAAGTGTTGATGTGTAAACTAGATATTAGAAATTGTGAAAAATGCTCAAAATTGGCTAAATGTTATAAATAAGTTATATTATGGTGATTATCCACATTCTAACTCCCGTCTCTTCATGTCCTTTTTATTAATGTAAGAACACTATATATAGAGGTTCTTTGTATTGCATGTTCACATCTCAATGAATAATAATTCTTTATTCTATCTTTCTCTATGTGTTCCTTTGATTATGTTCATATACTAGTCGCTAGTAGGCCGTTGTTTTACAACACGTTATCAGCACGAGTAGCTTTAGCACGAGTTGGTTTTGATGATGGATCACATTATCATGAGGTATGCCATTAACTTGTTATTGTTATCATCTTCAAAATCTATATTGTACCATGTGTGTACACTTTGTATTATTGTTATCATGAACACTTGCTTTTATCTTCAAAAGAATCCATATTATAATTCATACAATTTTGGATAGATTGAGATTTAGAATATAGAAACTGCTTCATATGAGTCGACCGACCAATTGATTTATATAGTGGTGTATGATATTCATTATTTAGGTATATGCTGAAAGTCTATTAATATTATGATATTTATCTGATTGTGTGTGCGTATGTTGTTTATTTTTCGATTAAAGTATGAAACGATTGTACACATTCTTATTTTTAAGTGTGATTGCTCTAAAGTATTAGCTGTGTTAAGTTGGTTATGAGTGAATTTTAGCAAATTCGATTAAAAAAATGTTGTGATTTCCTTGTACTCTTTCTTAAAAATTAAATAATACCAAAATAATTGACAAGTGCATAACTGAATTTTGTTATATATATAATAATATTCTGATGAAAGTGTTAAACTGTGTTTTAATGGCTATAAAATAATGTATTGTATGTTTTGTATAATGAGGTGATGAAATTAAATTGTTAATGATGGTGAACTATGTTTTGTATTATATGACAATTTGTGATCATAAAAAATATTTGCTAGAATTTGGTTGTGATGCAATGATTAGAAGTCTTTGTGAGTAACAGTTTGTTGAAAATGCTTGAAAAATGTGATAATAATCAAAATGATACTTAATAATTCATAGGTAATGTAGTTTTATTTTGTAATGATGTTGACTCATTTATAATGTTTTAATAATTGTACTTATTAATCATGTAGTATGTGTACCAGATCAAGTATGTGTAGACAATGCTACAGGTTGTTGAAGTAAAAAAAAAATTATGCAAATAAGAATTGTCAAATAAGGAAATAGTTTGTATATTGATGATAAATTTATAATTATATGCATAACTTTGCACTGTTTTTTGTGTTTCTAGAGTTAGATTAAGGTTAATTGAATATCTATATCACTTTGCATTATCTTTATTATTGTGTTATTTTGATCAGTGATATAATGTGGGTTTCTTTACAACCATGAATATTTATTTTTCGATCGGTTTAAAATCCACTGAAATTTCTTTTAAGTTTTCTCATTGGGAAATCTTGTGGGGCTAGGCAATTGATTTTTGGTTATCTTAGGTGGTTGTCTTTTGATTTAAAATATGAAAGATAAAAAGTTACCATTAATATTTATTAAATTGGATTTATCACAACATATAAATGAATATTCATTATCTTAGTTTTTTTTATTTAATTGTAGTATTAGTATGAAAAGTTTCGATGAAAGGTTTCAATTATTGAATTTTATTATATTATTAATATAAATGAATCTTGCTTTATATCTATATAATTAAGTTCTTTATGTATAGGATATAATTCGGTATTTTGTTTTCAATATATACTTTATCTTCAACTTAATTACTTTATACTTTTAATTGTGGGATAGGAACTCTCTATCAAGCTAAGCAACGTATTTATTTATTGTATACAAAATTAAATCAGTTTATTATTTTAAAGGTCTTTGCTTAGATAAACATGGAGTTTTATTCTCATACATATATTAGTTTCTATCATATGTTTAGATAAAAGATGTAATTTTAGAAAATTATCACATTTCATAGGGAACACTTAGTCATCAAGGTTTTACCATATTCTTTTCTTACGATATTATAGAATATATAATTATTAAAAGAAATAGAACCATCAGACCTAAAGAATTGTACGTTGGAGTTATAATATTTACTTTTTATGGTTCTCTGATTCATTAAACAACAATTCTATTTGTGGTAGTTTGATATGCATAAAAGGAATTAATTGAGATTTCAGTATGAAATCTATATACATGCATATATAATTGCAATTTATGATTCATGATGCCTTTCATTTTATATCCATTATCTCCTTTATGGTAAACATTCTATTGAAAAACATATATGACGGTGCCTAATGATGTCTAATGATTTTCATTTGGAGATTATCATTTAGATATTATTGGATAAGGCTAATAAAGACCAAAGTTGTGTATTATTTTCATTCCCATGAAAGTTTATAAGCATGCTTAAAAGACCCGTTTATTTGAAATAAATTGAAGTAAAGACATGACATATGAAGTGTGGGTCTCACGTAAGCTCATTATAAATTTATGGAAGCTCGTAAGATTTTTGATCGACAAATTTTGTTGTTTCAGTCATATAACTACTTCCTGATTTGCATCATCTAATGAGATATATAAGAAGGTTGAAAAAAAATCCACTTGTCAAACCTCAAATGCGCTCTAAATATATAAGGTTTGAAACAGTCACCATGAAAGTTTTGTGACTCTAATCCATTCCTTGAAGTGAATGTGATGATATACTAATTAGTATAATGGTCGTGATTATGTACATAGTGAAGAAATTGTGATGATGCGACCATGAAAGTTATAATCCATTCCCTGAAGAGAATGTGATGAAGAAAATATCAATTTAAAGGTCATGATCATGTACATAAAAAAAGTTTAATGATGCCCATGTTGATAATAAGATTAAGCATGCTAATAATGAAATTGATAGCAAGAAGTAGCGCACTGTGAGATTGAATATATGAGAATGAATGAAATGGGAAAAAATGTAAAACATAATAATGCATTATCCTCTCGTATTTAGTATCGTATATTAAATAAACATGAGTGCAAGTAAAGTATATATGATCATAATTATTTAATGATTGGCATGACCGGCCAGACCATACCGAGTCATTAATGATGATGTGAAAAGTATTGAAGAACCGGAAGATTCGTCTTGATAATTATACATGTCATATTTGCTCTCAAGTGAAGTTAAGTATTGATTAACAAAAGTAGGGTGTGAATCCCCAAATATTCTGGAAATGATAATGAAAATAATTATACAAACATGATACCATTTAGTGTTGTAAAATCGATGCATCGTCTAAATGGTAATCAAATCCACAACCTGAAGCTTGTGTGATTGTGGCTTAGCTAATGTGATAGCAAACATCTTAATCCAGATTACTATTGGTTACAAAGCCAATGATCATGAGAGGAGCAAAAGTTCATTTAGGTACATGTAATTTTATATATAGTACCATCAATTCACATCAAGCCAATATGTTATAGTTCTCCCCATACAGTTGGTTTTTTGGTCAGAAACCAAAGATGTCTCATCAAAGATTTTGGTTGTCTGACATATATTGAAACTCATCCACCACACCGCACAAAGATGGGACTTCTAAAAAGTTTGGGAATATGTTGGGTATAAATAATCGTCTATGATTAAATACTAAAAGCCATTAGTAAGAAATTTGTTTATGGCTCACTGGTTTTCACTTTAGTGAATGAATGTTTCCAACATTAGGGGGAGATAACAAGCAGTTGGAAAGTGAAAAGTGAAATTAATTAGCATGTCATCTTGATCCTCAGACTATAAACTATGAACTAGAAGTTTAAAGTATAATTCATTTACCAATATTAAAGAACAAATTACCAGACAAGTTCACTGACCTAAATAGAGTGGCTAAGTACGTCACATAATCAACTGCTTATGCTCCAGTCATATTTGTATCCCAAGAGACAACCACATATTTTGTAATGAGTCTATTGCACGCCTGAAGCATGGTAGACTAGTCGATTCTCATAATAAAATTCCTCGAAAATTGGAGCAAGTAATTAAGATGGTCAAGTTGAGGTTATACTAATAAGATCTCCTGAAGAGACAATAGACATGATGGTTCAAGAAGAACCTCAGGTACCTGAAAATAAAGAGTTCTCGATAAGTTGTATCATGTATAAGATATGTATGGAATCGAGATAAAAATCGACGTCGTTATACTTTTGTATATAAGTTGTATCATGATTCATGCCTATGAATGAATATTAAAAATGATTGGCCAAAATAGAAAGACACAAATAAGGCAGAGTTTAGTTCTCTAATGAAATGGAAAGTTTCTGAACCAACAGTCCATACAACTGAAGTTGTAAAATATGATGGATACAAGTGTGTCTTTTATGTAAATCATGTGAAAATCAAATTAAGTGATATAAGTCAAATTGGTGGCACAAGAATTTTTACAAAGACCTTTGATTGATTATGAGGAAACGTATTCTCCAGTGGTGGATGCATTGACTTTCCAATATTTTATTAGTCTGGTAATATAGAGAGAGAATTGATGCGCGTCTATGAATGTTATGTATCACTTGATACTAAAAGTGTATATGAAGGTCCCTAAAGGATTTAAATGATCAAAATCATGTAAGTTAAGTTCTGGAGAACAATATGATCGTTATATATAGATTCATTTTTGTTTACGATTTAACTCCTAATGAGTTTTCTAATGAAATTGAGTTCCCTAAAGGTAAATCAAAACATCTTAATGATGTAATTCTTGTGCACCAATAAACATACATAGAAACTTGTACCCAGTGATTGTGATATCTCAATACATAGTGTACACACATGGTACAATATGGATTTTGAAGATAAAAGCAAGTGTTCATGACATTTTTGCATATGATATAGATATCTATGTGTTATATGAGTAAGTTTATGTAGCAAAACTCATGAAAAGTGAATGCACATGCATATTTGGATAAGATGGAAAGAATTCCCTCATGGATTGATAATGCTAGAAGCATTAATGATGTCAAAACCTCAAGAACGTACTATATCAAGTTCATAGAAATGTATGGTCTAAAATAGTTAGATCGAGTGTTATAAAACTCGAGATATTTGCATAAAGAGGGATATAAGTTTGATTAAATTAGCCATGTTTTATCGACGTTCTACTTTTAAAAGTTCACTATAATCGCAGTTTACAGTGATGATGTCTAGGCATCATCGAAAGAAATTGTCGAGCTTTTAGAGGGAGACATTTTGAATGACCTTGGCACTGTCTAATTATTACTCGAACTGTAGTTCGAGTATATATGTAATTATATTTTACCAATCCCCCAAGGATATCTTGAAGATGATGTTTGGATATTTTAGTATGGGCATAGTTGAACCTTAATGTAAGTTAAAGGTTGTTAAGTTATTTGTTATAAGAAATGCCTATTATCATCTCCTATCAAAGTAGAGATTCTCATTCTAGAAGTATCATCATTAAATACGTAAGTGCATTAATATGTTTTGCTAGCTATGTATGGTTATAATATCTTTCACTTGAGCTTATTGTCATGATATAACATTTTTCACGCGAATAGACATTGGAATGAGTTCAAAGAAACATTTCAGGTATAAACGATATTTGATTATATTTTACTAACCCATCAAAACAAGTTTGGTTAGTCTTGTAGATGCAGGAATATAACGAAACACTGTCGTGGATATATGATATTTTTTGGTAAAGACACCTAAAGTCTCGTTAGAAGATTATACAATGTTGCTCAACATAAAAGATTGCACATTAAGGGATCAAGCGACAAATCATTCCCTACAAAGACTTATTCAATTTTCAAGGAAGATGGACACACGTCACTTAAAGGATACGTGTTAAAATGAGGGGGAGACTTATTCAAGTTGCACTCTTTTTCCTTTGACTAAGTTTTGTCCCACTGGGTTTTCTTAGTAAGGTTTTTAATGAGGCAACATACCTGATCCAAAAGTATCAGGGGGAGAAAATGTGCGTTGCACTCTTTTTCCCTTAGCTAAGGTTTTGTCCCACTGGGTTTTCCTAGCAAGGTTTTTAACGAGGCAGCATCACCAAGCGTATAATACATTTTTTTCTTTTATCACGTGGATAGTCAAGGGGAATGTTATAAATAAGTTATATTATGGTGACTATCCACATTCTAACTCCCGTCTCTTCATGTCCTTTGTATTAATGTAAGAACACTATATATAGAGGTTCTTTGTATTGCATGTTCACTTCTCAATGAATAATAATTCTTTATTCTATCTTTCTCTCTGTGTTCCTTTGATTATGTTCATATACTAGTCGCTAGTAGGCCGTTGTTTTACAACACTAAATAACTAGTTAAGAAACTTGATTATTGATTTTGTAAAATTATGCCCTCTAGGTGTTTGTTGAAATGCCTAAAAGAAAACTAGATGTTGAAATTTTGAGTAAAAACGCATACTTGAATGTTATGGTGAATTATGCGTTATAGGAAATAATAAGAGTTCTAAACAAGTCTTTGATTGAACTCTATAGGCAAAGGAATTGAATCTTCAAGCGGACGAGCCGGAGTTGATACGCGCTTGAAGGAAAAGCACTATGGTACGTAACTTTCGGTTTCGCTACATTATGCATAAACAATGGTATTAGAAATATTAATGGGATTGTAGTGTAAAATGCGAGTTTGGTAAGTCAATGAAATGACGAAGTTCACTCGACAAACCGAACGGGTCAAAATAAACGGTTAAAGCATGTTTGGAATGTCAATGAAGTGATGTAACTCACTCGACAACCAAACGGGTCAAAATAGTTAATTAGATATGTTTGTTAATAATATTGTTTAATTAGTCATGTTTGGAATGTAAATAAAGTTATGTAACTCACTAGATAATGAAACGGGTTAAAATAAAGGTCGAAATGGTAGTGTTCGAAGTGACTTAAACGTCACTTGTTAAATTTGAGTTATAAAAGCGTAAACCATGGAATGGAAGTGATACGCTAAGGTTGACAATCCCGGGAATGGGTAATTATGGTTAGAAACCAATGTTGATGAATTATGAAAGTACGTAACTATGGTCTCGTTACTTTATGTACGATTACGAACTTTAGTTAGTAGACTTGAATTAGTGTGACATTCGAATTTGGTATGTGTCGAAATGACGAAGTTCATTAGACAAAGTAATGGGTCAAAACAATTATTGGAATAAGTTTGGTATGTTGATAAAATGGAGGTTTCCATTAGACGGCCAAAGGGGTCAAACAATGGTTAAAATTGGTAGTATTGAAGTGACTCGAATGTCACTCGATGATTGGGGATTTTGAAAGCGTGAAACCATGGAATGGTAATGATTCGCCAAAGTTTACAAGCCCGGGGAATGGGTAAAAGTACTTAGAAGTAATAATAAATGACTAACATGTAATGTAAAGTATAAAACAAACGGGTTGAATGATCGAAACAGGGATTTATAAATTATTCATTTATAAACCAGGTTTCGATTCGAGTAAATAGGATAAATAGATGCGTATTTTTATTATGGACGCGTAGGAAAAATAATCACCTAAAACGGACTAGTAGATAGAAAGTTATGGCCATTCAAAGTTTGATATTTGGAAAAAAAAAATGGAGCTGGGCGAATATGCAGGTCCAGGGAGTGGACTGCTGGAAAAACATCTTCCCCACGGCACGCGACGGGGTGTTGTGGGTCTGGCGCGACACGCGGGGCTGCTCGCGGCCCGCGAACGATTTGAAGGAGTCTCTCGCGTGGCGCGAGAGACCTAATTTCGAAATTTTATTTTTGTTTTCATTTGTTTGATATTAGAACTTAGTTATACTTGTTTATATGTTGTCAAAACTAACTTTTAAGTTGGTTTTAATATTAGGTGAAGTTAGTGATATCCCGGATAGCGATCAAGCAAATGTCAAGAACCGAACACAATACTTTTGAAGCTTCCGCGTAAATATATTTTGTTTTAGTTGAATATGGAACATGTAACTCTTGATGCCACATTATGTTTGTTTTAAACTAGTAGGGATGTTAATCTTAAATACTTTAATCATGTATGAACATTAAACTTAACAAAGTTTTTTTGTTAATCCGTAGTTTTATAAAAGAAAATACGTATTTAGTATTAAATACCTGTTAATTGAAAACGGGTCTTACAGAGGGGAGACTGTTTTGGGGATTGGTGAGAATGATTGCTGCCAAAATGAGGGAATGTCAGCAGATTTGAAGGGTTTTATACCCTTTCCAATCCGTGCACCCTCCTAGGGTTATTAGGTGGTTTCGAGTGGCCTATCAGATGGGCCAGGTTATAAGGATTTATGACCCATTAGCCAATCATGTGGGGAGTCGGAACCAGGGAAGCCCAACTCGAGAACGGGAGGTCTCGAGTCGAAACCTAAAGGTTTCGATTCATATACAAACACATAATGCACATATTTATTTAAGTATTTATATTACACAATGTAACGTAATTCATAGAATGCACATATTACACAATAATTAATCATGGATTTTCACTTAATATCTTCACATAATTGCATTATACAATAAATTTGTTCGGGAAAGCCCGAAGTGTCACATAATATATGTTCACAAAGACTAAGATGTTGTTTGTTTTTAAGAGGTAAAATGTCTGCAGTCTGCGAACCACATCTGTAGAAGAAGAGGTGGACCAAACATTTGTAGTCTGCAAGAAGAAGACTGTTTGTTTTTTTAACATATGTAGACTTCAACAATAAATTGGTGGGGGTGTAGGATGGTAGTGGTGGGTGGTGGATGGTTGATGGTTGATGGTGGTGGTGGAGGACGGTGGGTGGGTGGTGTTGGACGATGGTGGATGTTGGTTTTGGTGATGGACGGTGGTGGGTGGGTGGTGGACAATGGTGGTTGACAGTGGTGGTGATGGACGGTGGTATATCGGATGGTGGTGTTTAACCCTCTGTAGGCCTTAGAAGATCTTAGAAGTGGTTGGGCCAATTCTGCCCCAAAAATAGCTCGTGCAGAAGTTTTTTTTAATGACACGTCTTCGAAAAAACAAACAGTCTGCAGATAGTAATGTCTGCGCGGCGTAGACAAAAGAGTCTGCGCAGAATTTTTTTAGAAAAACAAACACCACCTAATTCATTCAGAAGTTACATAGCCTTTTATTGGCAAACCAACTAGAGGGTGATAACAGAAGTATACCCGTTTACCCCCGATAACATATATTACCTGTTACCCATGTATATAACCATAATATTCCTTTTATTTATTTATTTTAATTATATTGTACATGGGATATATTCTTAAATTATATATATTTTTTACTTTATAATGGCGCCAAATTGTCATTAATTTAGTACCCTAGTAGACCAACTTTTTCAAAGATGTATACTTAAGACCAGTGGGTATGGGAGGCTCATCCCCATGAGGATGGGCCGCCACATCACCGCCACGTAGGAGAGGCTTGGAGATGATGGACCTAGGGGGTGGGGGATGAACCCTTTTATATATATATGTATGTATGTATGTATGTATGTATGTATGTATGTATGTATGTATGTATGTATGTATGTATAGATGTGTGTGTGTGAGGAGAGAGGAAGTTGGCCCGTGAAAACCGGCTGTGGGAGGACGAATATGACGGGGCTGGGGTTATGACGGGGCTGGGGGTGGAGCTGTTGGGGCGGCGACGGGAGGACGGGCCGGAGGACGGTGCCCATACCCTCCGGTCTAATACCTTTCAAACTTCTTATGCTTGGGTATTTCTTCAATACACGTTTGAATATTTTTGTTTATATATTGTAGTTATTTGAAACATTTATATGGTGATTAAAATGATAAATACAATAAATTAATAGCTTCCTGATAGACACCTATCAGGTTTTAGGTTGGTTATACTCAATGGGTGTTTTTAATAAACTAATTGGTAAATATGAAACCTGTGGGTATGCCTAATACCCGACATGTAATATATTACCCGATTTTTACAATCGAAAATGGGGTGGGAGTTGGCTACAAAGTCCATTTTTCCTACAAAGTGTAAAAACTCATAAAACACCACAATTTCATCCATAAAACACACTCAAAACCCACAAATAACATAGTGAAGATTACTAAAACACCATATTTGTGGGTTTTGTGTTGTATTTTGGATGATAAGGCTTTGATTGTCGAATGACTAATTTTAGTGTGTTTTATGTTGATTATCATGTTGTGTTTTATATTCATAGTTGTACGATGGTGTGCTTGAAGTTTTTAAGGACTGTTAGGATTTGGATATTATGTTTTAGTGATCTTCACTAAGTTATTTGTGAGTTTTGAGTGTGTTTTATGACTGACATTGTGGTGTTTTATGACTTTGTACACTTTGTAGGAAAAGTGGACTTTGTAGCCGAACTCCACCCTCGAAAATGGGTTTTGATTACCCAAACCCACCCCTTACCTTCCCACATTTTTCAAGAATGACATCCCAATCTGATCGAAAGATGGAGCCACAAATAAAACCTAAAGCTTTAAACAAACAACTTTCTTTACTTTAATTCCCTACATCTAAAATCTCGGATCAAACACGACCTTAAGTTGTGTACCATGTTACTTACCCTTCTTGTTTGCCACAAACAGTGATATATGACAATTTTGTTTTATATTTTTTTTGAAAGGTAAACTTCATTAGAAACCGGCCGGCCTGAAAAAAAAAAGCGCAGGACCGCACCCAAACCCGATTACAACGTGTACAAAGGAGACCTACACCACTCACTCCAAACTAAGTTACATAGTTTAGACCTATTTTTAAGCCAGAAGAAACTAAGAGTCTTCACATCCCCAACAATTTCAGCCACATTGCCTCTACCGTTAGAGAAGATTTTCAAGTTCCTAGCTTAATAGTATAAATGTGATACTGATCGGTTGCTTAATTGAAATTTAAGATGAATAGCCTACATATTAGGAGTAGGCAAGAAAAAAACTTTGACAAATAGACGATAGATTGGGTGATGTCATCAAAAAGATGTTTGTGCATGTAGCTTGATGTCATAATGTTTTATTCTTGATTTTGTTGTTAGTTTCTTGTTAGCATGCTTTAACAATATATTTTGTAATTTTATATATGTTAAGTTATGCACTAGTTAAACCAAAAATCAAAGTGTTACCTGGCATGACAATAAACAATAAAATGAATGTGTGATCATGTTGATGCATTTTTTAGTGTCTGTAACTAGTCTTGTTTAACGATGTATTTTGTACGGTCTTTTATTTATTATCGAGTCTGTATGTTATGTTGACCAAGTCGGATATCCTCCTATCTGCTTGTGTACGACTTGTTTGTCTCTTTTGGTATGTAATGTATTAAGATCAATGAATGTTGCATGACAAGGGTATAATGGTCATTATATGTTTATATAGTCTATCTGTTTGCTGTCTGTATACAGCAAACAGAACAGCTGATGCAGTCCTCGACGAAACAGGTCTGTTTCGTCGAACACATCATGACGAAACAGACCAATGTCCATTATTTCTGTTTCGCCGACAGTCATGACGAATCACACTTGATTCGTCGTGTAATGGGCTGTTTCAAGCCCAATGACTGGCCCATATCCTGTTTCGCCGAGACACCTTGTGTTTCGTCGACTGTTGGGCCCAGGGACTATATAAACCAAGTCTGTTTTCATTTGAAGATAGATGAGATAATTACCAGTAACGAAACTCTGTCGAAATTTTGTCTGAACTGTGTTTGTATCAGTTTGTAATCGGTTCTCATCCCGTTTAATCAATCGAGTGTGTTTCATTGATTAATCCTTTGTCGTTATTGCTTTATATGTTTGATTTGGCATAGTTGCGTGGATTCCGCACACGTAACCGTGTTTGCTATAAACAAGTGATTCGGTTCGTTATCGATCCTCAGATTTCGGGACCTACAATTGGTATCAGAGCATTTGGCTCTTATCCTTGTTTAAAATCAAACATTGTTCGGTTTTTATCAAGTATTTGTGTTTGTTTTTCTGAAAATTTGTTCTTGAAAAATCATAAATTCTGGAAAAATATTCATAAAATCTGTTGGTTTCTTGTTGTTTGCTAAAGATTTTTATCAAAAACCTAGTTAGATTGTTTGTTCATGCTTTAAACCGGGTTTTTAGTGAAAATTTTGTGTATTTTTGTGTTTCGGAAAATTATCAACTGACCGGAAAACTCATGTTCTTGAATGTGTTCTTGACAATCTTCATAGTGTTCTTATCACTGTTGTGAACTTGATCTATTAATTGTTGAAACCTAAGTGTTGTCACATATAATACATTAAATTGACTTTAGTGTAAAAAGTGTGATCATTAGTTTCTGAAAAAGCATGTTGTGTTGAAAATTGGTGTTACAAACATACTTTGTGTCAGTAAGATATTTTAAATATCTAAACCAGCTGTCTGATACTCAGTTTCGACGAAACAAGTAGTCGACGAATCACAAGTGTTTCGTCAAAAATATCTTCGACGAAACAAGTCTATTTCGTCGAAATATCTTCAACAAAACAAGTCTGTTTCGTCATCATTCATTTAGACGAAACAAACCTATTTCGTGAAATCTGTTTCGTCGAGAACAGATCTGTTTTACACAGAGGCTTTGCAAAACCATTCTAACTTTGTGTTTTTAAGTGTGTGTGCAGGTACTATCATACATATACCAAATATGAGTAACAAAGGTCTGTGGGATTGGAGTTCGGATTCAAGACCAAGTGAAAATCAGCCTTCGCTTGCCGATTTAATGAACCAACTGCCTCAAAAACAACAATCAATAAATGCAGGTCAATGGGCAATGGTTTCTAATCAAAATCAAAACATTCAAAATCTATTGCTCAGTGAGAGTGAGACGGGAAGCAACAATCGCCCGCCAAAGCTAAATCATATGAACGACTATCCATCTTGGAAGGGTCGTTTTCACACATACATTCAAGGGCAAAACATTGAACTTTGGACGTGTTTCACTACTGAATGTAGTCCGGAACTGGAAGCAGCAGCATCAACTGCCGCTGGTATTTCTAATATGCTTGAAGAAGACAAGAAAGCCTATGAATTAGAGAAGAAGGCGTTTGCTTTTCTAACACAAGCTCTTCATAAAGATATCTATCATCAATTCTCTTATAGTAAGAGCACAAAAGCTTTATGGGATGCATTGGAAACAAGAGGAGAAGGAAATGCAGCTTCTAGAAAAATACGGCATGATCTTTTGAAGAAAGAATATGAATCATTTCAATCTTTGGAAAATGAAACCCTAAATGATATGACTTCTCGTTTCTATCATTTGATAAGTGAAATGAGTTCTTATAAGGTTGCAACATCTCATGTGGAAATGATTGCACGTTTAGCTGATGCTCTACCTCCTATATGGAGTCCATTCATTGAACTTCTAAAGCATACTGGTGCTCTGGATGGGGAAAATGTCACTATCTATGGATTCGTTCAGAAGTTGGAGCACAAGAACGAAGAGGAAACTAGGAAATCTAAAAGGATTGGAGCACCTCAAAACACAGAAATGTATTTGCCTGGTTTTGCTCCTTCATCTAGTTCTAGTTCTGTTCAGCAACCTAAGCTTCAAACGGCATTTGTTTCCAACACAAACTCATCAACTCAACCAGAGTTTGATTTAGGTGCTTATCTTTCACAATCGCTATCCAAATCTCAATCTCAACCTCCACCTCAAGGTACTACTACTCAACCGGAGTTTGATCTAGGTGCTTCTCTTTCACAATCACTGTCTAAATCTAACGCACAACCACCACAACAAGTACATTATACCAACAATCCTCCACCTCAAAATCCAAACACTGTCAAAGTTGATACTTCGAACCTCTCAAAAGTTAGCATTGAAGTAGCAAAGGAGCACATGGAACTCATTAATACAATGGTCAGTGCCTACTGCGGTTTGGTAGCAGGTCAAATTGGGAACATCAGTATGACCAACGAAGACTAACAACAAATCGACCGTGATGAAATGGAGTTGATGGATATAAAGTGGGCGTTTGCAAGTGCAGTTAGAAGGGCAAGGGATTTCATGAGTAGAACAGGAAGAAGTTCTTTGGATAGTAAGAAGGAAACGAAGTATGGGTTTGATAAAGAAGCAGTTACATGTTTTAATTGTGGCGAAAAGGGTCACTTTAAACGTGAGTGCACCCGACCAGCCAAACAAGGCAATCAGAACCCGTTCAGAAATCAGACAAGTACTACAAATGCAAATCAAGGCACTCAAGAAAATCGTGGAAAAGGGATAGTAGCTGTGAATAATACTACCAGCCAGGACTAGTCTGGACCATCTAACAACACTCGTGCATTGACTGTTCAAATAGATGAAGGGTGTAATTGGTCTTTACAATTAGGGGGAGGGGATAATGAAGGAGGAGGAACAGCGTGCTATGCAAAGATCATCAATCACATCAAGCACGTTCATAAAGAAGAATTTTCTGAAAGTGACGACAGTTCGGGTTATACCGGGAGTTCGGATGAAGAAAGTTGTATTTCAAGAGATGTGAAAGAAGAAGCGACTTCTATTGATGACTTGTTGAACGAAGCAGAGGAGTTGAAGTCTCAGAAAGCTGTTCTTATCAAGAAAGCTGGGATAACATCTAAGGAAATGGAGAAGTTCTTCTCTGAAGACGGATCTTTTTCTTTTCAAACTGCCTTTATGGCAAATGTTTCAGCCTCTTCGATTCAGGTAACATCTGAAACTCCTAGAATATGTACTGATTGTGCTTATATGAAACAGGAATTTGATAGAGTGAAACTTGAATGTGACAAAATTCATAGTCACAATCAATGTTTGGTTGTTGATATGTCAAAGTGCAAAGAAGCAAATATGGCTTTAACAAGAAACGAAAAGGATTTTAAATCTTTAATTGAAAATTTAAAGAAAAGTGTTTCCGAAACTACTAAAGTTGTTTATCACAAACAAGTTAGTATTAACAAGTACATAAATATCGTTGAGGAAACCAAAAAGAAATTAGCCATTGCAAAATGCGAGCACGATGCGATCAAGCAAAAATTGGAGAGTTATTCTAACTCCCGATTTGTGCTCGATCACATAATTGACGTTCAACAACTGAAGAAAAACAAGATTGGTGTTGGGTATAAGAAATGTCCGCCCCCTTTGAGACACAATTATGCTGCACCACCTGATGAAGAGGATATGCCTCGTTTTGAACCCAGTGTGCCTCTTAATTATGAGGAATTTACTACTTGATTAGGGTTCAAACCGAACAATTCCTCGGAAACCTCATCTGTTGAAACAGAAACTTCAACAACAGTGAGTCAAAGTCCTCCAACTGTTGAGGATTATGATTCATCTGATGATGAAACAGATGCTAATGACCAGGATGAATCACTTGACAAGAAAAAGGGAATAGAAATTCCAATTGAGAATCATATTCTTTGTGATCCTCCTATTCCTGTTGTGCAACAAGTTGCCAAACAAGTGATTAATCCTGTCATGGATGACAAGAAACCTGTGTCTACCATTAAGAGTAATAATGTGTTGTATACTTTGGTTGGTGATTCTAAAATCTATTCAGATAATGATTTTCCAATTAAAAATGTCAATCCATCATCGATTGATAACGTTTTTGAAAATAACACAAGTAAGTTTTTGGGAAAGTCGATTCAAGGAGTTACTGTAACTCAATGTGATCTAATTCCTAAGGCTGAAATCAAAAAGCAATTTGGAAATAAAAAATCCCCAACAAAGCAACAACCTTTTACTCCTAAGGGTAAACAACCATTTCAACGAGCTCAAAGGTCAAATGTTTCTAAGTCAAAAGTTGAAACATTAGGAGCTCGTTATCAAAAGAAAAACAATGATGTCAGATTTGTGGCATCTGAGGGTACTGATAAGATTGAGATTTTTGCTAACAAATCAAACACTGATTTTGTACAACAAGTCAAGATTTTAAAGCGTAACAGTCAAAATAATTACACTCAACATTCAAACGGGTGTAATGAAAAGGCAAGTACCTCAGGTTCTACAGGTTCGACATCTGATCGTCGATCCGGTTCTCCTAAGTTTGTTGAGAGGAGAACGTGTTTTAAATGTGGGGAGTTTGGGCACATCATCAAAGATTGTGCAAACACTCCGAAAGAGAAATTTGTTGAGAAAGCACCACCTGAAACGATTCACCCTCAATGTCGTACTGTTTCGTCAAAACATGATAAAAGAACTGTTAAAGAACAGGAAACGAAACAACGACATCAAAATATGAAGAAAATAGAAAAGGCTTTAAAAACTGAGGTCAAATCTGTTCCAAGGGAACCAAGTTCACCTTTAAAACCAGAAGTTTCAAAATTTGTTTATAAAACTCAATCTGGTAAACAAAAACAAACTTGGAACCTAGGAAGGGTGAAGGTTCAGGGGGAGTTGTTAGCTTGGAAAATCATCAACAGATTGAGATCACTATTCGCGACTCTCAGGGACGACCCAAGACCACTTTGGCTTGGGTCCCCATCCTTAACTAATCATTGGATGATATGTGCAGGGTGTTCCAGGAGGAACTATCAGTAGTCATTGGATTGTTGATAGTGGGGCATCCAGGCACATGACGGGCGACTTACGGCTTCTGTACGATGTGAGAAATATTAGAGGAGGCTATGTCGCGTTCGCAGGAGACAAAGGCGGATATATCACCGGAGAAGGAATGATCTCCAATGGTGTGGTATGTTTCGAAAAGATTAATTATGTTCGTCAACTTGATCATAATCTTCTCAGTGTGTCGCAAATCTGCGATAAAAAGTTCACCGTGCATTTTGATGATGCCGGTTGTTATGTGCTTAAACCTGGATTCAAGATTCCTGATGAATGGATTCTCTTATCGGCTCCAAGAGTTAATGATCTTTATATTCTTGATATGAGCCAAGCTATTACGTCATCTGCGCAAGTAACATGTTTTGTCTCAAAAGCCACAGAGAAGGAGTCTATTTCTTGGCACAGAAGAATGGGGCATATTCACTTGAGAAAAATGAACCATTTGGTGAAAAATAACCTTGTGAATGGTGTGCCTGTGAGAAGTTTTCATCTACAAGATATCTGTGTTTCGTCCCAGAAAGGGAAACAAACAAAGAAATCTCACCCTCTGAAGAAAATCAACACTGTTAGCATGCCTCTCGAACGTCTTCATATGGACCTCTTTGGACCTATGAAGCACAAGACAACATTCGGAGATGCTTACTGTCTGGTTGTTACTGATGATTATTCTAGATTTTCTTGGGTAGCTTTCATGGCACACAAGAGTGATACTCCTGGAATCCTCAAGGATCTTCTCACAATGTTAGAAAATATATACACTTTGAAAGTGAAGAGGATCCGAAGCGACAACGGAACTGAGTTCAAAAACCGTGTGATGGATGAGTTCTGTACTTCTAAAGGCATTCTTCATGAATACAGTTCTTGCTATACTCCACAACAAAACGGTGTCGCTGAGAGGAAGAATCGCACGATTATCGAAACTGCAAGAACTATGTTGGTAGAGTCGGAGCTTCCTGTTCAATTCTGGGCAGAAGCTGTGTCGACTGCTTGCTACACTTTGAACAGAGTTCTTACAGTTAAGAGGCATGGCAAAACCTGTTTCTAACTTCTACAGAAAAGGAAACCGGATCTTTCTTTCCTTGAACCTTTTGGCGGTCCATCTACCATGATTGACCCGGATGGAAAGTTTGGTGCTAAAGCTATCGAAGGTTTCTTCCTTGGATATGCAACTCCAAATTTTCGTGTTTGGAATCTGACCACCAAAAAGATTGAGCTTTGGAATGAAGTAAGGGTTCAAAGGTACACAAATCCTGTTAGATCTTCGGGTGATCCTTGGATGTTCGATTATGATGGGATATTCGACTCCTTTAATCTGCCTACCTTTGATGAAGAATCTGCAGCTGTTCAAATGTTATTTGATAGTGACAACGCTGCTGGTTCGCCATTGGTAAGACCTGTTATTGTTAGCCCTCAAGGTTCTAATTCAGTTAACAATACTGTTCAAAATGAGGTATTTGAAGATGCCACTGACTACAATGAGTCATCGGAAGATGATGAATATCTTGATACGACTGAAGGCACTTCTGCCCCGGTTGTTCCTGTTCATGGCACTTCTTTAGAAACTCCTCAAGTGCAGAATGATGATACTGTTGAAGGAAATGCATCCACTTCCACTCATATTCCCGGTGCGGAGTTGGTTGCTGATTTTAATCTTAACAATTTGGGTATTAATACTTGTGTTCCTGAAAATCCTGAATTGAGGATTCACAATACCCATCCACAGCAGAACATTATAGCAGATGTCCAAAGCGGTGTGCAGACGCGTAATCAGCTGAGAAATAACCAGAATGCTGGTTTATATTCAGCCATTAGAGAATCTGGTCTTCAAAATGATTGGTCCTTTGCGTGTTACGTTTCACAAGAAGAACCGAAATCTTGGAAGGAAGCTTTAAAAGATAATTCTTGGGTTGAAGCCATGCAGGACGAACTGCAACAATTTCAAAAGCTTGGTGTTTGGAAGTTTGTGGAAAAACCGGAGAATTACAAGAAAATTGGGACTCGATGGGTTTACAAATGCAAGAAAGACGACCGTGGAATTGTTATTCGCAACAAGGCGAGACTGGTTGTTCAGGGTTTTCGCCAGATAGAAGGCATTGACTACAATGAAGTTTATGCACCTGTTGCACGTCTGGAAGCTATTCGGATCTTCTTAGCTTATGCTTCTTTCAAAGGATTCAAAGTTTACCAGATGGACGTTAAAAGTGCTTTTCTTCATGGTATAGTTCAAGAAGAGGTGCACGTCGAACAACCTCCAGGTTTTGAAGATCCTATTCACCCCGATCGGGTTTGGTTGCTAAACAAAGCTCTTTATGGTTTGCATCAAGCACCTAGGGCTTGGTACGCAACCTTATCCAACTATCTTCTGGAGAATGGATTTCGACGAGGTCTTATTGATTGCACACTCTTTATCAAAGAACTAGATGGAGATCTTCTGCTGGTGCAGGTATACGTTGATGATATAATATTTGGTTCTACTAATGAATCTTTGTGCAGGCAATTCGAACGTGTTATGCAGGAAAAGTTCGAAATGAGCGCTATGGGAGAGATGAACTTCTTCTTGGGCCTACAAGTACAACAAACAGAGTCTGGGATATTCATCCATCAGACTAAATATGTTGGTGACATTTTGAGCCGATTCCAAATGTCAGATGCAACGCCCATTGGTACTCCACTTCCGCAGAATCACGGGATTACTCCGGATTTGAAGGGAGAAAGTGTCAACTCTTCTTACTATCGTGCCATGATCGGATCTCTCATGTATCTCACCGCTTCGAGGCCTGACATAATGTATCCAACATGCCTGCTTGCAAGATATCAAGCAAACCCGAAGGCCTCTCATCTGTCAGTTATCAAAAGGATTTTTCGCTATTTGAAGGGATGCCCGGACCTTGGTCTTTGGTACCCTAGGGATGATAGTTTTGAATTAATTGCATACAGTGATTCTGACTTTGGTGGTTGCAAAATCGATGGCAAATCAACAACAGCAGGATGTCAGTTCTTAGGAAATCGCCTGGTCACGTGGCAGTGCAAGAAGCAAACGTGTGTTGCTACATCAACACGTGAAGCAGAATACATTGCTGCCTCGAGTTGTTGCTCCCAAGTTCTTTGGATACAACAACAAATGCGCGACTACGGTTTAGAATTCCTATCTACTCATATTTTTGTTGATAATAATGCTGCCTTACAGATCACTAGAAATCCTGTGCAGCATTCCAAGACTAAACACATCGACATTAAATATCACTTCATACGTGATTGTTTTGACAAGAGGTTAATCGATGTCGTTCATGTCCCCACTGATCACCAACGTGCCGACCTGTTTACAAAAGCTTTTGATAAATCACGTTTTGATTATCTACTTTTGGTCAATGGCATTAAGGTGATACCCGAGTAAACTTCTTTGGCTGATCGTTTTTGTAAATATTTTCTTTATAAACTCTAAAAAATTCAAAAAGATTTTAGTTTTCGTAAACTTTTAGCATTTTAGGGGGAGAAATTTCAAGAAAATACAAAAACATTGCAAAATTTCAAAATCCAAAAAGATGTCGTTACTTTCTGTCTTTTCGTTTGAAAAATGAAAATTTCAAAAACAATAGAAAACCAAAAATGAGTTTCTTGGATAAAGGAAAATGATGATGTTCACTGGTGTGGTCGGTCAACGTGTTCAAAATGAAAATCAAAAAGAAAAATGATAAGTATCTCTACTAACGATGTATCGGTAGGCTCACAATCAGACTAAAATGTGCAGGATGATACAAACCTAACAGACTTCAAGTCAGGTGGGAACCATTCATTGGCATATGGTCTTAGTACCGAAATCTCGTTTGAGAGATTGCCGAGATCTGAAATATTCTGTCTTTATGCTGCCTATCATTTGGGTATCATGGTTGTATCAAACCGTAAAAATAACGGAGACGGAGTCTAAGATCTTCCATGATACTATACATACGTGTACATATTGCATTCGACCTCAATAAGTGATCAACAATCACATGTCCAAACAAAATAAGTGATTTTATATCACAGATTCTTTGCGGGAGTCAAGTTCGTCTCTCTGCTGTACGGAAGTACTGACCTGTTCACGGACTTGCTCCTGTGCCCTCATGCATTTGAATTTCAAGTTCCTCATCAATAAGTGATTCTATCACATAGGGCTTGTTTTCAATCAAAATAAGTGAGTTTCTCACATTTTTATACGGTCAAACAGATGATAATCGGTATACTCACCGGTAAGATGAATTCTCGTGCATACCTTGATACGGGAATGTGTCGTGAGTGGATTTACATCGACTTGTAAGTATAATCCTTACCGTTAATCGTATCTCTTAATTATGATTACGTCTGATCAGTTTGAGCTTATGTGGACCACAATACCGATAATCGAGGTAGTATACTTATCCAGAGCTTTAAACAGAAATCAAAATCATGTTGACTAAGACCGTAAGCTGGTATGATTCCTTGTCCTTAAAATTCGCAAAAAGATTGCATTTGTACAGTTGCTTACTGTTTTTCTCAGTTTATTACCTTTTTCGTTTAGTTTATCGTGCTTTAAATTCTTTTTTAGTGTTATTTGTAAAGTTCGTTTTTTATTAAGCCGAAGTTGTTGCTTGGTATTTTCTACCGGAAGCTGAAACCTACTTCATAACATGTTCTTGCATTTGGAAACTAAAACGAAATGGAAAAGTGTTCATTTTAAATCATAATTTGTTCAGTCTGCAGAAATCTTTCATGTCTCTGTGTTTTGAAAATTTAAATGTTGACGAAACAGAATGTGTACGGCGAATCAAAACTGTGACGACAAAACAGATCAGTTTCGTCGAAGTTACGACGAATCACATGAGCCCAAATCAGTTTCGTCATGGGCAAAATTCAGGCCCAAGTGTAAGCCCAACTTCGTTCTGATTCGTCGAACCCAATCCTGTTTCGTCGAGATCTCTGTTTCGTCGAGATGAAGCGGTGTATAAAAGGGGTCCCTGTGTTCACTTTTTCAAAATATCATCTGTTCATCTTCTCCAAACAACTGTTTCGCCATTTATCTTTCTCGAACCATTTAACCTTGTTTTTAATCAAAAATTGTTCAACACTCAAAGGTACAAACATGTTCATGTTCAGATTCCGAACATTTTGAACCGAGTGTTTTTGTATTAAACCCCCGGAAATCTTCTATGCTTGTGATTTCATGTTTAAACTTATGTCTTGATTGATATTTTATGATATATGATAGATTTAGGTTTATTGTGTGTATTTTTTGTTCGATTTGGGTGTGGGTTTATGTAACAAAAACAGGGTTTTTTGTTTGATAAAGTTCTTAACTGTTTTAAATGGGTTTTTGGATCGGAAATCATATATGGGTTGTCATAAGTTGGTTTGGGTATAAATAATGATGTTGAATGTGTTTGTGTTTGTATTTGATCTTTGTTTAAACCACAAAACGGCGAAACAGAAAAACCCCCAAATCGACGAATCGATTAAACCCTTATTCCGGCGAATCAAACATACGGCGAATCAGAAACGATGAAACAGATGACGAATCAAAAAAGGCAAAACAGACATGGCGAATCAAACCAACGACTAATCAGATCTGTTTCGTCGCACATCTTCTGTTTCGTCGAAGTGTTTCTGTTTCGTCGTCCATGCCTTAGCAGTTTTCTGTTTTTGCTATTTGTTCTCAGTAGACTTGTTTTGATAGGTTATCTGTTAAGTGGATACATGAACTTGTATCCACACATGTCTAAATACATAAGTAATGTAATTGTTGCTTATTGTGGACATTTTCATCTACAGATGGCACCAAAGGCACCGAAAGAAGGAAAACGCAAGAAGGCGATAAAGAAGGAAAACAAAACTGAAGAGGAGATTATGTCAGAGAAGCGTCATAATCAAGTTGCATATCTGGATCCTGATGACAAGATCACGGAATTTAAAGATATCATGAAGTGGATCAGGGAGTCACGTATTAATTATGCTATTACATTCTCGACACCCGTTTATAAATCACTTATCAAGGCTTTCTGGAATTCTGCAAGCGTTCTACAACTGGATGGAAAGGAAGTTTTCAGGGGTCGTGTGAATGATCTGGATGTTCTCGTATCTCCGGATATACTGAATGAAGTTCTTCAATTACAAGATAGTCCGGACGCTCCATATTCTGTTCCGATTATGTGTACGCGAGGCTGTTTACTACGCATGAAGTGTAAAGGAGACATTTTCGTCAAACAAATCAACAAAGGTGATCTTCCATTACGCTACAAGTTTTTATTGCATATTCTTATTCAGTGTCTCAGCAATAGACGGTCTGGATATGATATGGCTGGAGATGATCTCGTTGGTTTCATGGTTTCTTTGGTGTTAAACAAACCGTTTAGCATCTCAAAGTATATTTTCAGCAACATGAAACAAAATATGACAAGGACAGGAAGTAGAACAACCGGAAACAAGTTTTGGATGTATCCGCGTTTTCTTCAAATGATTATGAATGTTAAACATCCTGACCTTCCTAAAGCTGACAATGATCTTCTGAAGATAGAGGCGATGAATTTCAACTCTTTAAGGTTAATCAAGAATCTTACCGCCAAAAGATACAAAGAAAGCGTTCCTCCAAGGAAGCTTTTTGGCGCACTTGAGAATCCTGATTATGTTGCTCCAGCAAATGATAAATGGCGTCATGATGACAGCCAATCTGACAACGAAGAGCCTGAGTTGGAAAGAAAAAGGATAGAGAAATTTGGTCCTGGTCCAGTTGATTCAGATGAGTCTGGGAGTGATAGTGATGACAGTAGTGGTGAAAGCGATGATGGTGGTGATACTGGTGCTGTTGGTACATCGAGCAAGGGTGCAGCTGGTGATACATCAGCTAGTAGTTCTTCTGCAAGTGGCGATTATGAATCTGATTCTAGCTCTAGTGATCATATAGTCGAGCCTGGATACGAAATGTATATCGATATACGTGGAGTGAAAAGATATAGAAAGATTAGAACTGAAGATGATCTAGCATATGTTCCAGAGGATCCTGAAGGTGAAAGAAGAACAAAAAGGAGAGCTGAGAAAGCTACTGAAACTCAAAAGAAGAAAGCAAGAAGATATTTGAGTACTTATACTAGAAAACCTGTGCCTCAAGAGTCTTCATCTGTACCTCAGGAGCCTGTACAAGAAGCTCCTGTAGTTACATCAGCTACAGAAACTCCAGTAGTTACATTAGCTGCTGAAACTCCATCTGTTACACCTCAGGCAGTTCCTGAAAGAACTATGGCTTCTGCAATCAGAGCAACCACTTCGCAGATCAGTTCTGAACGTCATAGGGTATTTTCCGGATATTCTCAAGAAGAAAAGAACAGATACCTATTCACTCAACTGGAAGCAGCTGCTGATAGGATTCAAAGGCAATCTCATTTCATTAATCTCACGAAGAATGATCAGCTTAAACAATCGGTGGAAATTAACAACTTGAAGTCCACCGTTGGTCAACAGCAAACGGTGATTGAGAGACAACAAGCTGAGATTGTTTTGCTTAAAGCCGAGAATGCTCGTTTGAAGGCTGCTGATGAAGAGAGAGAGAGAAGAATAACTCTATACTTCAAACACGACTTGCTGCTCTGTGGGATTATCATTGTAAACAACAAGAAGTACTGAAGAAAAAGGATGATGATACGGAAGACCAAGGGAATCCTGACACTTCTGGTACATCACAGAAGCAGCCAACCGCACCTTCTTCTGAAGTCGTTGCAGTTCAACCTACAGTGGTCGAATCATCTCAGGGAACTTCTACTGGAAAAGTTCAACAGATCGCAGGTACTTCTTCTGTCGTAAGCAGTGCTGATATTGCTTTACAGGCTACTCATCCATTTACGGGAGAGTTGCTTGAAGAAGGAGAGTTAATAGAAGATCTTTCTCAGGAGCAATTGAGTGTTCTACATTCTATGAGAGAAATTGATGATGCTGAGATAGATAAAAAGTCGACTGAGACTGATACAACTAATATAGAAGATATTGATGAGATCGTGTTTGAAGGCGAAGCAACAAAATCAACGTATGTTCGAAAAGATGGTACTGAATTCGCTTCGTTTGATGAAGATTGGATGAAGGAGAATATTGATGACATAGACGAGCACTTAAAGAATCGTAATTCGTCTGAAAAAAACACAGATGCATTTTCTGAATGGAGAAAACAGTTTCTATCTAAAGTCTCCAAGCCTGTGCCTGAAAAAGCTCAAGTCGACTACTTGCAATTTGAAAAGGCAAAGCTAAGTGGAAGAATTCTATTCTGGTTGTTTGTTAAGGATATTCACTGTGTTGCCATCAAACGTGAATACGGAATCCTGTATTTCAACTCACTGCTGAGCATTCTTTCTTTGCCATTTTATGATGTTGCTGCGTTGACGAGGCTTGAGCTTATTAATCGTTCAAACTACGATGGCGCTACTTTATTTGAGCGACTGATTAAAGTAAACAAGAAGTAGGGTTGGAAGGATGAATCATACAAGCCACAATTTCCCATCTATCAACCGATCAAGTTTATTCTTGATCCTGACACCAACACTTGCAGATACAAGCTTGTGTACCAGCCTCCGAGGGTCGTAGATAAAATCCCATTGATGCCTATGCAACATGATTTTCTTGAAGATATGGCATTATGGTGCTACGACTCGGACACGCATGAAGCCGTGATTGTGTTTAGAGATAATAGTGCAAATTACCGGATGTTGGATCCGATGTGGATCGTCAACATGCCCGAGGCTGACATCAGCAGATTATATCGTCATGATATTTTCTATGAAGATCAGGACGCACGTCAGGCTTTAAAGTTTCAGCGCGTAGCGTGTTTTTGCTACTACCGGGGCATACATTCGGGCAGTTCGTGGTCCGAACAACACTGAGATAGAAGATTAGAAGACCGAAGACGAGTAACAGACAAGGGGGAGTTTGTTGATGCATTTTTTAGTGTCTGTAACTAGTCTTGTTTAACGATGTATTTTGTACGGTCTTTTATTTATTATCGAGTCTGTATGTTATGTTGACCAAGTCGGATATCCTCCTATCTGCTTGTGTACGACTTGTTTGTCTCTTTTGGTATGTAATGTATTAAGATCAATGAATGTTGCATGACAAGGGTATAATGGTCATTATATGTTTATATAGTCTATCTGTTTGCTGTCTGTATACAGCAAACAGAACAGCTGATGCAGTCCTTGACGAAACAGGTCTGTTTCGTCGAACACATCATGAAGAAACAGACCAATGTCCATTATTTCTGTTTCGCCGACAGTCATGACGAATCACACTTGATTCGTCGTGTAATGGGCTGTTTCAAGCCCAATGACTGGCCCATATCCTGTTTCGCCGAGACACCTTGTGTTTCGTCGACTGTTGGGTCCAGGGACTATATAAACCAAGTCTGTTTTCATTTGAAGATAGATGAGATAATTACCAGTAACGAAACTCTGTCGAAATTTTGTCTGAACTGTGTTTGTATCAGTTTGTAATCGGTTCTCATCCCGTTTAATCAATCAAGTGTGTTTCATTGATTAATCATTTGTCGTTATTGCTTTATATGTTTGATTTGGCATAGTTGCGTGGATTCCGCACACGTAACCGTGTTTGCTATAAACAAGTGATTCGGTTCGTTATCGATCCTCAGATTTCGGGACCTACAGATCACAAAAAAATAGGTTATAACTATCCACTTAATAAAACTATTTTTTTTATAAGCATTCAGTTAAATGTGAGGTGCATTCGGTTTTAACTCCAAACTAGTTATTTTCCACCCGCGCGTTGCGGCGGGACCTAATGACTACAAAAGGCGTGTCAGCAACGGCAAACAGATACCGAATGTCAAAACATAAATAAAATGACGTGGTAAGGATAGTCACTCCGTCATAAGAAACGGTTTTACATAACCTAATATATAATAATAGGACCCACACGTCCTACACGTTGGAAATTCGGTTGTTTTCAGTTCAGTTATTACGGTGCTAAGACGTTAAAATATGGATCAGCTCGGTACCGGTAACGGCAACGGCAACGAAAGTACCGATCCGGAAAATCATCGAAATTAGGTACCGGCACCGAAAATGCTCGGTACAATACGGTATGGTATTTGAAGGTAAAAATCAATAAATACAGGTATGGTGCTCGACCGGTGTCGAACCGAAAGTAACGATTCTGAAAACGCCAAAAGGTGGGTACCAAATTGGTACCGAAAATGATTTGGTATAGTAAATTTAGTACCGATACGATACCGGTATTTGATACGATTTGCTCATCAATATTCTAAATATCCAAGTTAATTTTACATGCTACAATTCATTCATTACAGAAAAAGACAAAAAAGAAAGCAAAATAAGTTGTTGTGTATATAAAACCTCATTCAAATGAAATACAGTTTACTTACTGTGTGTATGAAAAGTAATCTAAACGGTGCAATTACTTGCATTGCTGCGTTGCTACAGGATTTGATTAGCTCGTTACCAACCGGTACCGAAAATACTGTTACCGAAATCCCCAAAAGTGGGAACCGGTACCGAATATACCTAGTATGGCACGGTTTGGTACCGATCGGTACTGGTGCGGTACCGGTATTTGAGGGTAAACACCGGTGAATACTTGTGCAGAACCGGTACCAAAAATACACCGCTTTGGTAAATTTGAGACCGGTACCTATACCCAATACCATTTGCTCATCTCTTAATCATGTTACTATTCATTCCAATCTAACTTTAAATAATTCTAATTCTAATCTAATTCTAATTTTAATTTTAATTTAATATTAAATTACTGTTCATTCAAGTTTTTTTTATCATATATCAATGTGATTTTTAACTTTAATTATTAAAATATTAAAACCCAATAAGCACTTTAATTTTCCTTGACTCTTCCCTAAAAGAATTTATTCCATACAAGCACAATGACACCCGGTACGCGTGGTTCCATGACGAAGCATTATCATGGTTACTTTTCATTTCACTGATGATGATGGGGTAGTCCAAGATCAAATAAAATGACTTAGACACATTAAAGCTAAAAAGGTTAAACGGTTCGAAGGTTGGAAACCCAGAAGACCAGATAAAATAGTACGTGAACAGTAGGCAGCCACATCTCTGATTGCTTCACCAAACTCTCCAGCCGCAAAAGTAACACAGGTCCACAGAGCACATCATTTTACCTGCAGGTCAAAGGCTTCAACCCCCAAAAAGGGCAAAACACCCACTGCAAGCATGTTCACTAGTCAACACATTCCTCTTTGAGCTAAGGCTCTCCCTATAAAAGTGACACTTCATTAAGTGTGCAAGATATTCCAAAGGCCAGCTCTGATTCCTGAAATCTCTGGTCATTCTCTTCGAGTACTTGCTTCATGCAAGTCACTTTCTTTCACATTCAACACACACATTCCTTTTGCTCATACATCTGAATCTGAACATACATCAGAGGAGGATCTTTAGCAAACAACAAAACCAATCTAGTGAACATCTCTCCACGTCTTGCAAATGTGGGGGGACCCCACGACCTGCGTTAGGCAAAGTTGAACCCTTCAACCCTTTTACCTGACCAGCCCAGCTACTATCCTTGGTCTATTCTTTGTTGCATCAACAAGTTGGCACCCACCGTGGGGCTACGCCACTAGTTTTCTCCCAAAGACCTAGTAGTGTAGCTCCATTCTCTCGAAATTACCATGTCAGAAAGTGGATCCCCGGGGGAAGTGAATCAGGTTCCAAACACTTCTACTCCAGGTACTAGCCAAGCTCATGTGGCTATACCAACTTCTTTTTCGACACCGGGAAGCACTCCCGAGTTTCTCACTTTCAGCACTCCAACTCCGTCCAGATCAGGAGTCCCTTCCCCTAATATCAGTGTCTCTGGCACCCCATCACATGTTGAACTTACCCCTTAGGGGGTCGCCAACAATTTCCTTGAGTTGAGGTCTCTCCTCAACCAATATGTGAGTAAGGAAAGGGGCAAGGGAGTGAGGATTAGTTTGGACTATGACGAGCCGGAGCCAACACTGTCTCCTGTACCCCCCGTCCCTCCTTTTGTAAACTCACAACCTTTGGTGTCCAGGGATGAGGCTGGTCCCAGTAATCCTCCTCCAAACCCTAACCCATATTTGTCCGCAAGGCCGAATCCTACAGCATATCCTCTTTTTTCGTCCCATCCAGCTACAAACGGTGCTCCCTTGGGCCATGAGCTGACCCTTGACCAGCTCCTACAGTCCCCAGTAACGAGCCTTCCACCCTCAACAACAACTTCATGGGAGCAAGCTTTGTCCGTACTGTCACACCCCGAATTCCACGTGTCACCGGTGGGGAGTATCGTGACGTAGTTGATATCATCATAGTCAAAGAACACAATATATAAATGCACAACGGAAGCAAAAGATAAATATATTACAATCCGAATATAAAGTAATATCAAGTATTACAACGGAAAGTAAAGGATCCACAGGCGGATCTTAAAACATAAATATTGTTCAACAGACTTTAGACGCCTAGAACTTGCAAGATTCCTTATTAGCGTCCTGAGCAGCTTCCAGCCTATTACGTACTTGTACCTGTCACTTACACTTTTGAAAATACGTCAGTTTTCACTGGTAAATACACTCAACCGACTCATTTGAAAATGTCTATGAAAATTGGTTTAGGTGCTCAAGGCACGAAGATGTTTTGACACTTTGATTAAAATGTACAAGGCAAAATTTAATCTTTTATACTTGGGACAAACTATATTTCATGTTATCAGTTTTACATAACCTACTCTACATACGGGGCCCGGTTCTATGCCGGTTCAAGATTTAACCGACACACCACTTTTCCCCTATTGGGAATCCCATATTGGGTATAATTAATTAATAAGCATATGGCATCTGTCAGGTATATGCCTACACCCCGTGCTTAGGTCGTGGCCATTGCATTTAATGAGTCAAGGATATCCAGGACACGGTCACATTAATCCCCAATGTTTCAGTTAAGCAATACGAATTAAAAACAGGTTATTTGGATTTCCTGACTTATTGGTCTTTGAATCCCATACCTGACCATGCGGTATTTATATTACCGTATCCAAAGCCCGTAATAGGGAAAATAAGTTAAGAGTATTTACCTGAGCTAGCTCCTGTCTTAAATAGCAAGAATTATAATAACTCAGCCGCATTCACTTAAGTAAGCGTAGGTACAATTTACCGGAAGGCTCTAGTCTGGAATGATGGTATAAATAACCAATTAGAATGATAACGGGTCTTTAATTAAGCCTAAGCTTAGACCGGTTAATTATACGGTTCAAACGCACGATTAGGCGAAGACCGGAATAGAATGTGATTTAGACCCGACAAGATTGAAGACTTGCCTTATACGGGTAATCTAGGCACATTCTGAATTTTGGGGTAAAACCGATAAGGTTTGACCCGTTTCGGCTAATATATGTAAACTAGTTACATAAGCCGATCCGAACGCGAAAAATGCGTAACGAGTAACCAAGTGAATCATATACAGGTTTCCTAAGTTAATATGCCTTTAATATGTTGTGATATCAGCAGGATACCTTCCATTATGCCCAAAACGCGTTTAATCTCAAAATAATCCCCGTAGGGGTATTTTGGTCATTTTAAAGATTAAAAAGGAGTTTAAATGAAGTTCTGAGATTCGTGTCCGAATACATCAGTAAAATAACTTATTTTTATAGGTCATATCAGTTGGTAATAGGTCTTATATGACAAAATGGTTTTAAACCCAAACTATGCGTTTAATATGCGTAAAAAGTCATTTTAAGCGATTTCCTGGTTATACAGGAAATCTGAGTTTTCTGATCAGGTTATAAAGTTCAAAATACTTTATTTATTATATAAAATCAGTAGCCATTGGATTGGTATCAAAGGGGCTTGTAAAACTCATTTTATGGCCTAAGAGGGCATAATTGGTATTTACCGATTTGAGGCCATAACCGAAGTTAAAAATGATTAAAAATCTTTAAGAATCTCAAAATATTATCTTACATCAGTGGGTAAAAGGTTTGGTGTCGAAAATTGGGTTTAGATAGGCTTTATGCTAATTGCGCCTTTTAATTACTAAAAGGCGTTATTATTACGCTAATGAGCATAACTCCTAATCTAGACCTCCAACTGATGTGAAAATTTAGGGACAACTTTATAAATCAGTAATAAGGATTATTGTCCTTTTACATTCCCAAAATTCTCGTTTTATGGTCAAAAGGGCATATTGGTCAACATTTAAGCAATTAACGGAAACATGTAAACGCATTGGATAATCAATCAACCAACCACGGAGGGTTATGCTAACATGTAGCCTGGTCCTAAGGAAGCTCTAAGGCATTTCCAAATCATACTAAATCGGGTCAGAACTGAAGTCAAAGCAAAAGTCAAAGTTTTGCGACATTCGGTTCCGAACCGGGTCTAAACAGAAAATTGTCGGATCAAACAAGCCTAGATCAGTTCTTATACTTATTAATAGGTTATACGAGTGATAAAATAGGTTACATGCCTTCTATATTGTTAATTACATGTAAATTTGCAATTTAGGCTTCTGTTGACTTTTTCTAATCAACTTTGACCCGACATTTGATCTAGATAGGATGGGAATCAGTGGGTTCCCTTTTAAGGGTTTATTGCCCACATAATTACCAACTTATAACTACCTTCAATTCGACAAATCACTGGACCATTAATAATTAATCGCTAAGTCAACTGTTAATTACAACGGTTTGACTTTTAGGCTAATAACTAAGCAAAACTTAATCAAGGAAGGTCAACGGTGCTTACCAAAGTCCTAATCACGATTAGGGATGCTTGGTGTCTGCTCTTGAGCTCCAGAAAGTCCCACAATTGCAGATGGAATGGATGATCAAAAATGTTTGCAAACAATGGCCTTTTATAGTGATTTTTGATCCATTAGATGATGACAACTAAGTCTATGAAGTGATCTAGATCAATAACAAGTGCCCGTAAGCTCTAAAATCAGTAGGGGACGCACATGGAATTGATAAATATCTCCATAAGTCGTTTCATGGACTTGAATGAGCCAAGAAAAATGAGTTTCTGCATCTGGGAGATGCTTGCGCACCGCAAGGTAAAAGTGTTAGGGTGCGCAAGGACCTGGGCAGCCACCAGAAACTTTCAAAAGTTGACATGTTTGGCCCCTGAACTTCCAAATGTCATTTCCGACACCTCTAAGGCCCGTTAAACCATTTTTAAGGCTTTATAATGATGCCTAAGAATAGAGAACATGAAACATGCTCAAAAATGTGCCGGATGTCGGTTCGTTTGGTCGTACGGTCACGTTGTTCGGCTAATTACGACGAAACACGGACGGACGCGAAAACAATCCAAACGACGCGACGAATGGAATTTTATCAAGCCAAACACTAAAATAAAATATTTTACTACTTACATAAATTTTTGGGTGTCCGGGAATATTCAGAATGTAAGATATGCGTGTAAACGCAAACTTGTGCGCTTTTTGACACTTTTAGTCCCTACATGACATAAAAGCTTATTCTTGCGCACTAAACACCTCTAAGCCTATATCTAAGCTATGAGAAGTATAAATAGGGTATGTTTGACTCATGGTCATATTCCGGAAGGTCCGATAACATACGAATCGGTATACTTTAACAGTTTGACGCTTTAGGTCCCTCTAATGCGCAAACTTGCGTAACTCATCATTTAATATCATTGAAGCCTCATATAATCCATATTAGGCATTCTTGAAAGTATTATTAAACATCGTAATGCTTCGGGCTTGATAAAAGGTCATTCAGAGGTATAATTAAACATATTGACACTTTTAGTCCCTTATACTTGCAAAGTTGTTCGTAACTTCACTTTTAGGTATAAAAGCCTTGGATGGCCAATGATTGGCATTCCCGAGAGTATAATCAAATATCATGAGGCTCTCGGTTTGTTAAAAGATCACTCAGAGGTAAGAATTAACATGTTGACGCTTTTAACCCTTTATTGCGCAAACTTTCAATTAATTACTCAAACGGCTACACTTGATCAACAAGTGGCTCATTTGTGAATATAAGACCGTAAAAGGTTATTTAGAAACTTATTTTAGGTATGATAATACTTCCAGTTCTTTCATAATCAAAGTTTTTGATTTTTCGAAAAATTAGTCCATTATTTTCAAGGTTTGACTTTACTAGGGTTTATTACACGTGTCAATACTTCATTGAACGTGATTTTACGAGGTGTTACATTCTCACCCCCTTAAAAGAAATCTCGACCTCGAGATTTGCTTAAAGTAAAGGAAGTACTTTCTGTCGTATCATGGATTTAACTTCCATAGTATATTTGGGCCTCCAAGGGTATCCCAGTTGACCTATACAATAGGTGCATACTTTCTTTTGGAGCTCCTTAACCTGTCGATTCTCAGTCGACATAGGTTGCTCATACTATCATGGGTCTGCATATCATTATGTGATAGTGCTTTTCGACTTATTGGTGACACGATGTTAAATCATTAGTGTGGGTCACATTGCGCGTTCCTCCGAGCTCCTTAATTAGGTCTTAGCTCGTAAGCTATTTAACCTTGATACATTCGATTTCCTTCGAATGGTTCTATATATTCAGAGCTTAACTAGTCTGAAAATTTAACAATTTGGCACACCCTTCCTGGGTGATATCTTTTGTTGAGCCTTATTTCTTAACAAGAATTTAGGAGGTTTGCTATTTTCATTAATTCTTGATTTCCTGCCGTATACTGGCAACTTACAATCGATTATGGATTTGTATGATCTTATTTGTTGTTTCCTAGGCAACTTTCAGATCCTGTTAATTGGACTTACCAATTCTCTATCTAACAATAGATGTTTAACATTCCATCTATACAAGGTCTCCAAAGGAGTAGCCTTGATACTTCCATAACAATTGTTATAGAAAAACTTATTTTATGGTGAGATGGTTATTCCAACCACTGCTTAACTAATCTCAAAGAATAGCTAATCCTTGCAGCTAGTGAACCAATCGACGATCCTGGGCAGGTAATAGCGATTCTTAATTGTTGCCTAAATAGGGTTGCGGTAATCAATGCATAAGCAAGATGATCCGTCTTTCTTATTTATATAAATCGGAGTTCTTAGAACTTTGAATTTTTGGCTTTATGAAACCTTCTCTAAAAACTTATCGATTTGGCTCTTAGTTCTTCCTATTCCATTGGTACTAACAGATATAAGGCTTTTACATTAACTGCATCCCTAAGCGGGATGTTTGTCCTAACATCCTCTTGCCTCTCCGGAGGTAAACATGGAAATTCTTATAAAGATGATAATTATGACACACAGAGATGCCCGTACTCTCAGGCTTTGGTTCATTTATCGATGTTGGTTTCAGATAAATGACACATTCTCTTTACAAATGCAAGGATGCCCTAAGTAGAGATATTTATAAGGACATTTTATATTGGATATCTTCTTTGAATACTACTAGTCGACTTTAGTACAATATGATCATTGGGATATCTCAGGGGTTCCATGCATTAAACCTCCATACTGATCAAGCATGGAAGCAATCTATGGGACACACTAGGATACGCCAATCCTCATATGGCACTCTTATCAAACATAGTTTGGCATTCGCAGGCGATATAAAATAATGAGAAAATAATAAAATAAAATAATATATATATTGTCGTACTCTTTCTGGGGAAGAGTATTCCAGGTTCTTATGAGAGGATTAACTTCGAGGATGGGAGAGATGGTCATTTTAGATTTCATTGGTAAGTTATATCTTACATTTAATATCTGGAGTTCTTATGAATGTAATCAAGAGTTTACTAGGCTTATGGTTTACTAAAGGTTTGTTATCCTTTGCATTAACGTAAGATACTTAGCAGACACTATCAATGCTAAATGGTACAAGACGTACCTGATGCTATTATGGATATGTACTGTCTCTGTCATTCAATCGGTAGTTCAGGCGTTTCCTTTCTTATCCTTCCCATATTTAGCTGCTCCTTCCTTGGCAGCCTCAGGGCAATTAGTACAGATGTGGCCCTTTTCGCCACAGCTGAAACAGTTTGCATTCTTTATGTCCCTACATTCGTGGGACTGGTGGCCAGTTCTTTTGCAGATGCCACATTGCTTTATCTTTTGGTTTGATCGACACTGTCCCCAGTGTCTTCTTTTGCAGGTTTTGCATGTAGGTTTCTTGTTGGAATCTGGTTGGTTATTGTTGAACTCGAATTTGCTCTTCTTAGGATTCTGGGAGTTATCCTCCTCCCTTTTACGTTTCCCATCTTCAGAGGCCTTGGCAGCCTTGTTTCTAACCACATCGAGTATGAGAGATAGCGACAGATCTGCCGCTGACCTGAATGTAGTAGGTCTCGATGCTTTCACACTTGCCTTTATTTCTGGGGCTAGACCCCCAATAAAGCGAGCTATTCGCTTTGGTTCCGGTGTGATCAAATAAGGAACCAATCGAGACTTGGTATTGAAACTTGTAAGGTATGCTTGACAATCTAAGTTCTCCATGACTAATGTCAAGAATTCAGTCTCGATCATCTCAACTTCATGTTGAGGACAGTAATTTTCTTTTATAAAAGCAACGAATTGATCCCAAGTCATGTTGTACAAAGGGATCTTCCCAGTGGCTTGAATCAACGATCTCCACCAGGCTAAGGCCTCACCCTTAAATGATTGCGACACAAACTTGACCACATCCCTCTCAGCGCATCCGCTGATATCCACAACTGTATCCATCTCATCTAACCACGTCATACAATCTACAGCTCCTTCTTCCCCAGTGAAATCCCGGGGTTTACATGAAACAAAGTACTTGTAGGAGCAACCCTTATCACGGGGTCCTTGATTCAGTATGATCTGTTGAGACAGATCACTGTGATGATTAGAAGAGTGACGCTCGTCATCTTCCTTCTTGGGTTCATCCTTCTTGGAAGGAGGCTTCGAATGCGGTGTAGATAGGGTCCTACTCCGAGTCCCACTATACTCTTCGTACTGCCGCTCTAAGGCCTTTGTAACTGCGTCGTCTACTAACGCTTTTAGTTCAGCACCCATTAAATTAATTTGGGAGTTATCATTGTTCTCCATTGGGTGGCTATTAATTTCATCTGAGCCAGCCATTTAATTGAACTGTTACATAAAACAAGGACAATAGTTTACTTGGGAGTTTATTATGGAATTGTCTTTTATGGCAATTCATTAACCATGGTAACGGAGACCATATTTAGTTAATTTATTAATCACATTTATTTAGGATTTATATTATAACTTATCCTAATTATAAAACAATAACAGTTTTACTATTAGCACGAAAGGCCTAGTCACTTGGACATTTATAAATTATAAGCTATGATTTCAGAGAATCAAAGCATTTAGGTTTGAACATAGTTCATTACCTTTTTCGGACAGGGAGTCATCGCTACCACTGTCTTTTGGCTCATGTAGAAATGAGCAAGGCCCGTAGGCACTATGTTACCAATGTATGGTCAAAATATGATCATCTTAATTGATGATTTAAACCCATGATTCAGAGATCATTAAGTTGGGTTAGGAATCTTTTGAAGAATCCTTATATAAGAATGACGTGTGTGATTTTAATGAATCACGTCTGCCAGGAGTGTTAACATATTTTCAGATGTTAACAGAGATACGAATCTTTTAAACAGGTCTTACCATCTTGGCCAGGTCTTTAGAATGACACTCAGGCTAGGTTTCACTCTTAAGATTCTTATTTATATGTATACTGGCAGGGAAGGAAGGATATTTATTTTATTCAGAATTTTTATCATAAATCCTAATTTACAAGTTAATAATAGCACAAATGGCCTGGTCGCGTAGACACGTTTAATTTATAAGCCATGATTTCAGAGAATCGAGGCATTAAGGTTTGAATCAAAGTTCATTACCTTTTCTTGACAGGGAGTTGTAGGCTACCACTGTCTTTAGTCTCAGAGGACATTAACTATAGCCCGTAGGCACTTCCCTTCTAAGGGATGTTTATATTATGATCATCTTATAGGATGATATAAGCCATGATTTCAGAGAATCGAGGCATTAAGGTTTGAATCAAAGTTCATTACCTTTTCTTGACAGGGAGTTGTAGGCTACCACTGTCTTTAGTCTCAGAGGATGTTAATTATAGCCCGTGGGCACTTCACCCTTAAGGGATGATTATTTCAAATAAGGGAATTTAGATTAACCCCCTTTTTTTAAAATGGCCTGTGTGACTTTAACGATTCACAGTTTACCAAAAATGTTAACATAATTACAGATGTTAACAGGGTTTGGAATCTTTTAGATAAGTTTTACCGTCTTGGCCATGTCCGCAAATGACATTTAGGCTAGGTTTTACCATCTTGGCCATGTCTGCATTGACATTTAGGCTATGTTTTACCATCTTGGCCATGTCTGCATTGACATTCAGGCTAGGTTTTACCTTTAAGATTCTTTTTAATATTTAATGCAGAACAATCCTAATTTGAGGTGTTAACAAGGATCTGAATCTAATTGTGGAACTACCGTCTTGGCCCTGTCTTAAAATGACACATGAGCTAGGTCTTATCCTTTTTAGGTATTGTCATTTTATTATAATGGTAGATATTATAATATAGGAATGATATTTTAAATATAATCGTTCCATTAAAATTTAAACAAGTATGTGGTTGCCCTAAACGGGACTTCTACAGAAAATGACTTGCCCATGCAAGAGCTAATCAGAAAATAACAAAAGAATCAAATAAGGACAAAATAAAACGAATTAGAATTTGTCCTATGTTCTTGTCTAGACTCAAGAATGTGCAACTGTGTAACTGAGATTAAACACAAAAGGCTAGCGTTTAATTCACTTAGTGTTGGCTCTGATACCAACCTGTCACACCCCGAATTCCACGTTTCACCGGTGGGCCCGGTGGGGAGTATCGTGACGTAGTTGATATCATCATAGTCAAACAACACAATATATAAATGCACAGCGGAAGCAAAAGATAAATATATTACAATCCGAATATAAAGTAATATCAAGTATTACAACGGAAAGTAAAGGATCCACAGGCGGATCATAAAACATAAATATTGTTCAACAGACTTTAGACGCCTAGAACTTGCAAGATTCCTTATTAATGTCCTGAGCAGCTTCCAGCCTATTACGTACTTGTACCTGTCACTTAGACTTTTGAAAATACGTCAGTTTTCACTGGTAAATATACTCAACCTACTCATTTGAAAATGTCTATGAAAATTGGTTTAGGTGCTCAAGGCACGAAGATGTTTTGACACTTTGATTAAAATGCACAAGGAAAAATTTAATCTTTTATACTTGGGACAAACTATATTTCATGTTATCAGTTTTACATAACTTGCTCTACATACGGGGCCCGGTTCTATGCCGGTTCAAGATTTAACCGACACACCACTTTTCCCCTATTGGGAATCCCATATTGGGTATAATTAATTAATAAGCATATGGCATCTGTCAGGTGTATGCCTACACCCCCTGCTTAGGTCGTGGCCATTGCATTTAATGAGTCAAGGATATCCAGGACACGGTCGCATTAATCCCCAATGTTTCAGTCAAGCAATACGAATTAAAAACAGGTTATTTGGATTTCCCGACTTATTGGTCTTTGAATCCCATACCTGACCATGCGGTATTTATATTACCGTATCCCAAGCCCGTAATAGGGAAAATAAGTTAAGAGTATTTACCTGAGCTAGCTCCTGTCTTAAATAGCAAGAATTATAATAACTCAGCCGTATTCACTTAAGTAAGCGTAGGTACAATTTACCGGAAGGCTCTAGTCTGGAATGATGGTATAAATAACCAATTAGAATGCTAACGGGTCTTTAATTAAGCCTAAGCTTAGACCGATTAATTATACGGTTCAAACGCATGATTAGGCGAAGACCGGAATAGAATGTGATTTAGACCCGACAAGATTGAAGACTTGCCTTATAGGGGTAATCTAGGCACATTCTGAATTTTGGGGTAAAACCGATAAGGTTTGACCCGTTTCGGCTAATATATGCAAACTAGTTACATAAGCCGATCCGAACGCGAAAAATGCGTAACGAGTAACCAAGTGAATCATATACAGGTTTCCTAAGTTAATATGCCTTTAATATGTTGTGATATCAGCAGGATACCTTCCATTATGCCCAAAACGCGTTTAATCTCAAAATAAGCCCCGTAGGGGTATTTTGGTCATTTTAAAGATTAAAAAGGAGTTTAAATGAATTTCTGAGATTCGTGTCCGAATACATCAGTAAAATAACTTATTTTAATAGGTCATATCAGTTGGTAATAGGTCTTATATGACAAAATGGTTTTAAACCCAAACTATGCGTTTAATATGCGTAAAAAGCCATTTTAAGCGATTTCCGGGTTATACAGGAAATCTGAGTTTTCTGATCAGGTTATAAAGTTCAAAATACTTTATTTATTATATAAAATCAGTAGCCATTTGATTGGTATCAAAAGGGCTTGTAAAACTCATTTTATGGCCTAAGAGGGCATAATTGGTATTTACCGATTTGAGGCCATAACCTTCGGTTATGGACAGGTTAAAAATGATTAAAAATCTTTAAAAATCTCAAAATATTATCTTACATCAGTGGGTAAAAGTTTTGGTATCGAAAATTGGGTTTAGATAGGCTTTATGCTAATTGCGCCTTTTAATTACTAAAAGGCGTTATTATTACGCTAATGAGCATAACTCCTAATCTAGACCTCCAACTGATGTGAAAATTTAGGGACAACTTTATAAATCAATAATAAGGATTATTGTCCTTTTACATTCCCAAAATTCTCATTTTATGGTCAAAAGGGCATATTGGTCAACATTTAAGCAATTAACGGAAACATGCAAACGCAGTGGATAATCAATGAACCAACCACGAAGGGTTATGCTAACATGTAGCCTGGTCCTAAGGAAGCTCTAAGGCATTTCTAAATCATACTAAATTGGGTCAGAACTGAAGTCAAAGCAAAAGTCAAAGTTTTGCGACTTTCGGTTCCGAACCGGGTCTAAACAGAAAATTGTCGGATCAAACAAGCCTAGATCAGTTCTTATACTTATTAATAGGTTATACGAGTGATAAAATAGGTTACATGCCTTCTATATTGTTAGTTACATGTAAATTTGCAATTTAGGCTTCTGTTGACTTTTTGTAATCAACTTTGACCCGACATTTGATCTAGATAGGATGGGAATCAATAGGTGCCCTTTTAAGGGTTTATTGCCCACATAATTACCAACTTATAACTACCATCAATTCGACAAATCACTGGACCATTAATAATTAATCGCTAAGTCAACCGTTAATTACAACGGTTTGAATTTTAGGCTAATAACTAAGCAAAACTTAATCAAGGAAGGTCAAGGGTGCTTACCAAAGTCCTAATCACAATTAGGGATGTTTGGTGTCTGCTCTTGAGCTCCAGAAAGTCCCACAATTGCAGATGGAGTGGATGATCAAAAATGTTTGCAAACAATGGCCTTTTATAGTTATTTTTGATCCATTAGATGATGACAACTAAGTCTATGAAGTGATCTAGATCAATAACAACTGCCCCTAAGCTCTAAAATCAGTAGGGGACGCGCATGGAATTGATAAATATCTCCATAAGTCGTTTCATGGACTTGAACAGCCAAGAAAAACGAGTTTCTGCATCTGGGAGATGCTTGCGCACCGCAAGGTAAAAGTGTTACGGTGCGCAAGGACCTGGGCAGCCACCAGAAACTTTCAAAAGTTGACATGTTTGGCCCCTGAACTTCCAAATGTCATTTCCGACACCTCTAAGGCCCGTTAAACCATTTTTAAGGCTTTATAATGATGCCTAAGCTTAGAGAACATGAAAAATGCTCAAAAATGTGCCGGATGTCGGTTCGTTTGGTCGTACGGTCAAGTTGTTAGGCTAATTACGACGAAACACGGACGGACGCGAAAACAATCCAAACGACGCGACAAATGGAATTTTATCTAGCCAAACACTAAAATAAAATATTTTAGTGCTTACATAAATTTTTGGGTGTCCGGGAATATTCAGAATGTAAGATATGCGTGTAAACGCAAACTTGTGCGCTTTTTGACACTTTTAGTCCCTACATGACATAAAAGCTTATTCTTGCGCACTAAACACCTCTAAGCCTATATCTAAGCTATGAGCAGTATAAATAGGGTATGTTTGACTCATGGTCATATTCCGGAAGGTCCGATAACATACGAATCGGTATACTTTAACAGTTTGACGCTTTAGGTCCCTCTAACGCAAACTTGCGTAACTCATCATTTAATATCATTGAAGCCTCATATAATCCATATTAGGCATTCTTGAAAGTATTATTAAACATCGTAATGCTTCGGGCTCGATAAAAGGTCATTCAGAGATATAATTAAACATATTGACACTTTTAGTCCCTTATACTTGCAAAGTTGCGCATAACTTCAATTTTGGGCATAAAAGCCTTGGATGGCCAATGATTGGCATTCCCGAGAGTATAATCAAATATCATGAGGCTCTCGGTTTGTTAAAAGATCACTTGGAGGTAAGAATTAACATGTTGACGCTTTTAATCCTTTATTGCGCAAACTTTCAATTAATTACTCAAACGGCTACACTTGATCAACAAGTGGCTCATTTGTGAATATAAGACCGAAAAAGGTTATTTAGAAACTTATTTTAGGTATGATAATACTTCCTGTTCTTTCATAATCAAAGTTTTCGATTTTTCGAAAAATTAGTCCATTATTTTCAAGGTTTGACTTTACTAGGGTTTATTACACGTGTCAATACTTCATTGAACGTGATTTTACGAGGTGTTACACGTACTCCCCTTGGCACGAAGTGCTAGTATGAGCACTACCTTGGGAGTTAGTTGCCCAGTTGCACCTGGAAGACTTCAAGGCTTCAATCTTATGCTCCAGATGATGGCCCAGATGATGGCCAGCTTCCCGTGGAAGCACTTTATTAATCAGGTGCTGGCCACTCAAGGGAAAAACAACAACAGCAACAACACGGGTGCAAGGGTTGAAGAAGATTTGGCCAAGCCTTATAAGCCGAGTAACCTCTCATGTTTTTCACAGCAAATAGCCGATTATGATTTTCAAACGAAGATCAAGATGCCATCCCACATCAAAACATATGATGGGACTAAAGATCGTGAATACCATCTCCAGATCTTTATTGGTGCTGCAAGAATTGAGAAATGGTCAAATGCTGAATGTTGCCTAATGTTCATGCAAACCCTTGTCGGATCAGCCAGAATCTGGTTCAACGATTTACCTGCTCGAAGCGTTCGAAGCTTCGATGACCTCAGCAAGGGGTTCCTGGCCAATTTCTCCCAACGGAAGCGGTACGTTAAAGATGCTACTGTAATCTTTCAGATAAAACAAAGAGATGATGAAAGGCTTCAAGAGTTCATAGAAAGATACAAGAAGGAAGGTCTAACATATGTAGGGGCAGACGAAAAGATGAGGGTGGCCGGTTTTATGAACGCCATTACATCCAAATATCTCACAAGAGATTTCAACAAATCCTTGCCCAAGACCTTGGAAGAAGCTCTCGAAAGGGCTGAAGCCCACATCCGGGGAGAGGAGGCAGTAGACATTAAAGAGCAAAGGAAAAGAGGATCCAGCTGGCGAGGCAACAACCCAGCTAGAAAAAATGGGGAACTTTAGCTCCTATGAGAGACGCCAAAAGGGTTTAGACCATCAAAGGTCTGAAGGCCGGAACCCTTCCAGCAGGGAGAAAGGCATAAGTTTCACACCCCTTACCAAGACCCCTCAAGAAATCCTCACAACAGAAGAAGTCAAGCATAACTTTCGGCCTCCTAGGCCTCTCCCCAAAAGCATAAAGAATGAAAATTCCACACAATACTGTGAATTTCATGAAGAAAAGGGGCACCACACCAATGATTGCTTCCAGTTTAAGAAAAGGATCGAAGAAGCCGTTAAGTCCGGGGAACTTGCTCACTTGGTGAAGGGAGTAAGGGACAAAATGGCTGAAGGAAAGGGCAAGGAAGTCAATATGATGGATTTTGATGGAAGGGTTCCACACAAAAGGCAGCGGTTGGAAGCTTGGGAGCTTCAGTGTGTTTGCTTCCCTCCGACGGAGAAAGACCCTCTTTCAAACCCTCTTGTGGTTGAGGCTACTGTGGGAACATTACAAACGAGCAAAGCATACATAGACACTGGTGCTACCACCGAAATCATGTTTGAGAAGTTCTTCAACCGTTTGAGCAATGAAGAACTTCAACGCTCCAACACTCCTGGACCTCCATAAAAGTTATTGCTGACATACCCCCTAAGCCTTTAGGGCAACTGACTCTTGATGTCCATTTCAGCGAAGGTCAAAAGGAGAAGGTCCAACCACTGACCTTTGTGGTTATCAACATACCTTCAAACTATGATGTGATCATTGGAAGGTCGGGGCAGTGTGCATTCTATATGGCTGTGTCTGTTGGCCATGGCACTGTCAAATTTCCTACTGAGAGGGGAATAGCAACCCTTCAACCTACTAAGGAGGCCTACATGGTTGAAGGTGAAAGCTCCGAAAGTAAAGAAGACAAGCAAAGGGTAATCATAAACCCGAAGTACCCTGAGCAAAGGATAAGGGTCAATCCAAGCCTTTCACAAGAAACCCTCTCATATCTTGAAAAATTGTTGACACGTTATAGCGGTGTCTTTGGTTGGTGCCCGGAAGATATGACAAGCATCCCTCGAAGCATTGCTGAACATGAGTTGAAAATACCACCGGATGTCAAGCCTGTTGTCCAAAAGAAATGAAGTCTAGCACCCGAAAGAAGCTTGGATGCATGTCAAGAGGTTGAAAAGCTTGTTTCAGCCGGCATTCTCCAAGAAGTCAAATATCAATCCTGGGTTGCAAACCCGGTCATGGTTCGAAAGCCAGACAATTCTTAGAGAATGTGCATAGACTTCAAGGATCTTAACAAGGCTTGTCCCAAAGATTGTTACCCGTTGCCAGAGATTGATCTCAAGGTTGACTCCCTCACCGGTTACCCATTCAAATGTTTTCTTGATGCCTACAAGGGTTACCATCAAATCCTCATGAAGGAAGAAGATGAAGAAAAGACCGCCTTTCACACGGACAAAGGGATCTTTTGTTACCAAATGATGCCTTTTGGCCTCAAAAACGCTGGAGCAACCTACCAACGCCTAGTTGACAAGGCCTTTGCAAGTCAAATTGGTAGAAACATGCCGGCATATGTTGACGACTTGGTGATCAAAAGCAAAACAGAATATCAAATGCTCGATGACATCCAAGAAACCTTCAAAAACCTAAGGAAGGTCAACATGAAACTCAACCCCGAGAAATGCTCATTTGGGTTTGAGGAAGGTAAGTTCCTTGGGCATATTGTGGGAAAACAAATCATCAAGGTCAATCCAAACAAGGTGAAAGCTGTTCTTGAAACCAAACCACCGAGAAGCAAGAAGGAGGTTGAAAGCTTAAACGGGAAGCTTGCAGTCTTGAAGCGTTTTACCTCAAAATTGGTTGTAAGGTCTTTACCCTTTTTCAAAACGCTCAAGGGTTGCTCCGACAAGAAGGATTTCAAATGGACTGAGGAGGCCGAAGAAGCCTTCAACCAAATGAAGCAACACCTAGCTTCCCTACCTGACATAGCAGCCCCAGAAACGGGAGAATTGATCTCGGTGTACCTTTCAGTTGCTGAAGAAGCAATAAGTGCGGTCCTCACCATTGAACGAGAGAAGGTTCAGGTACCCGTTTATTTCTTCAGCAAAACTCTAAAATTGGCTGAAATCAAATATCCTCCCCTGGAAAAACTTGCTCTAGCCCTAGTCCAAACAGCTAGAAGGATCCGAATGTATTTCCAAGCACACCCTATACAAGTGGTCACTGACCAACCTATTAAGAGTGTGCTTGAAATACCAGAAAACTCGGGACGATTAGCCAAATGGGCAGTGGAACTAGGTGAACATAATATCACCTATGTTCCAAGAAAAGGCATCAAAGCCCAAGTCTTGGCTGATTTCATTGTAGAAGTCCCAAAGCATACAATCACTGAAGTGAACACAGCTACCACTGAACCCTCAGACCTTGAAGCCTGGAAGCTTTTTACCGATGGCGCTTCAAGCATTGAAGGGTCAGGGGCTGGGCTCATTCTGATCAACCCAAAAGGGTTAGAATTCACATATGCTCTTCGCTTTGATTTTCAGACCACCAACAACGAAGCTGAATACGAAGCACTGATAGCCGGCTTAAGCTGCCTAAAGAAATGAAGGTCCAAAAGCTTGAAGTGCTAACAGATTCGTTGCTGGTCTCAAGCCAAGTGAATGATAGCTACATTGCAAAAGAGCCCAACATAAAAAGGTACAAAGAAAAATCCAAAGAATTGATGAACACCTTCCAAACATTTACCATCAAGCAAATTCCCAGGTCTCAAAACAAGAAAACGGATGCCTTGAGTAAGCTCGCATCTCTCACTTTTGCCCACCTTACCAAGAAAATATTGGTAGAAGTATTAAAGGCTCCATCAATTGATGAGTTGGAGGTTCAAGACGTAATCGCCGAAGAAGATCCAAATTGGATGACTCCAATCAAAAAATTCCTTAAAAATGGTGAATTGCCCGCTGATCAAACAGAGGTGGAAAGGGTTAAAATCAAAGCAAGGCAGTATGTACTGCAAGGTGAAATCCTCTACAAGAAAGGTTACCTCGCACCCTTGCTAAGATGTGTTGGTCCCGAACAAAGCCAGTATTTGGTCAAAGAGGTTCATGAAGTTATACGCGGAGCTCATTTTGGAGCTAGATCGGTGGTTGCAAAACTAATGAACCTTGGGTATTTTTGGCCCTCAATGCACCGAGACACCACTGAGCAACTAAGGAATGGTGATGCCTGCCAAATTCATGCACCCGTCCTGAAAATTCCCAAGCATGATCTTGTCCCAATAACCTCAGCATGGCCATTCTATAAATGGGGGATGGACATTGTCGGTCCATTTCCCCCAAGCAAATATGGAGTAAAATTCTTGTTGGTGGCCATAGATTATTTCACCAAGTGGCCTGAGGTTAAACCACTTGCAAAAATCACGGGCAAATAGGTTATTGACTTCGTTTGGGAAAACATTATTTTCCGTTACGGATTGCCGGGAGTACTTGTCACCGGTGGGGAGTATCGTGACGTAGTTGATATCATCATAGTCAAACAACACAATTTAAATGCACAGCGGAAGCAAAAGATGAATCACATTACAAACCGAATAAAAAGTAATATCAAAGTATTACAAACGGACTGTAAAGGATCCACAGGCGGATCAAAAGATAAAAAGATCATTGTTCAACAGACTTTAACATCTAGAGCTTGCAAGACTTGATTAATGATGCCAGGAGTAGCCAGCCTATTTCGTCTAGTACCTGCACTTAGCCTTTTTGGAAAATACGTCAGTTTACACTGGTAAATACAATTAACTGACTCATTTGAAAAAGAGTTGAAGAAAATTAGTTTGAATGCACACGGCACAGAATATCTTTTATAATTTGGGACAATTATTTAAAAATAATCATGTATACAGTTTTACTTATTTGTCGTCCGTCAGGGCCGGTTAGAAGAGCCGGACATGATTAACTGACACGCCACAGGTATAATGCCCACAAGGTTGATTCCTTTAAGTGGATTACCAGTTTTTACATAATGCAACTGTCATGTGTATGCCTACACCCCGTGCTTAGGTCATGGCCATTTCTATGAATGATGCCAAGAATATCCGAGACATGGTCATTTAACCCCCAAAGGCCATACACCAAATAATACAGATTAAAATGAGTTATGTAATACATTAATCACAATCCGATTTAAACAACTACATATTCGACCAAGTGGTATTATTATAATACCGTATCCCAAGCCCGTATAAGGGAAACTAAGTTAAAAGTATTTACCTGAGCAAATATTCAAATTTATCTCAACCGTATTCAATCAGGAAGTGCAACTAGCTTTTACCGGGCTCCTAATCTGGAACGAAGGTTTTAATAACCTATTAGATTCCTAACGGGTCTTAATTAAGCCTAAACTTAGACCGGTTAGTTTTAAAGGAAGATATACGGTTCCAAACGCACGATTAAGCGAAGACCGGATTAGAATGTGGTTTAGACCCGACAAGTTTGTATACTAGTATATTATGGGTAAACAAAACACATTCTGGATTTTGAGATAAAAATTATAAGGTTTGACCCGTTTCGGCTAATTTATGCAAACTAGTTACATAAACCGCACCGAACGCGAATAATACGTTACGGGTAACCAAGTAAGTCATATATAGGTTTCCTAAGTTAATATGCCTTAAATATGTTGTGATATCAATAGGATACCTTCCATTATGCCCAAAATGGATTTAAATTCAAACTATGCCCCGTAGGGGCATTTTGGTAATTTCACATAAGCTTTAAACAAATTTATATATAAATCTGAGTTTCAGGTCTGATATATTCAGTAAAAATACTTATTTTTATAAGTCATAACAGTAGGGTATGGTATATAGGTGAAATTTACCTTTTATAACTAAACTATGCACCGTAAGGTCATTTCAGTAATTTTACACAAGCTTTAAAGGTTAAAATAGGGAATATGAGTTTAAAACTTTTGCTCACTATTAAAATATAAAAATTTGCTTAAAACATCAGTAGGTATTAAGTCTTATATGAGAAAAATGGTTTTAATACATACTATGCGTTTTAAACGCGTAAAAAGGCGGTTTTAAGCGATTTCCGGGTTTTATAAGAAAAGCTGATATTTTTATCATTCCAGAAAACTCAAAATATTTTATTTATTATATAAAATCAGTAGCAAAAGGTTTGGTATCAAAATAATATGTAAAACTCATTTTATAGGCCAAAAGGGCAAAACCGACAATTACCGAATCAAAGCTATAACCCTATGTTATGCTCAGCCTAAAAATAAATAAAAATCTTAGAAAATCCCAAAATATTATTTTACATCAGTAGGTAAAAAGTTTGGTATCAAAAATTGGGTTTAGATAGGCTTTATGCTAATTACGCCGTTTAATTAATAAAAAGCTTTCTAATTACGCTATTGAGCATAACTCTTAATCTAGACCTCCAACTGATGTGAAAATTCAGGGACATGTTTATAAATCAGTAATAAAGATTATTGTCCTCTTACATTTTCAAAATTCTTGTTTTAAGGTCAAATGGGCATTATGGTCAACATTTAGGTATATAACGGAAACATGCATATGAATCGAATAACTAATGAACCAAGTTGTATAATCATAGAGGGTTATACTAACATGTAACCTTGTCCTAATAAAGATCTAAGGCGTTTCTAAAACATGCTACATTGGGTCAGAACTGAAAGTCAAAGCAAAAGTCTAATTATGCAACTTTCGGTTCCGAACCGAGCCTAAACTGAAAATTTGTCGGGTTGAACATGTTTAGACATGTTCTTACATTAATTACCAAGTTATATTAGTGATAAAACAGGTTGCATGACTTCTACATTGCTAATTATGTATTTATTTGAAAATTAGCTTTATGTTGACTTTTTATGATTAAGTTTGACCTGACAATTGAACTAGTTAGAGTGGGAATCAGAGGGTGCCCTTTTAAGGGTTTATTACCCACCTAATTACCAATTCAAAGCTACTCCTACTTTGAGATTTGACTGGACCATTAGTGATTAATTACTAAGTCAAACCTTAATTACGACGGGTTTGACTTTAGGCCATTAAACTAATAAAACTGAATTAAGAGGGGATAAGGACACTTACAAGGGTCCTAATTACGAATTAGAAGTTGATGGAAGTCTGCTTGAAGTCCCAGGAGTTCCAGAGAAATGCTAGAATTGGTTTTGAAAATGAAGCAAGAAGTGTTGGAACTTCAAGTTCTATATATACTCAACTTGAACTCTTAAGATCTCTCCACAATAGTCTAGGATTGATCCCAGATGCATCCATGTGTCCCTATACTGCCAAAAACCAGTTGCAAAGCCCCTGAATTCGAATACCACCTCTGTATGGTGGTGTAACTTGTTATAACAGGCAACTGTCTAAAAATTTGCCCAGTTACGGGTCTTACGGACCGTAAGCCTTTGGCTTTGCGGTCCGTATTCGTTCTTCAGAATTTATCGCCCAGCTCTGCCACCTTACGGACCGTAAGGTGGCTCCTTTGCGGTCCGTAAGCCTTCATCAGAAAATAAAATCTTTGTAATTTCTTAGGCCTTGACCATGCAACTTTGCTAACCTCGAATCTTATGTCTTCTTTTCAGTAGAGGGACCATATAGACAGGCCTTGCATGTCCTTGCATGTGTTGCTATGCACATGAGATTTCTTGGACCTATCTAAGAAGACTTTTAAAATGAATGTTGTCGTAAATGTACCTAGAATCCCATCTTTTGAAAAATTCGAATTATACATTATCAGGGATATCCGGATTTTAGCATATCAGATGTTTATAAAATAGATTAGGGTCTTGGGATTCATAACTAGGTCGCTCAGAGGTATTTATTAACATGTCGACGCTTTTAAATCCTACCATACATCTTTAACTTGATCCGAGTTTATAACACGTTTGCCTTACATGACACGTGTCTTAATTTTATTGGGTACGATTTTACGAGGTGTTACATCCTCACCCCCTTAAAAGAAATCTCGACCTCGAGATTTACTGAAAAAAATGAGGGTACTTTTCTTTCATTGTGGATTCTACCTCCCACGTATACTCGGGACCTCTACGGGCATCCCATTTAACCTTTACAATTGGCACATGCTTCCTTTGAAGCTTCTTAACCTGTCGATCCTCGATTGACAAAGGTTTTTCCACAAATTTCAAGCTCTCATCTATGTGCACATCCGTATGTGGTATGACTAGCGATTCATCGGCTAGACATTTCTTCAGATTGCAGATGTGGAATACATTATGAATACCACTGAGCTCCTCAGGCAATTTTAACTTATAAGCCACTGTTCCGACACATTCGATGATCTCGAATGTTCCTATATACCTTGGGCTTAACTTACATTTCTTACCAAATCGCATCACTCCCTTCCAGGGTGATACTTTAAGTAGAACCTTGTCACCTACCTCGAACTTTAGAGGTTTACGCCTTAAATCTGGGTAACTTTTCTGCCTATCCCTGGCAGCTTTGAGACGATCTCGTATCTGTACAATCTTATCTGTCGTCTCCAGGACTATATCAGGTCATGTTAGTTGGACATCTCCAACTTCTGCCCAACAAACGGGCGTTCTGTACTTTCTCCCATATAAAGCTTCAAATGGTGCAGCTTGAATATTGGAATGATAGCTATTATTATATGAAAATTCGATCAATGGAAGATGATCATCCCAACTTCCACCCAAATCAATAACACAAGCTCGTAGCATATCCTCGAGTGTCTGTATAGTACGTTCACTTTGACCATCCGTTTGAGGATGATATGCTGTGCTGAAATTTAATCGAGTACCTAGGGATTGTTGGAAACTTTTCCAGAAATGCGACGTATACCTTGTATCCCTATCAGAGATGATAGACACTGGCACTCCGTGGAGAGATACAATCTCGTCCACGTACAGCTGAGCTAACTTATCTGAGCTGTGTGTTTCCTTAATAGGCAGGAAGTGGGCTGAGTTAGTCAGTCTATCCACTATCACCCAAATAGTATCATTCCCTTGTTTAGTCTTTGGTAACTTGGTGATAAAATCCATAGTCACCATTTCCCATTTCCAGGTGGGAAGTTCAGGTTGTTGTAGTAAACCTAACGGCTTCTGATGTTCTGCCTTAACTTGAGCACACATCAGACATTTGGCCACATAAGTGGCTATAGACTTCTTCAAGCCTATCCACTAGTAATTAGCCTTCAAATCTTGGTACATCTTATCAGTTCCAGGATGAACATAATACTTAGAATTATGGGCTTCCTGAAGGATTACTTCTCTAAGCCCTCCATAGACTGGAACCCACATCCGTCCATTTAATCTCAGAATTCCGTCCTTTCCATATGATAACTGTTCTGCAGTGACTCCCAGTTTTTCATTTGAATAGTTGGCTTCTAACATGGCTTCCTTCTGCGCGGCTAACAGTCTATCACTTAAACTATTCTTTAATTCAATGCTCTTGGCATTGATTCTTATGGGCTTAACTCTTTCCTTTCTGCTCAATGCGTCGGCGACCACATTCGCCTTGCTTGGATGGTACCGGATTTCACAATCATAATCATTCAGTGTCTCCATCCATCGACGTTGTCTCATGTTCAGATCCTTCTAATTGAACAAGTGTTGAAGGCTCTTGTGATCAGAATAGATCACACACTTGGTACCATACAAATAATGCCCCCATAGCTTTAATGCAAATACCACGGCACCCAGCTCCAAGTGGTGGGTGGTGTAATTCTTCTCGTGCACTTTTAGTTGTCGGGAAGCATAGGCAACAACCTTGCCTTTCTGCATGAGCACACACCCCATACCAGTGTGTGATGCATCGCAGTATACTACAAATTCTTCTATTCCATCAGGCAATGTCAACACGGGAGCATTGCTCAGTTTCTGCTTAAGTATATCGAACGATTCTTGTTGCTTAGGACCCCAATCAAACTTAATATTCTTTCTAGTTAACGAAGTTAGGGGTGCTGCAATCCTTGAGAAATTCTCAATAAAACGTCTGTAATATCCTGCCAGTCCCAAAAAGCTACGAATCTCTGTGGGCGTCTTCGGCTCTTGCCAATTCATGACAGCTTCAACCTTAGCGGGATCCACCTGGATACCACACTCACTAACCACATGTCCAAGGAACTGGACTTCACGAAGCCAAAATTCACATTTCGAAAACTTGGCATTGAGTTTCTCTTGTTGAAGCAGTGAAAGAATACACCGAAGGTGCTTCTCATGGTCAGCCTGATTCTTTGAATAAATAAGAATGTCATCAATGAAGACAATGACAAACTTGTCCAAGTAGGGTTTGCAAACACGATTCATGAGATCCATGAACGCTGCTGGTGCATTAGTGAGCCCAAAAGGCATCACTAAGAACTCGTAGTGTCCATAACGAGTCCTAAATGCAGTCTTGTGTACATCTTCATCTTTAACCTTCAGTTGATGGTAGCCTGACCTTAAATTGATCTTAGAGAATTAGCTTGCCCCTTGTAATTGATCGAACAGATCGTCGATCCTTGGCAATGAATATCTATTCTTGATAGTGACTTTGTTAAGCTTGCGATAATCGATGCATAGACGCATTGATCCATCCTTCTTCTTTACAAACAGGATTGGTGCTCCCCAGGGGGATGAGCTAGGTCTAATAAAACCCTTGGCTAACAAATCATCCAGTTGAGTCCTTAACTCCTTCATTTCTGTTGGTGCTAACCTGTGAGGCGCTCTAGCGACAGGTGCTGCTCCAGGAATGATGTTAATTCTGAACTCTACTTATCTATCTGGTGGCAGACCAGGTAGTTCTTCGGGGAATACTTCGGGATATTCAGAAATGACAGGGATGTCTTCAACCTTAGGTTTTGGTTCATCAATAGTCACCTGTGCCATATAGATGACACAACCCTTCTTCATACACCTGGACGCCTTAAGCACAGACACTTTCTTAGGCAACCCATACCGAGTATCTCCTTGTATGGTGAGTGGCTCACCATACAGAGTCTTGATCACCACTTGTTTCTTGTCACAAACAATCTGGGCTTGGTTATGCGATAACCAATCCATGCCTATTACTATGTCGAAACCAGCTAATTTCAAAGGAAGCAAGGACAACGAAAAAGAGTGGTTCCTAATGGATATAAGGCATCCATCTAACACAGTTGAGGTTGTTTCTACGGTACCATCAGCCAATTCTACCTCATATTTCACGCTTAGGGTTTTAACAGGTAAATTCAACAACTTACAAAACTTATCATCTACAAATGACTTATCCGCACCCGAATCAAATAATACCCTTGCATAAACGTCATTTATAAGGAAGGTACCTGTTATGACATTATCATCCTGAACAGCTTCTCGTGTATCCATTCGAAAGACCCTTGCATTGGTCTTCTTGACTTCTTCAGGATTTTTGGCATATTTAGGGCAGTTGGACTTGATGTGCCCCTTCTCGTTACAGTTATAGCACGTTATATCCTTTATCTTCTTGCACTCTATCGTCTTGTGCTCTTTGGATTTGCATAACCCACATGCAAATGGTTTTAACTGAGACTTGGATTCGAACCTGCATTTTCCAAAGTGACGTTTCTGGCAGGATTTGCACTTTGGATTTTCATCTGCTTGTTGACTACCCTTGCTAGACCCAAACTTCTTCTTGTGGTCCGTGTTTCCCTTATGCTTCTTCTCAGACCGTCGTGAGTTATCATCCTCACGTTTTCTCTTGCTTTTATCCGAGTTCTTAAGGGATCTCAGCCTGACCGTATCTAAAGTAAGGGATAAAGATAGATCATCTACCGACCTAAAAGTAGCAGGTCGGGATGCCTTTACACTGGCTTTGATCTCCGGGGCTAAACCCCCAATGAAACGAGCAATTCGCTTGGGTTCTGGTGTTACCAAATATGGAACAGTCGAGACATGGTATTAAAGCTAGTAAGGTAAGTCTGACAGTCTAGGTTTTTCATCACCAGAGATAAGAAATCTGACTCAATCTTTTCAACCTCATGCTGAGGGCAGTAATTCTCTTTGATGAGTGCAACAAACTGATCCCAAGACAGATTGTACAATGGAATCTTCCCAGTAGCCTGGATTAGAGACCTCCACCAGGCTAGTGCTTCACCTTTAAACGACTGAGATACATACTTCACAACATCCCTATCAGCGCAACCACTGATGTCAACCATGGTATCCATTTCGTCCAACCATGTCATGCAATCCACAACCCCTTTCTCCCCAGTGAAATCCCTGGGCTTACAGGAGACGAAATATTTGTAGGTACAGGACTTACCACGTGGTTCTCGTTTGAGCTCAATCTTCTTCGATGGAACACTATACTGATTTGAGGAGTGATGATCATAATCCCTCCTTGATCCATCATGTTTAGGAGGTGGCTTGCTATGAGCCTCAGAGTATCTATGGCCTTGGTAACAGCATTATCAATCAGTGCTTGAAGTTCCGCACCAGTTACGTTGATCCTGGTGGTATCATGATTTTCCCTTGGATGACTGTTGACTTCTTCAGACTCAGCCATGTAGCTTGCTTGCTACATAAAATGATGACAATGACTTCTTAGAAGTTTATAATAGATTTGTCATCTTATTAATTTATTAACCATGGTATTAAAGAACCATATTAGCTAATTTATTAAGTATTTCATTCAGGATTTTTCATTAAAAATCCCTTGTTTTAATTAAATTATAATGATAGCACAAAAAGGCCAAGTCACAGGGACAATTTAAATTTATAAACCATGATTTCAGAGAATCGAGGTATTAAGGTTTGAATCATAGTTCATTACCTTTCTTGACAGGGAGTTATAGGCTATGACTGTCTTTTGTCTTATATGACAATAATTATGGCTCGTAGGCCCTACATCACAAATGGATTATTAAACAATAAAGAAGGATTTTGAATAATCCAGTGTAAGGATGACACGTGTGATTTTATGAATCACGTTAGCCAGAAATGTTACCATGTTTTCAGATGTTAACAAGAATTTTAATCCCTTTTTAAACAGGTTTTACCATCATGGCCAGGTCTTATAATGACATGCAGGCTAGGTTATACCTTTTAAGATTCTTATTTAATATTTAAAAGCAGACCTTGTAAAAGGAATAACATATTTTGAATTTTATTTATTTATTTATTTCATACATTTAACATTTATGCATATAATGATAAAAATGAAATTTTGAATGATTAACATGCCATTAATAATTTAAAAAGTACATTTTGCCCTAAACGGGACTTAACAAAAATACTCGCCCACGCAGGGGCTAAACAGAAAAAGACATGCCCACGCAGGGGCTAACAGGAAATACAAGTCCTCGCAGGGACTGATTACAGAAACAGATGTCCACGCAGGGACTTGATTAAACACAAAAGAAATACAAATAAACAATAAAGGATTTAATAACCCTTTTTGGTCTTCCCCTTGATTAAGCTCGCTAGACCCTTGAATATTCATCGGTTTTGCCTACGCTCTTCCCGAACCTCGTCCTCCACCTGACTCAACCTTTGAAGAATCTCCTTATGTTGCGGTGGCGATATCACTGGCGGCTGCGGGGGCTGCTGATACTGCGGAGGTTGAGGAGGTGGCGGTTGTTGATACCCATAGGGTGGGTACCCATAGGGTGGATATCCAGCTTGATATGGGACTCCGAAGGGCCCCTCGGGATGAAGAGCTTTGTAGTTTACCGCCACGAGGTATGGGTCAACTTCAGCATAGTTGTAGTTGGTGTGGGCCGGCTGCTCAAATGGGTTGTACGCCGCTGAACCGGCATATGTAGGAATTGAGTTGTGATAACCCACTGGTGGCGGTGCGACCGGCGCAGACTGCACCTCAGAAACAGGGTTCGAAGGCCCACCCATCTGTGGGTCTTCGTATAGTGGCGGATAATGACTGCCACTAGATGGTTGAGGAGTGTTGATATGGACTCCCCCTCGCACGGACATCCATGCGGTTGATCTCCTACGCCTCGGTGGCTCCAGAGGCTGTTGTTGCACTGGTGGTGGTGGCGGAGTGACCGCTACAAAGCGCGAATCCTCCGAGGGATCCTGCTGCTGCGGTGAGTTGTGGTAACTGGGAGTAAACACCCAGTTGAAATGGTTAAACCTCGCCTCGTAGCTATCGGGACCATTATAAGGTGATCCCATAAAGGGTGACCCATCCGAAATCTCGATGGGGTGAGTAGGCGTTCTGGTTGGCGGTTGGGCTGGCTCTGGATCTTCGACCATATCCATGGAGAAATGGTCTTCTGGTCCCAATGGGTTATAACCCATTGGTTCATTAATCAGGTTTGCCGGGTTGAACCGGCTCTGAAAAAAGGGCGTTGGGTCGTTGAAGGGTGAGTTGGGGTTTTGCAGGGGTACGAAAGATTGGTGTGAGTTATGGGGCTCATTTTCTGACTGAGGCCCGTAAGAGTTTAAATAAGTAGGCGAGGAGCTCAGCGAGACTGAGTGCCTTGCGGGTTCTATATGGGTCCTCCAGTTTTCTTGAGGACTTCTACTTAGGGAATCTGACGGTGTTCGCCGGTGTGACGGCCCGGTGTTGGGATTGAACCCTATCAGAGGAACAGATAATTAAAGCCAAAACTGGATCAGAGCAGTGGATCCAAGAATAAGCAGACGTTTACAGATAGTTCATGCAAATCTCTCCCCTTGAAAGTGGCTTTGTATCTGCTGACCTCCTATCTACTGATCTTACCAAGTGCTGATCCACAACTGCTGCCTTGCATCTACTGCCAAATGTTAAAGACTGATGGAAGACCAAAGCTCTGTTGACTCAATCTTCTGCCTTGAGTCAAGTACTGCTGATTCGGACAAGCACTGCTGGATTCACAGCAGTGGAAGGATGCAGCAGCTGTTTAAGTGTCTTTCATGTAATAGATTGTAATAGCAGTAGTTACTACATCAGTGTTTGTATAGATCAGAGGTTAGAGTTTGTTAGGAGGTTAGATGTCACTTTCATGGTGACGTCAGCTAAGATGCTCAGTGGTTTGCAAGTGCCTATAAATAGTTCAGTACTTTGTACTGTTCTATCAGCTCTTTCACCACATCGTCTTCTTTGCACGAACAAACTACTGAGCTCTGGCTGAGGGGGAGTTTGCATTCTTACATCAATCATTGTAATCGTTGTTGAAACAAATTCAATCATTCGGTTCATTGTGTAAAGATGTTTGATTAAAAGTATTACTCCTGTTTGATTGTATGCAAAGTTTGTTTTCATCTTAATTCCGCTGCACAACTCTTTCATTTCCATCTTAATTTCAAACGAAAATACAATCAAAAAGAAACTCAGATCCAACAATTGGTATCAGAGCTTGGACAGTCAAATTTGATTTAATAATCATTTTGACGTAAATAGTTCAGCTCATAACAGTTGATACTGATCGTTTGTTCGTCCGTTGAAAAACAGAGCAAGGATTAATCACCATTAAAGTTGATTTCTCAGTGTCTGTAAAACAACAAGAATGACGTCACAATCTCAGGATGATAAAAACAACATCGGCTCGCTTTTTAAACCACCTATGCTAAAAAGAAATGAGTACAACATCTGGCAGAGGAGGATGGGTCACATCCTCGCTCAACAAAGCACAGGTTGTTGGAGGTCTGTCATTTATGGTCCCCATGTTCCTTCAGTGCCAAGCGCTGAAGATGCTAAAAAGTTCGTTCCAAAACCAATTGAAAATTATACCGAAACCGACTTTCAAAAGATCGAACTAGATGCTAAAGCTTTTAGCATCATAGCATCAGCGCTGCCCAATGAGATATATGCTGGACTGTTACACTGTAACAGTGCCAAAGAGTTATGGGACGCACTTAAGGAACAGTTTGGTGGAACTGAAGAAGTCATAGAAAGCAATAGGGAAATCCTGAACCAACAGTATGAAACATTTTGCTACATTAAAGGTGAATCACTAACGCAACAATTTGAGCGTTTTAGTTATCTCATCAGTGAACTGAGGCTTGTTAACACCACTTTTACAAACTCAACTCAAAATAGCAGGTTCCTCAGGTCACTGCCAGAAAAATGGGACACTATAGCTTTTGTCACCCGAAATTCATCTGAATTCAAGGATCTGACCTTGACCCAACTTCATGGTCGACTCCTGACCTTCGAAAGGGAGTTGAACCAGAAAAGGAGGTTACAAGAGTCAGGAAAAGTTACCGATGATTACAGTTTCGGTAATACAGCTCTTCTGGGTCAAGAAGAATCTGGGAGCAGTGGTAAGGATCAGGGTTATGATCACTTCATTGACATAACTGCTGGTGCAAATTTTAACAACCCTGATCCTCACTCTGCAAGTTATGCATTCACTGCTAACGAAAACCAGATGTCAGACAATTTAAGCTTTGAACTCAATGATTTACAACATTTTGATCCCACTGATTTAGAGGAAATGGACATCCTGCACCAACTGGCTTTGCTAAGTGTTAGAACTAGCAAGTTCTACAAAAGAACAGGGAGAAAATTCCCAGGTTTGCATGGGAATCTAAGGGTTGAGTTGGATAAATCGAAAATCAAGTGCTATAAGTGTAATAGGTTGGGACATTTCGCTAGGGAATGTAGGAGTCAAACCGCTGGTCCCATAATTACTCATCCTAGCTCAAATCCTAGACCTCAAAACCAAAGCACTGTGCACTATGCCCAATATGCCCCAGCAGCTCAAGTGAACACTGCTCACTATGCTGCTGCCCCTGTGCCAGTACATTATGTCCAAACAACTGTTCCACAAATCCAATATGTTCAAACCCCTGCTCCACAGGTACAAGTGCAATCTGCTGCACCTCAAACCACTGCTCCAGCAGCAGCACAACCAGATCAACAAAGTTTTTTCACTCAAGGGTTTGTTGACTGGAGCAGTATGCCTGATGATCTTAGTGATGAAAATTTTGCACTCTATGCTTCTAATGATTCTTCACATGATGAGTTTTGTTTGATGGCACTAGAGTCAATACAGGAGGGGGTTGAAGCTGAGGAGGAACATCAGTGCTTTGAAACAGTGGAAGAGGTGATTGAAGCAGTGGTTACTGCAGTGGCTGATGAAATACTGTTGGGAGAAAGTTCAGGTACCCTGATTGAACCAATGACAGATCCATGGTCCATAGAGGACAAAGAAGAAGAGAAAGAAGAAAAGGCTGGTGAAAAGAAGGTAAAAGCTGATGATGATAAAGATCATCAATGTGATTGTGCAATGATGGCAGCTGCCAAGGTATCTCCTCAAGTTCTTGAAAAACTGTGTTCTGACAATTGCATAATTTCTTTTGCTAACATCAAAGAGGTGAATGAAAACCTTCGGGATAAAATCTTGTCTGATGAGGTCAAATTTGAAAGGTCTTTAAAAGAACTTAAAAACAAATTGACTGAAAAGGAAAAAGAAATCAGCTGTCTAAAAGAAGAGCAAAGCATCACCAAAACCCAACTTCAAACTATGGTAGAAAAATACCAAAGTTGCAAAAAGGAGTTGGAATCCACCCAGATTACTTGTGAAAGATGGGTAGAATCCTGCAGAGGATATGAGGTGATGCTTGCTAAACAGATTGAAAGTAATGTGAAGTTTGGGGTTGGGTATAGAAAATATGATGATGAACACATTGCTTGTGAAAAATCTGTTCAAAACACTGATGTAACCACTGAGTTCATCCCCACAAACAAGAATGGCCAAGAAGTGAAAATCATTGACAAACTTGGTAACAAAATCACACTTGGCAGAACAAGGAGTTCCTCAACTTTTGAAGAACTTGAAAAATATCAGTTTAAACCTACCTGGTCTGACGAGTGTGATATTCTTGAAAATTTCAAGCCAATGGCCTTTACATCAACTGATGGTGTTAAAGCTCCAAAAGCTAAAGTCATACCTCTCAAGGACATCCCAGCAGTGGTTAAAACCTCTGCTGCAAAGGAGTCTGAAAAGAGAAAGAAGAAAGAAAAAATTGACAACTTGTTTTGTGAATTCTGTGAAAAAAGGAATCATCTAACAAAAGATTGTTTCCACTTGAAAGCTTATGATTTAAACAAAACAAGTATCATTGTTTCAGCAGAAAGCTGCATTGTCTGTGGTAAAACAAACCACAAAACTCAAGCATGTGTGTACCTCAAAAACTTTGATGTGAAAAAGAACGAGTACATGGCTAAAACATCCTTGAGTCCATCATCATCATCCTCATCATCTGTCAAGTTCATCAAGAAACAACCACTGTTTGTGCCAGTTCAAACAGCTGTTACAAAACAGCTGAACCAAACATCTATCAAAAGAGATGTTCAGGTTACTGATGCACCCCCTGCCAATCAGTTCAGAAAAGGCAGAGAAAAACAGTCTTACCAAAGTATTCCACATGTTTATGAGGCCTACAAAAGGCCCCCTAAACCCAAAGTGAACAGGCATCCTTTTGGCTATCAGCAGATGATTGGTCAGGACCCACAACAGTGGTTAAAGAAGAACTGTCCTAAAATAGTTCAAACCCCTGACCTAACAACTGTCCATCATTCTGCATCCATCCCAGACACTGTTGAGACCCCATCCAAAGCCTTGTTGGCTTTGGAGACCTTAATGAACTAATCCTTTTACTTCATGTGCAGGGAGCTTCTGCATGCTTTGATAGTCTGTGGTATGTAGATAGTGGAGGCTCCAGGCACATGACAGGATGTAAAGCCCTCCTCAAAACTTTAAAATCCATGGAGGGGGTGATATATCCTTTGGGAATAATAGTAAAGGAAAAGTTCTGGGGTCGGGTACAGTGGAGTCTGGAAAAGTAAAATTTGAAAATGTCAATCTAATAGACAATCTAAAATTCAACCTTCTGAGTGTGTCCCAAATGAGTGACAAGGGTTTTGGGTCATTCTTCACAAAAGATTTTTGTAGGATTGTTGGACCAGAAATGGTCAAAAAGATTGAAGCAATAATCAAAACTGGTCAAACTAAACTTGTTGCTCAAAGAAGTGGCAATGTTTATGTTGTTGACATGTCAAAAGAGTGTCCCAGAGCTGATGCCTGTCTGTTCTCAGCTGCCTCTAACAAAGAGACAGAACTTTGGCACAGAAGGCTGGGACACACAAATCTTAAGACAATCACAGAAATTTCAAAAAATGGTTTGGTGAGAGGCCTACCACAAAAATTGTTTTCATGTCCTGAACTTTGCATTTCCTGTTTAAAAGGAAAACAACATAAAAGTTCTTACAAGTCCATTGAAGAGTCCAAAACAACCCAGTGTTTGCAAATGCTACACATGGATTTGTTTGGCCCAGTTCAAGTCATGAGCCTCAAAAAGAAAAGATATTGTTTGGTTATTGTTGATGACTTTTCTAGGTTCACATGGACTTTCTTTTTGCACTCAAAAGATGAAACTGCAGGCATTTTGCAAGACTTTGTAACACAGGTTGAAAAGCAATTCGACCTTCCAGTGAAAAGCTTCAGGAGTGACAATGGCACAGAATTCAAAAATAGGGAGTTGGATGACTTCTGTGTGAAGAAAGGGATTGTAAGGCAGTACAGCATCCCAAGAACACCAGAGCAGAATGGGGTAGTGGAAAGGAAGAACAAAACTCTGATTGAGGCTGCCAGAACCATGCTTGCAGATTCAGGTTTGCCATTAACTTTCTGGGCAGAGGCAGTAAACACTGCTTGCTATGTTCAGAACAGAGTCTTAATATACCCCAGGCACAAAAAGACTGCCTATGAAATTCTGTATAAAATTAAACCACTGATCTCATATTTCAAAGTGTTTGGCTGCCCATGTTTTATTTTGAACTTAAAAGATTCCATTTCAAAATTTGCAGCCAAAATTGATTGTGGTTATCATCTGGGATACTCATCCACTGCCAAGGCCTACAAAGTGTTCAACACACGGACCAAGGCAGTGGAGGAGACGTTGAATGTTAAGTTCAATGAACTCTCATCAATGAAAATCCCAGCAAACCCTGCAGATTTGTTTGATCTTGAAAAATTCACTTTTGAAAATACTGTTGTCAAGACTAATAGTGCAGGTCCATCAGAGGATACAACACCAGACTATGGGTATGAAATCATCATCCCTCAAAGGTCTGCCACAAAGGGAAAAGCACCAGCTGTTCAAAACAGTTGTCAAAGCTCAACCACTGCTACCTCAACAGTTGTTGGCCAAAGTAGCCCATCAACCACTGCTTCCACATCCTCAAACACTGCTGACAAAAGTCCTCAAACAGTGGATAAAAGTCAGCAGTTGTCCACTTCATTACCTCCTATACCACCACCTTTTGAAGCCACTGCTGGATCATCAAAGTCCCCAGCAGTGGTTAGCTCAGATGATACACATTTGCAGCCTTCACCAACAAATGCCATCATACCATACCAAGGAGATTTAATCTTCTTGAGATCTCATCCACCTGATCAAATCATTGGCAACATAAATGAAGGGGTGTTCACAAGAAGCCAAACCCAAAACATTTGTCTTTTTGCTGGTTTTCTATCACTCCATCAGCCAGTCAAGTACCAAGAGGCACTGAAAGACAACAGCTGGGTAGAAGCCATGCAAGAGGAGCTCCAACAGTTTAAAAGACAACAAGTATGGGAGCTTGTACCACTGCTAGAAGAGGTTAGTCCCATTGGCACAAAGTGGGTCTTCAAGAACAAAACTGATGAAAGGGGTATTGTTGTCAAGAATAAAGCTAGGCTTGTGGTTCAAGGTTACAGACAGGAAGAGGGGATTGATTATGATGAAACATTTGCCCCTGTTGCAAGATTAGAAGCCATTAGACTGTTCCTGGCCTTTGCTGTCAACCACAATATGAAGGTGTTTCAAATGGATATCAAAAGTGCTTTCCTCTATGGTACAATTCAAGAAGAGGTGTATGTTTGTCAACCTCCAGGTTTTGAGGATCCATTTTATCCAGATCATGTCTACAGGCTAAACAAAGCCTTGTATGGCTTGAAACAAGCACCAAGGGCCTGGTATGAAACTCTTTCCAACTTCCTACTCTCAAATGGTTTCAAAAGAGGTACCATTGATAAAACACTGTTTTTAAAATGGAGAGGGAAGGATTTAATGATTGTCCAGATTTATGTGGATGACATTATTTTTGGAAGCACATGTAATTCAATGTGTGAAGAGTTTAGAGAACTCATGACAGCTGAGTTTGAAATGAGTGCAATGGGTGAGCTGCAATGCTTTCTTGGTCTCCAAGTACAGCAACTACAAAATGGAACTTTCATTCATCAAAGCAAATATGCTAAAGAACTTTTAACCAAATTTGATATGAATGATTGTAAACCATGCAGCACACCCATGGCAACAAATAAGCTGGTCATGTCTGATGAAAAGGATGAGCTGATTGACCAAACACTTTATAGAAGCATGATTGGGTCTTTATTGTACCTAACTGCATCTCGACCAGACATCATGTTTGCAACATGTGTCTGTGCAAGAAGTCAATCAGCTCCCAGAAAATCAAATCTCATTGCTGTAAAAAGGATCTTCAGATACATAAAAGGTGCTCCCACACTTGGTATCTGGTATCCAGCTAATGGGAACATCAAGCTTTCAGGTTTTTCAGACAGTGACTTTGCTGGATGTCACACCACAAGGAAGTCCACATCAGGAGGGTGCCAATTTCTAGGTGATTGCTTAGTTTCATGGCAAAGCAAAAAGCAAGCAGCTGTTTCAACATCCACTGCTGAAGCTGAATACATTGCTGCTGCAAGCTGTACAGCCCAACTCCTGTGGCTTCAAAATCAGTTGCTGGATTTTGGTATAACTGCCTTAAAGACACCACTCATGTTGGACAGTCAGGCAGCAGAAAATATCATCAAAAATCCAGTTTCTCATTCAACCACCAAACACATTGACATCAGACATCACTTCGTGAGCGATTGCTATGAAAAAGGTTTGATTTCTCTGCATCATGTCCCAACTAAAGATCAGCTAGCTGATGTGCTCACAAAGGCACTTGATACAGCCACTTTTGAAAGCTTGGTCTCTAGAATTGGGATGCTGAACATGGAATAACAAGCAACATCTTGTTTTTCTATGAATAAAAGCAACAAAATGTTTTCAGAAAATCAAAACTCCATCCTTAAAAATAGCTAAAAATGAAAATTTTTCATTAAAATCCTTAAAAGTCTGCCATTAACCACTGATTGTTCAAAAGTCTGCTCTACTTCAAAAGTCTGTCCACTGCTGAAAGTCAACCCCTGCTCTCTCATTATTTTGATAAACTCTGTTGTTCAAAAGCAGTGTCTTATCCACTGATATGCTATCCACTGATAGTAAAAATCATCCACTACTTTCATACCACTGCCTTCATCAGTCACTTTCACAAAAGTACTGTCCTTCACTTTCAACAGGGGTTGTCACGTGGACAGTACATATTGGTCAGACCTTTTGTAACGGCTGCCACCTCAGCATTCACTTTCTTCCCTATAAAATCCCCCACTCACCATCAAAACAGGGTTTTACTGTCGAATTGAATTCTTAAAAATTCTCTTCTCAAAGCAGTTTTTCATCTCATTTCTTCACAAATTTCTTTGATCAATCATCCTCAAAATGACAAAATCAAAGAAATCTTCAAAACCCTTATCCAAATCATCATCGAAAACAGCCTCTCAAAAGGCAATCTCCACTGAGATTCCACATAAACCATCTCACAATCTCCTGGGTCTTCTCACAAAACCAGGAACCACCAATATTTTCGATTCCACCATTGATCTCATGGCAAAATCAAAGTACAAAACTTTGTTTACTGCCGATGCACCAATCTATTTGGCGACCCAAAGGGAGTTCTGGAAAAATGCAACCCTTGAAAAACAAGGAGACATTGCAACCACCATAAACTCTTCAATAAAGGGTAAAGCTGTCCAAATCACGCCACAATCCATTTCAGAGGTCTTTCAACTCGGTGATCAGGAAGGTAAAATTTCTTTCACTAAAAACGAGTTACAAACTGACTTCATTGAGAGAGGGTATGAAGCCACAATGATGAAGAAAATTACCTTAGAAAAAGGTTAGTTTCCTTCTGCAACCATATTTTTATTTCATACCCTCCTATTATGTGTTTCAAACAAAACCACTTCTTTCAATGAAATTCCTTTAAAGATTCAAAATATGGGATATGCAATTCTTCAAGGCGAAAATTTTAACTATTCTCGGGAAATTTTTAAAGATTTGGTTAATAATGTTGAAACAAAATCATTCTTACTGTTTCCAAGGTTTTTAAGTTACTATTTTGCAAAGAAATTCAGTAATGTTGAAACAAAATCATTCTTACTGAAACTTTTTCAAGAATGTTAGCACCTTGCAAAACACAAGCAGAGGTGCCTGAGCAGATTTTAGCAGTTACAACTGCTCCTCAGGTATCTGCTGCTGAGCCCACTGCTCAAGGTGATCAAAGCAGCAGCACAACTGCTTTGAAACCCACACCTACTATCTCCAAAAAGCCAAAAAGAAAAACTCAAAAACCCACAAAACCCATCAAAACGGCATCTCTGGAGGATGAGATACCAGAGCTTCTGCCAGTGACAACACAAAAGTCACAAGAAACCACTGCTGCTACTTCCTCACAGCAGTTGGTACAAATATCTCAACCCATAACCACAACTCCTCCTGATTCTTCACAAAAAGAACAGGTTGTACAAATAGGGTCTCCACATCATGATGCTCTAGAAACACTCGTTTCTATCATCCACAGCTCAATACCCGGGGCAACTCCATTTTCTACACCATCCTTCACATCCACAATTCCCTCACCAATAAAACCACTGTTGGATGCAATTGATTTGAACCAGGCATTATCCAGTCCTTCTCAATCACCTACAAATGAGAATATACCTCAACAACTGACTGGGTCTGATGTATCAATATTTGCTAACCCACCAACACAACCTGAGGAGGTTACACCCCTTGAGTTACAAGTAACTCGTGGTGGTAATCCAAGTGAAGCAGCCACTACAAGTGTTACACCCACTGGGTTACATTTGGACAGTGGTTACATTAATAAGACTTCCTTGGAGGCAATTCCTTTTATAGCACCTCTGCCAACCACCAGTGGATTTATTTATCCTACTGGCAACATCAAAAGGTTGTCAAGTGTTGAAGGAAGAAGACCCCAGTACCAAGAAAAAGGGGCATCAGTGGTTAATGTTTGGAGTTTACTCCCTATATCTACCACTGATAAAACCACTGCTAGTGGGAAATCAGATGATCCCATTAACTTGGGTGATGGTTTAAAGTACCAGAAATTGACGGATCGCATTGAAAAACTTGATAACTCTGTTGCAGAACTCAAAGATATGCTACAACAGGTGTTACAAGTTCAGAAGGTACAATCAGCTGCTGTTCCACCTCAAGCACCTGCTCCACAAAGGGCACCTGCTACAAATGAGCTCTGGAAGTTATTTCAATCTTTTCTCCAACAACAAGCACAACTAGCAGATCAGCAACATGAAAAACATGTACAACAGCTGAGAAATGCAATGGAGTCAAGGTTCAAGAACACTAAGGCTGACTTAAAGGCTCTCAAAACTCAGATCTTGCACACCACTGGCACTGCTCCTCCACAAGTACGCTACATTTATCAACTCCCAGAAGATAATGCCAAAAAGGGGGAGAAAATGAAGGAGTGGAAACAGAAGGGTATAGAGGATGGTCTCTATCTTGAACCAGAAAATTCAAACATGACCAAAAAGATTCCTTTGCCAGATGGCAGCAAGAAAATTGATGTGACAACAAATGCACTAGCAGAAGCAGCTGCAAGTGTGAAAAGAGATAGAGAGGCCAAAAGGAAAGCCAGGGTGGACAGAATGGATCATCCAGATCAGGGTACTTCTGGGTCAAGGGATCATGAAAATCCTGTTGAGGAAAAGAAGAGGACTACTAGAAAAGTAAGGCAACCCAAATCCATTCCTATCAGACGTTCAAAGTCTGCTCAAAAACCACCATACAAAACAACTGATGCAACAGGAGTTACAAAAACTACTGCTTGCCAAACAGTTGTTCCATCAACACACACCACTTCAACACACACAACATCCACTACTTTACCATCATCACCACCAAAAACAACACCTGTTGACATACAGCAGAAGACAGCAGATGTTATAACATCTGTTGTAATGACAACAGTGGTTGAAACACCAGTTGTTTCAACAACTGTTAGTCAATCACAATCCACTGCCACTCCATCTACCACCACTGTTCCATTCAAAACATCATCAGTCTCTCCTAAACCAAAAAGGAGAAGGCTAATTTTAAAAGATGATGACACACCTCCATCACCAACATCTTCAAAATCCCTATCACTTGTCACTATTCCTAAACCCATACCTTTCTCTTCAGCTCAAATTGTAAAACCACTACCTCCTGCTGGTGTCTCATTTCCTCTGGAACTCATTGCAGTCAGAGAAGAAATCAAATCATTTTATTATGAAGATGACCCAGTCAAAAGGAGTTTACCATCAATTGCAAATTATCCCAGGCCTAACAATCTTGAAGAATACTTGAAACTCAAGGCCAAACAAGCAGAGGATATTGCAATCAAAAACAGAAAAGGGAAATCTGATAGAGAATTTCAACAAAACTATCAGTTTTTACTTTCACAGGTCAATGCTATGGAGCGTTTTACTAAAAATGTATGTCAAAAAATTTCTGAAAGGTCGGATGAGTCCTTAAGGAAAGACTACATTGACAACATCATGACCTACAAGAAATACAAGGGAGAGAAACACATGTACAAGAACTGGACCATTCCTGAGCTTGAAAAAGAAGCAGCTAGGATTCAAAACATGATCAAAAATAAGGTCAAGCAGACTCCTCCTGAAAGATTCAAACAATTTGAAGCTGAAAAGATGCTAGAGTTGAAGAGAATGAAAGAGGAGCTGATTGCAGCTGATTATGGGTCAAAGAACTCTGTGACAAAGTGGGGAGAAGATAGAGTCAGGGCAACCTATAAAAGATTAGAGGAACTTAGAAAGAAAGATCCAAGAGTTCCACAAAAGCCTGACTATTCCAAAGCAGCGGTTTCAAAAAGACCACCAAAGCTGCAAGTCAAAAGAACCACTGCTCCAGCTGGTGCTGCCATCTACAAAAGAAGGAGCAAAAACCAGTTTAGCATGGAAACAATTCAAGATCTTTTAGTCGGAGATGCCATTGTAAAAGCTGGCACGGAAGTAATGATAAAAGAAGATCTTGAATTAGAACAATCTGCAAATGCTGCTCAGCCAGCTATGAACAGGCCAGCCTCTCCAAATACTTCTGCAAATAAACATCTCCCAAGAAACCCACCAGGCTCAAAAATACAAAAGTGGGAAACTGACAAACAGACCTGCGTATTGACTTTGCTCAGGTCTGGTGGAGTAGTGGAGAAAATATCAAGGGAACAAGCTCTTGGCCTGAGTCTTGAAGATTTGCAGGATCTCCTTGATCTTCCACTTAGCAGGGATGATGAAGATACAGACGCCCTAGACTTTGAATTACAATTTAAAGGTCAGATAAGGGAGCTGTTGATGAGGCAATAAAGATTTCCACAAATAATGAAGAGTTTTGGCATTATCTGTTCCAGGGGGAGATTGTTGGGATTGAACCCTATCAGAGGAACAGATAATTAAAGCCAAAACTGGATCAGAGCAGTGGATCCAAGAATAAGCAGACGTTTACAGATAGTTCATGCAAATCTCTCCCCTTGAAAGTGGCTTTGTATCTGCTGACCTCCTATCTACTGATCTTACCAAGTGCTGATCCACAACTGCTGCCTTGCATCTACTGCCAAATGTTAAAGACTGATGGAAGACCAAAGCTCTGCTGACTCAATCTTCTGCCTTGAGTCAAGTACTGCTGATTCGGACAAGCACTGCTGGATTCACAGCAGTGGAAGGATGCAGCAGCTGTTTAAGTGTCTTTCATGTAATAGATTGTAATAGCAGTAGTTACTACATCAGTGTTTGTATAGATCAGAGGTTAGAGTTTGTTAGGAGGTTAGATGTCACTTTCATGGTGACGTCAGCTAAGATGCTCAGTGGTTTGCAAGTGCCTATAAATAGTTCAGTACTTTGTACTGTTCTATCAGCTCTTTCACCACATCGTCTTCTTTGCACGAACAAACTACTGAGCTCTGGCTGAGGGGGAGTTTGCATTCTTACATCAATCATTGTAATCGTTGTTGAAACAAATTCAATCATTCGGTTCATTGTGTAAAGATGTTTGATTAAAAGTATTACTCCTGTTTGATTGTATGCAAAGTTTGTTTTCATCTTAATTCCGCTGCACAACTCTTTCATTTCCATCTTAATTTCAAACGAAAATACAATCAAAAAGAAACTCAGATCCAACACCCGGCCTCATGATCGTTTGGGGAGACGAGTGGCCCCTTGCCTCTACCTCTCCCTCTCATTTTTGGTGGCATCTTTTTGAACCTGTCAAAACAAACAAAGGATGCAACAAGAAAAAATATAAAGGACAAAGTTAGAAACAAAACAAATTTGATTTAATCCTAAGTTCTTTGTCTAGACTCGGAAGTCGAGGAATGTGCAAACTGTGTCATTGAGATTAAACACAAAAGGCTAGTGTTTAATTCACTCAATGTTGGCTCTGATACCAACCTGTCACACCCCGATATTTCCACGTATTACCGGTGGGCCCGATGGGGAGTATCGTGACGTAGTTGATATCATCATAGTCAAACAACACAATTTAAATGCACAGCGGAAGCAAAAGATGAATCACATTACAAACCGAATAAAAAGTAATATCAAAGTATTACAAACGGACTGTAAAGGATCCACAGGCGGATCAAAAGATAAAAAGATCATTGTTCAACAGACTTTAACATCTAGAGCTTGCAAGACTTGATTAATGATGACAGGAGTAGCCAGCCTATTTCGTCTAGTACCTGCACTTAGCCTTTTTAGAAAATACGTCAGTTTACACTGGTAAATACAATTAACTGACTCATTTTGAAAAAGAGTTTAAGAAAACTAGTTTGAATGCACACGACACAAAATATCTTTTATAACTTGGGACAATTATTTAAAAATAATCTTGTATACAGTTTTACTTATTTGTCGTCCGTCAGGGCCGGTTAGAAGAGTCGGACATGATTAACTGACACGCCACAGGTATAATGCCCACAAGGTTGATTCCTTTAAGTGGATTACCAGTTTTTACATAATGCAACTGTCAGGTGTATGCCTACACCCCGTGCTTAGGTCGTGGCCATTTCTATGAATGATGCCAAGGATATCCGGGACATGGTCATTTAACCCCCAAATGCCATACACCAAATAATACAGATTAAAATGAGTTATGTAATACATTAATCACAATCCGATTTAAACAACTACATACCCGACCAAGCGGTATTATTATAATACCGTATCCCAAGCCCGTATAAGGGAAAATAAGTTAAAAGTATTTACCTGAGCAAATATTCAAATTTATCTCAACCGTATTCAATCAGCAAGTGCAAGTAGCTTTTACCGGGCTCCTAATCTGGAACGAAGGTTTTAATAACCTATTAGATTCCTAACGGGTCTTAATTAAGCCTAAACTTAGACCGGTTAGTTTTAAAGGAAGATATATGGTTACAAACGCACGATTAAGAGAAGACCGGATTAGAATGTGGTTTAGACCCGACAAGTTTGTATACTTGTATAATATGGGTAAACTAAACACATTCTGGATTTTGAGATAAAAATGATAAGGTTTGACCCGTTTCGGCTAATTTATGCAAACTAGTCACATAAACCACACCGAACACGAATAATGCGTTACGGGTAACCAATTGAGTCATATACATGTTTCCTAAGTTAATATGCCTTAAATATGTTGTGATATCAATAGGATATCTTCCATTATACCCAAATTGGATTTAAATTCAAACTATACCCCATATGAGCATTTTGGTAATTTCACATAAGCTTTAAAAAATTTAAATATAAATCTGAGTTTCAGGTATGATGTATTCAGTAAAAATACTTATTTTTATAAGTCATAACAGTAGGGAAAAACCTACAATTACCGAATCAAAGCTATAACCCTATGTTATGCTCAGCCTAAAAATAAATAAAAATCTTCGAAAATCCCAAAATATTATTTTACATCAGTAGGTAAAAAGTTTGGTATCAAAAATTGGGTTTAGATAGGCTTTATGCTAATTACGTCGTTTAATTAATAAAAAGCTTTCTAATTACGCTATTGAGCATAACTCTTAATCTAGACCTCCAACTGATGTGAAAATTCAGGGACATGTTTATAAATCAGTAATAAAGATTATTGTCTTCTTACATTTTCAAAATTCTTGTTTTAAGGTCAAATGGGCATTATGGTCAACATTTAGGCAGATAACGAAAACATGCATATGAATCGAATAACTAATGAACCAAGTTGTATAATCACAGAGGGTTATACTAACATGTAACCTTGTCCTAATAAAGATCTAAGGCATTTCTAAAACATGCTACATTGGGTCAGAACTGAAAGTCAAAGCAAAAGTCTAATTATGCAACTTTCGGTTCCGAACTGAGCCTAAACTGAAAATTTGTCGGGTTGAACATGTTTAGAGATGTTCTTACATTAATTACCAAGTTATATTAGTGATAAAACAGGTTGCATGGCTTCTACATTGCTAATTATGTATTTATTTGAAAATTAGCTTTCTGTTGACTTTTTATGATTATGTTTGACCTGACAATAGAACTAGTTAGAGTGGGAATCAGATGGTCCCCTTTTAAGGGTTTATTACCCACCTAATTACCAATTCAAAGCTACTCTTACTTCGAGATTTGACTGGACCATTAGTGATTAATTACTAAGCCAAACCTTAATTACGACGGGTTTGACTTTAGGCCATTAAACTAATAAAACTGAATTAAGAGGGGATAAGGACACTTACAAGGGTCCTAATTACGAATTAGAAGTTGATGGAAGTCTGCTTGAAGTCCCAGGAGTTCCAGAGAAATGCTAGAATTGGTTTTGAAAATGAAGCAAGAAGTGTTGGAACTTCAAGTTCTATATATACTCAACTTGAACTCTTAAGATCTCTCCACAATAGTCTAGGATTGATCCCAGATGCATCCATGTGTCCCTATACTGCCAAAAACCAGTTGCAAAGCCCCTGAATTCGAATACCACCTCTCTATGGCTGTGTAACTTGTTATAACAGGCAACTGTCCAAAAATTTGCCTAGTTACAGGTCTTACGGATCGTAAGCCTTTGGCTTTGCGGTCCGTATCCGTTCTTCAGAATTTATCGCCCAGCTCTGCCACCTTACGGACCGTAAGGTGGCTCCTTTGCGGTCCGTAAGCCTTCATCAGAAAACAAAATCTTTGAAATTTCTTAGGCCTTGACCATGCAACTTTGCTAACCTCGAATCTTATGTCTTCTTTTCAGTAGAGGGACCATATAGACAGGCCTTGCATGTCCTTGCATGTGTTGCTATGCACATGAGATTTCTTGGACCTACCTAAGAAGACTTTTAAAATGAATTTTGCCGTAAATGTACCTAGAATCCCATCTTTTGAAAAATTTGAATTATACATTATCAGGGATAACCGGATTTTAGCATATCAGATGTTTATAAAATAGATTAGGGTCTTAGGATTCATAACTAGGTCGCTCAGAGGTATTTATTAACATGTCGACACTTTTAAATCCTACCATACATCTTTAACTTGATCCGGGTTTATAACACGTTTGCCTTACATGACACGTGTCTTTATTTTATTGGGTACGATTTTACGAGGTGTTACACAAAGGTACAAGGAAAAGAAATAATCTAAGGAACGATACAACAACGTGAGCAAAAAGTTACAAAGCTCAAAAATACAAACCAAGTCATGAAACAAAAAGAAAAGTCACGAAAATGAGAAGCCTTGAAGGCTTCAAGCTACATAGGTGATAGCCTGAAGCCTCAAAGGCTTCAACCTACATGCATGATAGCCAGAAAGCATGGAGGCTTGAAAGCCAACCAAGCTGCCTAAACAAAATAGGCACAAGTATAAAAAACACAACACAAGACAAATAGTTAAACACAATAGCATAGCAAAGAAAGTCTTAACAGACTTCCAAACAAAGTTAAAAGCAAGCCCTAACAACTTGCAAGTTGAGAAATTGTTCAAGAACCTTAATAGGCCCCACCACAACCACATAACAAGAACCTTAAGGGTTCCTGTGAAACCTAACATTGTTTTAGTTAACATATAAACCACAAATTGTTTTCAAGAGTGCTAAGAAAGCTACGAATATCCATTAAGCATCAGCAGGAGGCTTGGAAGCCCCGGAACCTTCACCTTTAACCTTCTTTGCTTTATTTGACTTCTTAGCTTTCATGCCAGCATCACCACCTACCGCCGAAGCCTCCAAGCTTGCATCCTTCAAAGCATCAGGTCCTCCTGAAAGGGTGTCATCACTATCTCCCGAGTCAGATCGCTTTCTTGAAAGGGAACCCAGGACTTCAGCACAAACTTTTTCATTAAGGCCCTCCGGTTTTAGCCCCTGCAAGACAGTAAGATGCTTACCAAAACAAGTAGAAACTTGATTGACATACGGGTATGTCAGCCTCTCCATCTGTTCAACAGAACCCTTGAAGACCTCAGAAGCTTCAGGACGAAATAAGGGAGACATTTCCAAAGGATGGCCGGATTCATGAAGCTTGTAACCAGCGATGAGACCTTGATGTTTCCCCAAGTTGAGCAATTTAGTGTAAACTTCACCAAGAGCGGAATTGAACTCCTTGGAGTGAAGAAGGTAAGTAACAACTTGCTGGAAACCTTGCTCAATTAACCATTGGTTATCACTGGTGGTTTGAGCAACCAAAGCCTTCAGGCCTTCCTTCTCCTCATCAAAGGCTCTCTGTTGAACAAACAGAGCCTCCCTGTCAGCCTTGAGCTTCAACCGATCGGCCTCGAAGCTTTTCTTAAGATCACCCATTTCAATCTCATGCCTTCTAGTCAATTCACCAACCGTTTTGACCCAGGCTTCCCCCTTCTCAGCAAACCTACTAATCTCTTTCTTCATCACAGCCATCAAAGACTTCATCTTTTCCTTCTTCTTAGAAAATTCTTCATACTCATGCATCCTCTTACGAAAACGAGCAACACCTTGAGGAAGCATGGCAGTAAGGTTGCAAGTACTTAAAATCATTCGAGATAGCATCATGTCATCATCCATCTCAACAATGGTACTATGAACCGAAGGAAGGGCAATATGGCTTAGCACATCTTCACAAACTGCAGCATCCAAGCTTCACAGACCAACCAGGCACATAAAACTCATCATTCAACCCTTCAACGTCCCTGCTCGAAGAACCCTGAACAGGAGTAGACATAACCTTCTTGGCTGGAGTCTTCTTGCCATGAACAACCAGTTTCTTCTCCTTTTCAGCATCCATATCAACACCTTGATCTTCAGAAACCTCGATATCATCACTCAATTCCACTGGTTTAGAAGAAGTGGATTGAGGAGCACCCTTCAACAAACGGCGAGTAGATTGACGGGTTGAAGCCTTGGGAGCAGCAGGCTTAGTAAAACCCTTAGTATTGGAGACACTAACATACCCAGTATCCTCAAACCTCTGTTTTCTACCACTGGTAACAACACCATCCCCTTCAGCGGCTCGGCCATCCGTAAAAACAACGTCAGATGTATCGTCACTCTTGATAAAGTCCAAAGCAGACATGACTGTAAAATGTTTAAAAAAACAAATAAGTCACCAAACAAAGATGTTGCCAAACACAAAACAAGAAAAAAAGGCATACCCTGGCCATTCCTCATAAGAACCGGATCCCGATTGGCCTGTTCCCACAATTTACTAACCCCCAACAGAACTAACAAATGTTCAGGGAAAGGACGAACCCTTGAAGGGCACTCTCGGATGGCTTTGAGAAAAGCATCATTCAAATCAGATTCGAAGGGTCCCGGTTCATTGAGAACAGCATCTGGGTGCCTCCACACCATTTTGAAGGGGATAATAGAATCAGAGACCCAGAAAAAACGATATTTCCAAGTACCAATTGTGGTAACCATGGAAGAGATGAGACAAGTATCAACCTTGGATGTTTCAAAGGTGAACCAATCACTGTTTTTTGCCAAACGAAAAAACCGGCGGAATAACAACAAAGAAGGATCATAACCAAGGGCACGACATAAAACCTCAAAGTGCAAAACCCTAGCCATGTCCTTCGGATGAATTTGACCAAAGGAGACTCGGTAATACTCCAACAGATTTAAAACAAAGAGGGAAAATGGATGACGGAGGTTCGAAAACTCAAAATGACGACAATAAAGAGCAATCAAACTGGCCGGACATTTATCAATCGGAACGTCACAAGTCGGAGCACTTGGTCTAAATTTCTTCCCAATACCATATTCCATGCAAAACAGTTCTACCTCTTCTTGGGTTAATCGAGAAAAGGATTTTGCCAAATCGTTACGAGCACCCATTTTACAGAAAAATAAGAAGAAAATAAGGAAACAGAGGAAACCGGAACTAACCTGAAGAGTGGAAAGAAAATGTGGAAGAAACTTGAGAGATAATGAAGGATTGATTGCTTGTCTTGAATAATAAATCAAAAGAAAAGCCAAATAGAGGTTATAATTGCATAACAGTTATTAACCTAATCTCTGCAAAAACTTCCGACCTATAAACTGCCACACATCAATCAAATCATTTGTCAGTTTTTTTAAAAATTCAAAAAATTAACTGACTCGAAGCCTTCTAGCCTTTAAGCAATAAAAGTAAGTGTGAAAAAGTCAGAAGTCTTTGAGCTCACTCCCAAAAACCTCTGACTTGGGGGGCTGATGACGGGGGTAGCCCAAGACCAAATAAAATGACTTAGACACGATAAAGCTAAAAAGGTTAAACGGTTCGATGGTTGGAAACCCGGGAGACCAGATAAAATAGTACGTGAACAGTAGGCAGTCACATCTCTGATTGCTTCACCAAACTCTCCAGCCGCAAAAGGAACACAGGTCCACAGAGCACAACCTTTTACCCGCAGGTCAAAGGCTTCAACCCCCAAAAAGGGCAAAACCCCCACTGCAAGCATGTTCACTAGTCAACGCATTCCTCTTTGAGCTAAGGCTCTCCCTATAAAAGTGACACTTCATTAAGTGTGCAAGATATTCCAAAGGCCAGCTCTGATTCCTGAAATCTCTGGTCATTCTCTTCGAGTACTTGCTTCATGCAAGTCACTTTCTTTCACATTCAACACACACATTCCTTTTGCTCATACATCCGAATCTGAACATACATCAGAGGAGGATCTTTAGCAAACAACAAAACCAATCTAGTGAACCTCTCTCCACGTCTTGCAAACGTGGGGGGACCCCACGACCTGCGTTAGACAAAGTTGAACCCTTCAACCCTTTTGCCTGACCAGCCCAGCTACTATCCTTGATATATTCTTTGTTGCATCAACATCACCCATAATTGTGATAATTAAATTTATAGAATTTGATAATAACTAGACGGTTAAAGGTTTGAGTTCATAACTCAATTATAATAGTTAAAGTTGAAGATGGTGATGAATAAAGAGAATCATAGGGACCAAATTTATAATCTTATGGCTTGCGTTTGTGCTTGAGGATTGTTAGGACCACGTATGGTTGCTCTTCCAGTGTGGATGTCGTTTTCTCGTATATGTCCTTTCAAGGTCGGATATGTAGCTAAAATGGACCATGTTTAGTTCGTTTTCGGGTTTTTAGTATGATTATTCTTGATATGTGTACCTTGTATACCTACTTCGTATACTTTTATACATAGAAACATAACCAACGTATTTATGTTTTGTTATGCATGAAGAAAAATATATGCAAATGAAAAATAGTAAACCGATAATATATATACTTGCCACTTGAGAATTAACAGGCAGCAACAAGAGAAAGAGAAATAGCTTAAATAATTTGTGATTTAGAATATATATAATTGTTCAACAGATTTTCTTATATTTTGTTAGAATTAGTAAAATGAATCCCTTGTTTCTCTAGGTAAGTACATAGACACAGAAAGAGAGATGGTAAAGAAAAAAACTATTTTTATATAATGGTAAAAATGTGTGAAGGGTCAAAATCAACATGGGAATCTTTTGCTGAGAAAAGGATGGAAGAATACATTAGGGTTGACACTTGACACCAATGCTCAGTTTCCAGAGGTATTCTTGTTTACCCTTTGATTCATCCACCCTTGATTTTTGCTCCTTCCCTACGTCTAATCATTCAACATTACTTTACTCATTAAATTTTGGTGGTCATATATAGAGTTTCGGACTGGTTTTTTAGTGTTAGGCTATGCGGAATGGTGATAGTACTCCGTTGGAGGAAGATCCGTCACGTAGGCGTCACGTAGGATGGATGTGAAGATGGGGCAAAGAGGATGAAGGTATGGAAATGAGGGGATAGACCTAAAATGTATATGTATATATTGTATCTATAGGTGTGTGACAGAGGGGGGAGCTGTTTTTGTCTTCATGTGGAGCGTCTCCAACGTCTCAAAAGAGACAGAGAGGACGAAGTCGGGGGGGGGGGGGGGGGGGTGTTTGGACCGTCGCCGTTCCAGAACGATCCGGGGACGTTCCCCATACCTTGCAGTCTTATATACGTTATGATGTATTAAATAGGCTCAAACTATCCATACCCCCTATCTGCCTATTTGCACACCTTCTGCCTCGTATATGCTTCGTATAGGCCTATACATGGCGTATAGGGTTACATCAAACTCATTACCTGACTCTTTTCTTTGAACGTCCAACAGAATCAATCTCGAACACTCTTGAGGCACCCACTGGACAAACGGAGTACTCCGAGAGTAACCCGAATCCAACACCAATTCCGGGGAAAACCCGGTAACCCACACGCCCTTAGGCATGACAGTGAAATTACCGGTAAAACCCGTTTGACTCGAGGATCCAACCCAGGTTTCACTGGGTCTTCTATCATTGCCCACCAGTGCATCACTTTACACCAAGTGGGAGTTGAACCTGCATCTTTCAAGAGAAATGCAAGCCTTTCACCACTTGATCTAGAGATCATTGGCAGTCTGACTCATTTCAGTTCTGGTTTGACTGCTCCTATAAGCCGCGTACTGGCCTATACGTGACGTATAGGACCCCTCGTATAGGTCTCATATATGACTCATGCCCCATATACGCCACGTATAAGACTATATGGGGCGTATATAAGGGGTTTTTTTATTTACAAACATTTTATACAATATTAATCGTTTTAGCAAACTTTTATAAAATATTAGTTTTTTTTCAAACATTTTATACAATATTAGTTTTTTTACAAACATTTTATACAATATTAGTTTTTTTACAAACATTTTATACAATATTAATCGTATTGTATCGTATAATGTAGTATAAGTCTCGTATAGGTCTCGTATAGGCATCATATAATTAATATTAGTGTTATTGATATTAATATGAGTTTTTTTTTATAATTAATATTAGTGTTATCGATATTAAAAAGAGAAAACAAAAAAAATAAAAAAAAATATACGCCGCATACAGGGTTAGACTAGGCGTCTAGTGTGGTCCAAAAGACCATTATGGCCCTGTTTTGCCTCCAGTCTAGCCCTAACCCAAGGGTAAAATGATCTTTTTTGTATATACTCTCCGTATAGGCCTAGACTGGGCGTTTAGTGTGATCCAAAAGACTATTATAGCCCTGTTTTGCCCTAATCTAGCCCTAAATCAAGGGTAAAATGGTATTGTTTTTGTCTATACGCCATTTATAGGCCTACACGAGGCATATACGGGTCATATTAGACAAAATATGACATAATCAGAGATTTCTATTGGAAATTAAAAAAGGTTATACGTGACGTATAAACCTATACGAGGCGTATATGAGGGTGTGTGAATAGGTACTTGGGTGTGTAAATATGTAGACCCATTAAATACTTGTTATAATATATGAATATATAATATAAATTTATAACTAAGGATGTAAAAGGTGTTTTTTAATTAATAGCATTTTTTTACACATAAATACAAATACCTTGTACTTGCAAAGATTATGAATCAAAATTCTATTACAGGGACAAACACCATACCACTATATTATTAGCTAAGAAGTCATATATAAATTGCTAAATGGTGTTTTCTTGATGGGTTGAGTTAAGGATTTTAGGTTTTGGATACGTGAACTAAAAAACGAACCATATATATTTTGGATCACTAGAAGTGTTGTGTTTCTGATTTTTTTTTTAAGGGTGACTTTCTATGTACAGAATCTATTGGTCACCGGGTTCATGTCGATGACAATCCCCCGTCAGTCCCGCTCTTCCGGACGCGATGTTCGATCGGGCCCCGGCCGTTGCGCAAGCTAACCTTCGCCCGGAAACCATGCTGCCCCCACACGAGAGACTCGCTGGGGTAACAACTGGGTAAAACTGGGTTGCCCTCAAGACCGCACCATGCCTCGGTTGGAACAATCCATCATTGGGACGTCCTCCCCCCGAAATGCCGCAGCCGGGTTTCGAACCTGTGACCTCCCAAAGGAAGACACAAGCCCAACCACATGGGACCAACTGGGCGTTTAATGTTCATTAGCAAATATCAATCATATATATATATATATATATATATATTGTAATTGATGTCTTTTTAGTTGTTTTATTTACTATCTCTCATCCATAAGTAACAAATTTTAGTTAAGATATTTAGCTTGAGATGAGAGAAATCAAATAAAAAAGATTGAAGAATGAAGAAGTCTGAAATGAGTAATTAAAGGTAAAGAATAGAGTTTTAGCGTTGATAAGGGTGGAGATACAATAGGAAGTTTATTTGGCTAGGAAGACTAGGAAGTGATCTTGACCATCCATTTAGTTAATCAAGGGTTAAGATTAAATGGTGGAAATTGAAGGGAAAAAAAGAAGCGCGTGAGTTTGTCTAAGGACATTCTAACCAATCCAAGACAATAGTTTCTCTCTCCTCCAATTCCCCCTCATTTTTTAAACGTTAATAACTCTTTCATACGACATTATTTTTTTATAAAAATTGCACCAAAAAAACGAGCGTTTTTTATCTTTAAAACGAGTATACTATTGCTATATTTTCGAAAAAAAATTTGAAAACCCAGTTGCGTAAAACGCAATGGAAAAAACACAGTTGTGTAAAACGTAATAAAAAAAAACCTAAAAAATGAGATTTTTCTAAAACGCAATGCACAAAAAACACAAAGAAATGTCTTATTTGTAAAACGCAATGGCCAGAAAACACAAAGAAATGTGTTATTTCTAAAACGCAATAGCCTAAAAACTCAAAAGAAAGTGTAGTTTGTAAAACGCAATGGACTGAAAACACATAAAAATGTGGTTTGCCTAAAACGCAATGCACCAAAAACACAAACACATGTCTTATTTCTAAAACGCAATAGCCAGAAAACACTTAAAATGTTTGTTTTCTAAAACGCAATGGACTGAAAACACATAAAAATATGTTTTACCTAAAACGAAATGCACAAAAAACACAAAGAAATTTCTTATTTATAAAACGCAATGGCCAGAAAACACTTAAAAATGTCTCATTTCTAAAACGCAATGGCCTAAAAAAACAAAAGAAAGTGTTCTCTGTAAAACGCAATGGACTGAAAACACCTAAAAATGTGTTTTACCTAAAACACAATGACTAAAAACACTTCAAAAATGTGTTTTTCTAAAACGCAATGACCAGAAAACGCATAAAAATGTATTAGTTTTAAAACGCAATGGCATAAAAACACCAAAGAAAGTGTTCTCTCTAAAACGCATTGAACCAACACAATAGTTGTCTGTGAATTGTCTGAACCAGGAATGCAGCTCAACCCCAGCCAGGGGCTCTGCCCCTTGGACCCCGCCAGGGGCTGCCGCCCCTGGGACCCTGCTACCAGGGGCTGCCACCCCCGGACCCCCGCCAAGATCGTAAAACGCAATGACTAATTGAAAAACCCAGATCGTGAAAATGAAATTAAAGAATTTCTTACATGGATCGAAGTCGATTTCTTCATCGATTGACGAAATTTGAATGATAGAAACACTTATCAGCGATTGAATCGAACGGATCGAGTGATTATCTTCAAAATCACGGGAAAAAACGAGATTTTGAATGAAATTAAACTGGGTTTTCTTCAAAAAAAAAAAAGCTAAAGAACACGTTGATCGGGTGTTTAAATCATTGATTGATAACGAAAATCGCACTGTAATGTAGTGATTATTGAGATAGTAAGTGAAGAAAAGATTGGAGATTGTGGGTTTTGAAAATGGTGGGTTTTGAAATAACTTTGGAGAAGAAGGAAGAAGAAATGATGAGATTGACTAAAATACCATTTCTCTTTATTTTAAAATTTGCCACATGTCATAATCATATTGCTTCCTATCCTTTAGCCAAAATAAACTTACTATATGACTTTTTTCCCACGTTGATAAATAATTCAAGATGAAAACTTAATTTCACTTTTGAAGGTTAGTAGTCACGAGTAAAAATAAATAAAAGATAACTTTTTTTTAATCAAACTCTATATGTTAGGAAATTTCTAAAGAACCATCATCAAATATAAAATTGGAACATTTATTATAAAAAAACCCTTATACAACTAAACGTTCATAAGTGTTTGGCGGGAAAGTTCGTTTATTTAATAACCGAAAGAGCATGAACAAAACTTTGTGTTCATTATAAAATTAACCTGAACACACGTTTTGTTTGTTCATTTATGTATGTGAATGTCCGTTTTATTCGTTCATTTATCATTATGTTCGTTTATTTAAGTTCATTTATGTTCGTTCGTTTATGTTTGTTTGTTTAAATTTAATAAATGCATAAATAATTATATTTACATAAATATACATAAAAAGGACTTCTGACTAATATAAAAAATAGCTAATTAGTAAGTTGGTTTTCTAGTAATTAAAGATGGCTTGTCAATGTCCTTCCTTCATAGCCCCTTGGGGGCCGGTTTGTCCTTCTAGAGGTTACCGGTTCGACTCCCGCTTGTGGCGAAAGGGGGTAGGACACCCGTGCGCAATGATGGTGAAAAACCTACCGAGGAGGGTTTGGTCCTGAGCGTCACTCCGGTTTTCATCCAGATGTTACTCTAGCGAGGCAACTCGTGTAGAGGCAGTACGGTTTCCGGAGGAAAGCCTTCGACCCAAGACTGGTTAACCCAGCGCTGGCCTTGCTATCTGGGCCCACGTTCTTGGCGAGGGTCCGCGATTTGCGGATGTGACAATGGTCACCATTAAGAAATTCACCTTTCAAAAAAAAAGATGGCTTGTCAATAGAATTTTTTTTAATTAATCACTAGTTTATATTTAACAACTACTTTATGTTGGGTCAATCATGTACATCTAAGCATGTTTATATTTGTTCAGTTATGTTTATTAATGTTCATTTATGTTTGTTAAATTATGTTCATATATACGTTTGTTTATTTATGTTCGTTTACGTTTGTGACTGAACATAAATGAAAATGAACATGCCCATTTTCTTAATGAACCAACATGACAAAAAAATTGTTCGATTATATGTTCGTGTTCGTGTTCGTATTCAGTTAAAGTTAAATAAATGAGCACATACATGCCCCAGTTCGTGTTCGTTCGATTTGTTTACACACCCACGCCAAGGGAAGCTAAATGGGTTGTGGTGGTGTTGCATCGCCAACCAAAATCCGCCCTAGCTCGAACTTAATTGCGCCCACCGCCCAATGACATGTATATTTACAACGTTGCCTTCACAAAGTTGGTCGCCCAATCAATCCGCTTCAAAAAAATAAAAATAAATAAAACAAAATTGATTGCGACTATCAATCCACATATAAAACAGTAGGGGAAGGTTCATTTGAGAAGAAAATTAATTTGAGAAGAAAAAGAACAAATGGTACAATTGTAAAACATTAAATAGTTTTTTTTTTCTCATCTCATTTATGATTGTTTTTTGACTAATTAATTACTCATAAAGACTATCATCCTTCACACTAAATTTTTTTCCTACGCGCATCAAAATGTATCCTGCACGTTTTGAAATTTATCCTACACATATTAAATTTATCCTACACATCTCGTAATTCATCATACACATCTTGTAATTCATCGTTCACTTTAAATTATTTTTTTTTTGTTCTTTGAAAAAATATATTTTTTGAAAATAAGTTACAAATTTAATGTAGTTAGTTATTAAAAAAAAGACTACCAATTAATGATCTATTTAAGTTTACCAATATACCCTTACATTAATATTAAATGCAAAAATTAAATGAAGTAAAATGAACGGTTCTTATTGGTTGAAGTTTATTCTTTTTTATTCTTACAAAAAATTTCTTCTCATTTGAACACTCTTACTTCAATTATTGATGTGGGTATCTTATCTTTAACTCTGCCATATTGGTTTTGATTTAATCCACGTAACTTTTGAATGAAGCAGGATTGTGAAAATACGTGTTCTTATGGAAAGAATATTATTATTATCTTAAAGCATTTTGTAATTTATTAAAGAAGGTGTTTTACGTATCAAAATAAATTTTATTAAAAACTTTTAAAACACTATGTTTTGTAAAACTTGAGTATGCCATTTTGATTTGTACTATATTTATTTGTAAGTATATTTTTTTCTTAAAACTTTTAAAACAGGATGTTTTGTAAAATTTTGTTTAAAACGTTTCGACATTAACCGGTATCGGTATTCATTTTTATGATTTTCAAGTTTTTTTGTTTCTATAGCGAGTCTCGGTAACGTAACGGGCTGAGCTGATTAAAGTGACGTCGTTTATATAATAAAAGTGACGTCATTTACCATTTTCATTATTTAATAATATAATGTGACGTATGTATTTTCATCTACACGTTTCGATGAGAGTTGTATTCAAAAGCAAATGAGTCAAATTCAAATGTATTTTCAGTTGTCTATTGTGATGTACTGAATTGATATCGTCTGAAACACATTGGTAGTAGTTCAGTATTTGTTTGTATGGTTTTCTCAATGTTCCTACCGTTTGCGTTACAAACGTTGATCGAATAATATCATTACCGTTAACAATGTGATATTATCTGAATCGGTATGGTATTAATTTTTATGTTTTTGATCAATGTTTCTATCTTGATAATTATACCTAGTATTGGTATTCATACTGCCGGTCGAATTTCAGTCGTAAAGCGCCAAGAATTTCGGTAGTTATTATTAAAAAGCGATGTTGAACTGTGCAAAAAGTAAATTAAATGGTCAAAAATAAGATTTCTTACTTACGACTTTTGACTTGACATAAACCTCTTCACAAAATCTCAAACCGAATCATGTGGCATCAAACATGGGTGCTTTATCAGCAGACATCAAATAATCACTTTAGTTCTTTTGATTATTTTTGTTTGGAATAGAATATTTATTAGCTTTATTATGCTTCCTAAAACTAAATAATCAACGTAACTCCGGAGTTTCTTAAACAAAGGTAAATTGACGGGCTTAACCCTCTAGTATGAGGAGCTTAACTCTTTAAGGGAAACTAAGATCTTTGTTAGGCCTCCTAATCCAAGATCTCACTCAGCTAAAGCAATCAACAGGTGTGCGGAATCCACCTGATGATCAACCACTGTAGATGAAACACTAGAATGCAAAGATTTGTGAGAGGAATCAAGAATACACAGAGTATTCTTGATGAAGAAGATGAATGACGTCACACACACAGTAGCCGCCAGACAAACACACACAATGATTAGGGTTAGGTGCACAGAATTTCACACAGAATCGCTTGCCTTGTCTATTCCACATAAAGGTATAAATACAAGGCAAAACCCGGACTTTCAAGACAAACTAGAAAGCCCGGACAACAAACTAAAACAAAACTCTGACCTTTTGCCCTAGACAAAACTCAGACAAATGTTCCTAGCTTTAAACCTCTGACCATTGTCCTAGACACAAAACTTGGACAAAAGTCCCTAGGATAAAGTTGGGACAACTTTCCCTAGGATAAACTTGGGACAAACTTTCCCTAGGATAAAACTAGGACTAACTTTCAACCATGTACAATAAAGACCCTAATAAATGGGAGACATGCACTTATCACCTAAAGTGCATTAACAAACTCCCCCTTGATCAGTGCATGGTCTTCATTGGACTTGAGATCTTCATACTTTCATTGGAAACTTGGGAGTCATGCATTTATCACCTAAAGTGCATTAACAAACTCCCCCTTGATAATTGCATGGTCTTCATTGTCTTGAGACCTTTATACTTTCTTCGAGAACTTGCTGCCTGGATTTCCACACAGAACTGCACGACTTTGATGTATTGATCAGCTAACGGTTGATCTTCTTCAAAGGAATGCAACGGCAGACGTCTTAGCTTCTTCAAATGTTCCATCTTGTGATGAACGATCCAGACGCACACAGCTTCTGCAAATCTTCCATCTTGAGATGAACGACCCAGACGCACACAGCTTCTGCAAATCTTCCATCTTGTGATGAACGATCCAGACGCACACAGCTTCTGCAAATCTTCCATCTTGTGATGAACGATCCAGACCTGAAACACTTAACCCAGGATTAAGAAACTTAACCCAGAAGACACTCGGCCCAAACCTGGATCCCAAAACTAATTCCAATATCCCGGAATCAACAAATGAAATATTAAACAACCAATATTTAATAATTTGTATTTCAAAACACGATCATTCAGAACAACTTACTTCAAACTAATACTTTTGGAAAAATATCACAACTTGGAAGCAGATTTACCGAAACACCTTAAAATGATGTGATTACCCACACACTTAGATGGATCTTGCACGGCCGATTTCTATACAAAAGACTTATTTTAAGATTACCTAACTTGATGTTTAACACCTTATTAAAGAATGTTCACAACCCTTAGAGAATTTTCAAAATGATAACTCGCACATAGAAACAAGAAAGCAAAATCTTTTTTTTTTTTTTTTTTTTTTTGACTGAATAAAGAAATTAATCCTATGAACGTATTTACACTAATTATCTTTTTGTGAAATCGGAGCAAAGAGATCATATCGGTTTTTCTGTCAATATCCAACACAAGAACATAGATTATCAGTTTAAGCTCTTAGAATGATATTAACAGTTCAAGACGTTCAACGATATTGTGGTCCACTTAAGCTTTAGCACGCTTTCGAACACTGTTTTCGAGATATGCGATTAAGTGTATTAATAACTGATTGTAACTATGTTTACCCACCTCAGAATATACTCCCGTATCAAGGTATGCACGAGAGATCATCTTACTGGTGAGTATACCATTTATCATCTGTTTTGACGTATAAGCTAATGTGAGATACTCACTTATTTGGGATTGAAAACAAGTCCTTTGTGATAAAATCACTTATTGAGGAGGAACTTGAATTTCAGATGCAAAGGGCACAGGAGCAAGTCCGTGAACAGGTTAGTACCATCGTACAGACAAAGAGACGAACTTGACTCCCGCATGATTTTGTGGGACATGTGATTGTTTATCACTTATTTGGGTCGAATGCATCATGAATTAAAGATATTTACACGTATGTATGGTATCATGGAAGATCTAGACTTGCGTCCCCGTTATTTCCGGTAAAAGAAACAACCATGATACCCAGATGATAAACAGCATAAAGACCACGTATCTCAGAACCTCGGCAATCTATCAAACGAAATTACGGTACCAAGACCATATATCCGAGAGATGTACCACACACGTTACGCAGTTCATTATGTTTATATACCAAAAACAGGTTCTTATTGACGCGTAAAACCTACCGAAGCAACGTATAATGAAGCTGTCACAGTTAACGGTTAATTTTATATATATAACCATAGCCCTGCACCAGATACGACTAACCGATGTACTATCATTTCCCTTATATCTCAACACGACTTCATTTTATATTTTTCAAATGTTTTTGTATTTTTCTTAAAATTTATCCTACAACTAAGTAAAATATTTTTGGAGTTTTTCAATTTTTCGAAAGCGGTAAGAACTGTACAGTAAACATAAAATAAAGTTTCTATGCGAGTTTTGAAAAGCATTTTACTCGGGGTTGATCATGCCAATCATTCGGACCAGATTCTCAAATCTAGCCCGATCGAATGTCTTAGTAAACAGGTCGGCAAGATTATCCAAGGTGTCTACCCTAACCACTTCTATTAAACCCTTCTCAGCACAGTCGCGAATGAAATGATGCCTAACATCTATGTGCTTAGTGCGTGAGTGATTAACTAGATTGTTAGTTATGGAAATGGCAGAGTTGTTATCGACAAGAATAGGAGTTCGAGTAAAATTGAAACCGTAGTCCCTCATTTGTTGCTGAATCCACAAAACCTGAGCACAACAGCTTGAAGCAGCAATGTACTCGGCCTCGCACGTGGATAGAGAAACAGCAACTTGCTTTTTGCATTGCCAAGAGACAAGACGGTTCCCAAGAAGTTGTGCGCCGCCAGAGGTTGACTTTCTGTTCATCCGGCACCCTCCGAAATCTGCGTCAGCATACGCCATCAAATCCAGACCACCTTCAGCTGGATACCACAATCCAAGCTTAGGCGTCCCTTTCAGATATCTGAAAATACGCTTGACTGCTTTTAAGTGAGACTCCTTCGGAGTTGATTGGTACCTAGCACACAAACAAACAGAGAACATAATATCTGGTCGTGAAGCAGTAAGATACATCAATGAACCTATCATTGCTCGATATAGAGTCGGATCCACTTCAGGATCTTTCACATCATCGGATGAAAGCTTGATATTTGTCGGGAGAGGCGTGTCATAGGGTAAGCTATTTTCCAATCCAAATCTTTTGAGAATCTCGTGGACATACTTTGTCTGATGCACGTACGTCCCGGTTTTCCCTTGACTCACTTGAAGACCTAAAAAGAAAGATAACTCGCCCATCGCGCTCATTTCAAATTTGGACTTCATCACCGCTTCGAACTCACGACACAATTCTTCATTTGAAGAACCAAAAATTATGTCATCAACGTAAATTTGCACGATCAGAAAATCTCCCCCTTTCTTCAAAATGAACAGTGTGGAGTCAATCGCACCACGCGAGAACCCATGCTCTAATAGATGCTTTGACAACGTCTCGTACCATGCTCGAGGAGCCTGATGGAGACCGTAGAGAGCCTTGTCCAACAAATAGACCTTGTTGTCTAACCCTGGAGCTTCGAAACCCGGTGGTTGGGACACATACACAGTTTCATGCAATTTCCCGTAAAGGAAGGCGCTTTTCACATCCAACTGATAGACTTTGATACGCATGTGTGCAGCAAAGGCTAGAAACAAACGAATAGCTTCCAGTCTTGCCACCGGTGCATAAACTTCTGTATAATCAATCCCTTCCTCTTGATTGAAGCCTTGAACAACCAACCGTGCTTTGTTTCTGACAACGACACCCTTATCGTCTTTCTTGCACTTGAAAACCCATTTCGTGTTGATTGCATGTTGGCCCTTTGGAAGATCGACCAAATTCCACACCTTTAACTTGTCGAACTGAGCTAACTCTTCTTGCATCGCCTCACACCAAGAATTATCCTTCAGAGCCATTTGATAGTTCTTCGGCTCTATTTGAGAGATGAAACATTCATGTAGGCTAAGATTGTAGATTTCTTCTTTCTTGATAGCAGAAAACAGACACCGCATCTCAGAAATACTCCTTCGCGTTTGCACTCCCGCATTTGGATTCCCAATAATATTATCAACAGGATGATGAATATTTGTTCTTGGAACTGGGATTGCCGGAGCTTGAAGATTGTTTTCCAAATTCGATTGAATCTCCCCCTCAACATTTGCATTACTACTAGAAGCTTGATCATTTCCAGAAGACACGTTAACATTTGGATATGCTGAAAAATCAACGTAAAGATCACCACTTGTAGTTTGAACAGCTGCATTGGGGATCTGCTCAGCAACAAGTTCGTTTACAATCGAAGAATCAGCGACTGGAACATTCGAAGACACATTAGTAGGAATACTTGCTCTCCAGCTCGCATCCACTTCATCTTTGTTCACAAGATGTGTGTATACAACCTCCGAATCTTCTTCTGAAACATCAGGAAGATCAAATGAGTCAAATAATTTATCATAATCATAACCGCTTTTGGGACCGAATTCGGACGGTGGAGGATCGAAACTCAAAGGAGTTATATCGAACACGATCTCCACGGTACGCTTCTTAACGTTATAAACACGTTTGTTGGGAGTTCCATTGGCATAACCCAAAAAGAACCCAACTTCACCAACTTCTCCCATTTTAGGAGTATCCTTGGTGCGTTTAATAACACATTTAATCCCAAAAGGCTGAAAACCAGATAAGTTCGGTTTCCTGTTTTCAAGCAATTCATAACATGTTTTATCTTCTCTTTTGACAGTAAGCACATGATTTAACACATAACATGCAGTGTTTACCGCCTCGGCCCAGAAGAAAATCGGCAATTTTGATTCAGAAAGCATAGTGCGGGCCGCCTCAATCAGGGTACGATTCTTCTGTTCTGCAACTCCGTTCTGTTGAGGAACATATGGAGCGCTGAACTGATGAACTATTCCCATTTCCCGACATAACTCATCCATATAATGATTTTTAAACTCAGTGCCGTTGTCACTTCGAATTTTCTTAATAGGAAGTGAATAATTTTTCTCAAGTTGTTTGAATAAATCTCTTAAAACACCAACAGTTTGATCCTTTGTTTTTAAGAAAAATACCCATGAGTAACGTGAGAAATCGTCAGTAACAACTAAGCAATAAGACATCCCACCAATGCTAGCAACATGGATCGGGCCGAAAAGATCCATGTGAAGCAATTCAAGTGGTTTTTGGATTGAGTTAACTGTTTTCGGTTTATGAGGCTTTCGTTTGATTTTTCCTTTTTCACATGATTCACATTTGTTGTGCATATTGAAACTACGTAAAGGAACCCCCAACACTAAGTTGTTTTTCACTAAGTGGTTCATTTTTCGCAGATGCACGTGGCCCATTCTCCTATGCCAGAGATACGATTGATCTTCAGTCGCCTTCGAAAGTAGACATGTCACTGGAGCAGACGAGTTAACCAACGGGCGCATGTCCATGACATATGTGTTATTCACCCTTGGAGCCCTCATAACGATCCAATCTTCAGGGACCACAAATCCCGGACGCAACACGAAGCAAGCTTTATCGGTGAACATCATCGTGTACTTGTTATCACAGATTTGAGAAACCGACATCAAGTTATGCTTCAGTTCTTCAACGAAGTTCACTTTATGCAGCGTAATTTTCCCATTTGACACAGATCCTTCACCGGAGATGTAACCACCCTTCTCACCGGCAAAATTCACATAACCACCACGGATTTGTTTGAAATTGTTCAATAACTCTTTATTTCCCGTCATGTGTCTGGAACAGCCACTATCGATATACCAAATATAGATAGCCCTCTTCAGCTGCTCCTACACTCCCCAACAAGAAAATTTAGTTAGAGTGTGGGACCCAAGCCATGATGGTCTTGGGTCGTCCCGATTCGTCAACATAAGAAAACTCTTTGAAATAACCATCAACGCCATTGTGTCCTCCATTTCCATTTCGGAAGTTGTTGGAATGACTCCCCGCAAATCGTGGATTGTACGGAGTTGACGATCTGTAGGTATAACTAGAGTTTCCATAATCTCGGCTTCCATAGTTTTGGTATCCGTAATTTTGATTCCTGGGTGGCTCAAAATTCCTACCAAATCTAGGACCATCATCGTGTCTTGAGAATGATCGTGGATGATTATCCGAATGCTGTCTTTGATTTGGAAATCGGGGGGGGGGGGGGGGGTGACGCATTTCGGTCATTCACGAATCTGTTCTGTGCATGAGGTCTAACATTGGTGTTGCTCAAACCTCCAGAACGTTGGTCATTCTCATGTGTTTGGAAAGTAACATGATTTTGTCGTCTGTGAGGGGTTTTCTCACGAGTATCATGTTTTTGAGATGAACTTTCCGGTCCTTTACCACGATTTATAACAACTGGTTTCTCCCCATGATCCTGATTTTGTTGTGATTTAACATTTGTTTTGACAACTGGTTTTACTTCTTGTTTAATCACTTTGTTTTTCTCAACCTTCTGATTTTTACCATTTTTCTTTTCAACATTAACTGTTTCATTTTGTGGTTTTTCAACAAAAGGTTTCTTTTGATCAGGATCAACAAGGGATTTGCCCTTGTCATCTGGACAATCTGCTGCTAAGTGTCCTTTCCCAAGACACTTATAGCATTTGCGAACTTTCGCAGCATTCTTTGGACGTTCCTCATGATCGGTCGAAGATGATGAGTCGTTGGTGGAATTTTTCAAAATTTGGTTCACAAACTGAGAGTTAGAACCAGTTTCGATCTTTACTTCTTCTTTGACGAAATCCTCCCCTTTAACAAACTCAGTTTTAGGGATATTTTTCAAAGACTTTTTAGATTTCCCACATGACTTTGGTTTTGACTTCACATTTTGAACTTGATTAAACATTTCCAAAATCTTATTGTTTATCAAATTTTCAATGTTTTCAAGATTTACTTCATTTTTCTTTGAAACTCCACTCATCTTCGACTGATCTGAGTCAGTAACTTCATCTGGCTCAGATTCTGACTCACTTTGCGGTTCAACCGTCAGAGGGGTCTTTGGCACAAAATTTGCCAATTCAGGATCAATGCTTGGCATCGATGTATAATTATGGTTTACCGGAGGAGGCACTTTCTTATAACCGATGCCGAACATTTCTTCCTCAGATTCTTTGAGACGTTGGCTGTTAATACAGAAATTCATCACTTCAGATGAATCCCTGAACTTCTCAATTTTTCGTTGCAGGTCTAAAATCAGATTATCTTTTTCCAAAATGATTTTGTTCTTTTCCAAAACACAATTTTGATTCATTTCAAGTTCAGATTTTAATTCCTGATTTTTAACAGTTCCCTGAGCCACAAGTCTCTCAAATTCAGAGATATCATTTTTCAGCGCTTTTATCTTAATTCGGTGTTCTTTATCCGAATTAGACAAAACAGCAATGAGTTCTCTGGATTTTTCTAAGTCTGCAATTAAGTTTGTGTTATGAAGTGCATATCTATCAATCTTAGTCACAAACTCAACACATCTAGCACATCGCTTATCTACAGAAGATGATTTTACCTCAATGCCAGCCATGAATGCACAAGCCTCGTTTTCTACGGAGTTTTCTTCCAACCTTTTAGCTTCTGCATCCGCAAATTGCTGCATTTCAGCTGTGGAGATGTTGAACTCAAAGCGTTCTCCCTTTTCTCCATCTTCTGTTTTGTCAGCCTTTTCAACAGACTCTTCATTCGGGTTATCTTCATTTTCAGAAACATTTCCCGAATTCAACTCTTCCCCAAGAACCTCAGCTACAACTGCAAGTTCCTCAATGCCAGTCTCTTCAACAATCTCTTCACACATTTCTTCAGCTACAACCGCAAATTCCTCAATGCTAGTCTCTTCGACAATCTCTTCACACACTTCTTCGTTGACAATTTCAGCTATAAAGGCTTGTGACACAATAGCTCCTGAAAAGTCTTCCAATGCACAACCCCAGTCGTAAGGCTCAGTCACCTTTTGTAAAGATTGAGCCACCATAGCATTGTTTGTTGAAGGTGTAAGATTTTCAGAACCACTTGGACGAGCACTTGAGTTTGAAGTAGTTGCTGAATTGTTGTGAGGTCTTGAGTTGTTTTCTTGAGAGTTGTTTTCTCTGTTCGATCTTTCCATCTTCGGCTTCCGACAATCACGTGCGAAATGCCCGTAGATGCCGCAGTTGTGACATTTCACCTTTGACATGTCGACTCCCATTCGAGTCTTTGTCTGACCTCCTATGAACTTTCTACCTGTCTTCAACAGAAACTTCTTCGCTCTACGGACTAACAGTGCCATATTGAGTTGTAGATCAAGTTCTTCCATTTCGTCTTGATCTATCTGATCAAAGTCCTCATCGAGACTTGACGGTTCAACGAGCTTTCCAAGACAGAAGTTCTCGTAGGCAGTCATGAAAGACGCCAACAGACTCAAATTTTCTTCAATCAACTTCAAACCGCTTGCATCTATCTTAGGAATGTTCAAACTTGTGCCTTGAGATTTCTGAGCTCCACTAGAAGAGTACATCCCTTGATTGGAATTGGTTGTTCCACTTGAACTAACATTGTTGCTTATAAAGGCGTATTCACTTGCAGAACCTTCACTCTCCGAATACAAAGCAACACCGACTCCACTATCATTACCCTTCTCCATTGGTTTCGAAGCCTTATATAACTGAGGATCTTGGATCTTCTCGAAATCGGATGCTTGATCTTCCATATTCCAAGCATAACCCTTCAGTTTTTGTATAACTTCTTCCAATGAGAGCTCCTCGTAGAGAACACCCTCTCTAGTCAATGCGGTATACATATTCCATTCTCTGGGAAGACAATTCAGAAACTTCTCAACCTTCTCAAATTCAGTGTAGATACCCTCCTGACTTCTATCAAGTTCGCTCAACAGATGATAAAATCGGTTCACTGTGTCATCAAATGATTCATTCTTTAACGCTTTAAACACAACGAATTGAGTCTTCAACCGTTCGAGTCGTCGTTTCTTGTAAATTGCGTTTCCTTCATATCGCTCGATCATGCTATTCCACAACTCCTTCGAGGTACTTCTCTTACGGAAAGTATGAAGTATCGATTGTGTCATAGCCATCGTAATCATTGACATAGCTTTCTCTTCACAATCAAAAATTTTCTTCTGGTCGTCAGTAAGTGCCAAATACGTATCAATCGTCAACGTACGTATTGGAGTAGCTCCACATCCTTTAACAATACACAACCAAATCTTGATGTCTTTTGCTCTAACATACCTCTCAAACCGATCCTTCCATTCTGGGAAATCCAATTCATTAATCAACAGAGGAGGCTTGTCGTTACTCCCCACTTCAGCATTGTGTTTGAGATTCTGAACCATAGCAGTAAGATTGTTCGCCATTTGAACAATGTTTGAATGAAACAGAAGGTTAACAGAAGGTTAACAGTAGGTTTCCAAGCAAAAACTGTCACTGAAAGATTTTCTAAGTCCAACTTGGAGAGAAAACACGGAGTGAAGTGTCTGAGCTAAAACCCGGATCTCAAAACCTGAAACAAACACAAACAGAAAACTCGGACAACACTGTTAGAAATCTAAACTCAGACACCCTAAGAGATACTGCGTAAAAAGTCGGACAAGCAAACAGTCGGACAGGCAAACACAAAGTAAAAAGACGGACAAGCAAACACAAAGTTCGGAGCTAATAAAAGAGACACTTATAAAATTCGGATTCAGACTCTAATATCAGTTATAAGTCGGACTCCTTAATATAACACAAAGTTCGGACTCCTTAATATAACACAAAGTCGGACTCCTTAATATAACACAAAGTTAAAAGTTGCACTCCTTAATATAACACAAAGTTCAGACTCTACTAAAAGTCGGACTACAAATAATAGTCGGACTCTAACACAAGAGAAAAAGAAGTTCGGACTAGGTCAAGATCAACTAAAAGTCAGACTCCACTAAAAGTCGGACTACTAACAATAATAAACAAAAAAGCTGCTAACAATAATAAAATAAGATCAGTTAAAAGTCGGACTCCTACCAAACAAACAAACAACCTGAAAATTCAGACCTATAAAACAAAAAAAAAAAAAAAATAGATAAAAGTCCGGACACAAGACCACTAGACACTAATAATAAGACTAGAGTTCGGACAAATTACTATTAAAACTCGGACTCTAGGGACTAATAAAACTCAGACTCTAATAAAACTCAGACTAAATAAAAGCTCGGACCTAAATAAAAAGGAAACAAAACTCGGACCTAATCAATAAATAAAGAGAAAAGCTCGGACTAAATAACAGTTAAAAACAAAAAGAACTCAGACTCAATAAAGAAGACAAAGTTCGGACCTAGGGACTATCTTAAAACTTCGGACATGAGTGACACTACACTATATAAAGGTTAAAATTCGGACATAAATAAAGAGTCAAAGTTCGGACTAGCAAATCTAAAACTCAGACTCAACAAAAATGTTCGAACAAAGTAGAATTAGCACTAAAACAAAGTTCGGACTAATAATAAAGTTAAAATTCGGACAGAGATTTGAAACTCAGAACAGGTTCAAAACTCAGAACCAATCCCCGGACTATCTCCCCAATGTGACTTCACACTGGTTCAACAATAACCCGGAGACACAAACACAAAATTTTAAACCACGGACAAATCTTCCAAAGATCAAACTCAGGAATCTTTTTCCACCTTCAAACACTGTATGAACAAGAACCAAAACCCCTGTAAAACCCAGATGAAGATTGACACTAAAAATCACCAAACTACTCAAAATCCATCATCAAATCACTAGAAATGAATGAAGAATCATGAATAAAACACAAAAACTCACTAAACACTCACTAAACCCTATCAAAGATGAACTTTTCTAACAAAAACCTTCAAACTAAGAAACACCTACAGTAGTATGAGCACACTGCTCTGATACCACTTGTTAGGCCTCCTAATCCAAGATCTCACTCAGCTAAAGCAACCAACAGGTGTGCGGAATCCACCTGATGATCAACCACTGTAGATGAAACACTAGAATGCAAAGATTTGTGAGAGGAATCAAGAATACACAGAGTATTCTTGATGAAGAAGATGAATGACGTCACACACACAGTAGCCGCCAGACAAACACACACAATGATTAGGGTTAGGTGCACAAAATTTCACACAGAATCGCTTGCCTTGTCTATTCCACATAAAGGTATAAATACAAGGCAAAACCCGGACTTTCAAGACAAACTAGAAAGCCCGGACAACAAACTAAAACAAAACTCCGACCTTTTGCCCTAGACAAAACTCAGACAAATGTTCCTAGCTTTAAACCTCTGACCATTGTCCTAGACACAAAACTTGGACAAAAGTCCCTAGGATAAAGTTGGGACAACTTTCCCTAGGATAAACTTGGGACAAACTTTCCCTAGGATAAAACTAGGACTAACTTTCAACCATGTACAATAAAGACCCTAATAAATGGGAGACATGCACTTATCACCTAAAGTGCATTAACAATCTTCTGTAACTAACTTGGCCCATAGCCTTTCTAGTTGAGATATAAGCTAGGCGAACATTAGATATACATCAAAGTTGAAGGTTTCCAAATCATTAAAAGTCTGAGTTTACTTTGTAAATCACACTTTAAAAAATAAATAAACAACAACAACAACCATACCCAGTATATCCCACAAATAGCACAGCTACTTATAAGGTCTGGGGAGGATGAGATGTGCACAGACCTTGCATCTATCCTTAGGGATAGAGAGACTACTTCTAGAAAGATCCTCAGCTCAAAAAAATAATAATAATAATAAACAAAAAATGAATAAAAATATTGAACTTACAAACTAACTCGATAAACAATTGAGATTTATTTTTGTATAGGTGATCTTTTAACAGTTATATTTAAATGTATTCATATGGTTAAGTGGAGGAGGGAGGGAGTTTATAATAGACAGTTTGGTCTTGTCGGTAAATGAACCGAGCAAACACGAACTGAGGTATGCTCGTGTTTGTTTATTTATCTTTAATCGAAAACGAACATGAACACGAACATATAATTGAATAATTTTTTTTTTGTTCATGTTCATTTATTAAGAAAATGAGCATATTCATATTCGTTTATATTTGGTCGTTTAAAACCTAGACAAATTGTTTACAAACGTAAACAAACTAAGCATACAAACTTAAGCGGACATTATTTTTGAAAACACAAACACAAATGAACATAAATGACCAAACATAAACGAGCAGAAAGTAGTTACTTTCATATATATATCAATGATTAATTACGATAAGTTTCAATGCATTTTCATTACAAGAAAACTCAATTACTAAATAATTATATTAATGGGTGGGGGTTGGGTCAAATTGGCAAAGCCATTGGAGTTAAGATGTTAATCCCCTTAAGGTCAAGAGTTCAAGCCCGCAGAAGGCGGATTTGGTATATTTAAGCCGTTTAAAAAATTATATTTATACAAGTAGCTAGAAAACCACTTTTATGTTTATATTTATATAAACTAGTAGTAAGCCCCTGCGTTGCAGCGGTTGTCATAAAAATGTGTTAAGTAGTAGCAATACTATACACATTGTCAACGACCTCCAACACCGGAAAAGCTCGTAAAACAAAATAAATAAAAACGGGGAAAAAATAACGTCGAGCGAAAAGCAGACGTAAAATCTTTGAATCACGCACGCTTGTTGCTGAGAATAAACCGAAACGTAAAACATAGAAAAAAATAACTAAGTTCATCCTGGACCCGCGTGTTGGACTAACTTGTCAAACGCAGAAAAATAGATGTGACGCGACAGGCCAGTACAACGGGAAAAAAATATACGAAAAAATGTTGAACCCACACGCATGTTGCGGTGCGTTAACTCACAAAATTTAGAACGAAACGAAAAACTTGGGAAAGATGAAAAATATGGTGCACCAAAATTGAAAATAAAAAAGAGTTGGGATTAAATTGCAAAAGATGAAAAACTTTGGGTTAAAAGTAAAAACATAAAGGGTCTAAATTGCAAAATTGAAGTTATTTATTAATTTTAGATAAAGATAAGGATAAAAATAAGTGATATTGGTTATTAATTAATATTAATATTAAAAGAAATTTATTAAACAAATATAAATAAAATTTATGAGATTGAAGTAGAAAATGCCATTTGTCATTATTTGGAGTCTTTTATTATAAGTTAGATATAACCACTTATGTATTTTGGAATTTAAAGAACATAATACAACAAACATAAACAAATATAAATAAACCAACAAATCACGAACATAGATGAACGAACAAAACATGTGTTCATGTTCGTTCGTTTATTAAATAAACGAACTTCTCGCCAAACATGGACATTCGATTCATTTACAAACCTAACTTTAGATAATTCTTAGTGCTGGGTTTGATGGCTTTATTTTTTTTTCTTTTTATTTGGGTCCCGGTATCTGGTATCTTGCTTGCTGGGTTTTCTTGAGTATCAATGAGTAAGCCATGTTTTTTTTATTAAAAAAAAGAATAGAGGAAGTCCATAAAGAGTTGAATAAAAAAAGACAAGAAAGAACGTGTCAATCATCGTGACATCGGGCGCTATGGCTAAGGTCGACTACTCGACCGTCGCCAGCCCATTGGCTCTCCCAGATGCGCGGAAACCCGAACTCCACCCACCTGAAGGCATGGTAGTGGAATAATCGGTAAAATCTCGCCTCCCATCCAAGACGAACCAGCGCCACTCATATTCGCTCTTCACCTGGATGCCGCAGAAAATAATGAGGAGAGTGAGAGTCGAACCTGGATCACAAGAAACACCAAGTATTTTCCCAACAACTCCACTGCTACCTCATTCGCGTTATAAACCTTTCTAGTTTATTTTCTCTTGAAACTAACAATAATAATTAAAAGGTTTAGAAAAAAAATTATACTTTAATGGAAACTAGTTTTTTTTTTGTCGTCGCGCGTGGCGGCGAAACCGAGGAAATGATGATGTAAAATAAACATGATTTGAAATGATAATGTAAAACAAATATGATTTGAAAATAAAGCATTTTGTTTAGAAAGCTAAACCATTAGAACGGTTTAGTTTAGCATCATACTGCTTTATGATACCAAATAAATACTTTATTATAAGTACATTTTCGTTTTTAACAAAACTTATAACGGAATGTCCGGGAAAAAATCAATCATAACTACGTACTTAAGTTTTATGAAAAAGTTATAAACGTATAATATTAAAGAAGTATCGAATTAATCGATAATATATGTTCTAGAAAAGAAAAGAGAATTATTAAAAGAACAGTATAGGAAATATATGGTTTTAAAAAAGAAAAAAATAATTAAAAACATGTTATTAAAAAAAATAATAAAAAAGCTATATATTATTATAAAATTAAAATTACTATTCATCATCCTTGACTAACAATATATATAATATATATAATTTTAAAAAAGAAAAAATAATTAAAAATATGTTATTAAAAATAAAAAATAATTAAAAAGCTATATATTATTATAAAACTAAAATTACTATTCATCATCCTTGACTAACAATATATATAATATAATGTTAGCAAAAGGAATAAGCAATTAACACAAAAAGAGAAGTTTAAGTTCCTGGTATCACATATATAAACCATAAAAAGATGCTAGCTACTTCAAGAACCAGTATCTTCTATAACAAACTCAAATAACAAGTGAACATGAAATAGTGTATGAATTTATTTATTTTTGAAGTGGTATTTTTATTTCATTCCAATATATATTCCGTTGCCCATTCTTAACTTTTTTTTATGTTTCCCATTGGAGAGATATGGATGTCGATTATTGATTGATCTCTCATGTCATACACTATCCAACAAATTTTCATAAATCCCAATTAGTATATATTACTACTAGGTTAGGACCCCGTGTATTACACGGGTTGAATAAATATAATTTTATATAACAAATAATAAAAAATATATCTTTAGAAATCTCGTTTATTACGTGGGTTGAATAAATGCAATTTTATATACCAAATGATAAAAACAATATATATTTAAAAATCTCGTTTATTACATTGGTTGAATAAATGTAATTTTATATATTGAATAATGAAAAAAAGTTATATCTTTAAGAACCTCGTGTATTGTACGGGTAAGCACATGTAATTTTATATACCAAACAATAAAAAGTTATATCTTTATAAACCCTATGTATTATATGGATTGAATAAATCTAAGTTTATATACTCCATACTAAAAAGGTTATATTTTTAAAACCCCGTGTATTACACGAGTTGCATAAATGTAATTTTGTATAGTAAAAAATAAAAATGTTATATACTCGATATATGATGGATGTGCGGTGATGGTTCTTATAAATGTCATGTAAACATAGTGATCACCGTATTTGAGTTGAGAATTGAACACGGAAATAAAAGTATAGAACCAATAAACATTGATTAATATTTCTGTTTACCCCTTTTAAACATTTTTGAAATAGGTTATACCTTTAACTACTTTAGTTTAATAAAATAAATAAATTATTTACATTAATTTTAGGATAAATAATTTTAAAATCTGATAAATATTTTAAAATATTATATTATCTCCTATATGAATTGTTTAAATTTATATTAATTTTAATTGTATAATTATCTTTTAATTGATATTAATTATCTATAAAAATAGATGGCTTCAATGAATGACATGTTTTATTCCATTGGTTTCTTTTATTATATAGTAAATATATATTATTACTATATATTAATAAATGAGTACGATGACGATGATGATGACTATATATTAATAAATGAACTGAAATAAAAAGTGATTTTAATATTATAATAATATATAGTTTTTTTAATACTTTTATTATTTTCATATTATAATAATAGTTATTCTCTTTACTTTTTAACTTTAATCCTTTTTTTTTATATCAGGGGTTAGGATAAACGTGGTGTCAACCTTTATCGAACCAGTACTGGTATCGAAAATACCGGGACGGTCCTGTTCGGTATCGGTACATGAATGTAAAAACCGACACTAATACAGAAAACGCCAAAAGTTGGTGCCGAATTGATATTGGAAATCTTTTGGTTCGGGAAATTCAGTGTTGCTAGCCGATACCATTTGCTCATCCCTGATCACGGTTACCGTACGAACAACGGTATCGTACAACTTTTTTCTATTAATTTTCTTCAACTTTTAATTTTTCTTTTTTTAGTTTCAGGGGTAGGGATGAGCTCGGTGCCAATCAATACAGAACCAGTACTGATACCGAAAATACCGGTTACGGTACTGGTATATGAAGGTAAAAAACGGTAGTGAACCGGTACCAGGAACGCCAAAAGTCGGTACCGAATTGGTACTTAAGATCTTTCGGTTCGGCAAATTTGGTAACGGTAACCAGAACAATTTGCTCATCTCTGACCACGGGTTTCATACGAACAACATCGTTATCATACAACTTTTTTGGTTGGTTTTCTTTCGGTTATATTTTAGTGTTTTTTTTCTACATTTTCTTTTTATTCTTGTCAGCAGTTTCGTTCGCAACACGCTCGTAATGATTTCAAAACACATGTAAACACAGACTAATTAACAAAAGAAATTCGCCGTAACGCGGCGAACTTCTTTAACCCTAGTTAAAATAAAAGATTTAAATCCTTCAAGTGGAGTTCTATGCGAGTTTGAACCGGTCATGACCGCATCAATGATGAAATATGCATCTTGTATCTGGGTTATTCCATCGCTGATTGCGCATGAGTATCGTCAAAGAGGAATGTACGTTTGACCTAGCGGTCTAGTATTACTCTACAAAAATGGTATGGGCTAAAATCTTTGCAAATATAATGTTTAGGTTAAAGATTGATTTAAAAATATGAAGAAAAAAATTACATTACAACAGATAAATATAAATAATAACGACTTATTTGTCATTTTCGTCCCTGTAGTTTGTCCAATTATGCCATTTCAGGACAAGTTTCAAATTTGCATCATTTCTGTCGCTGGCATTCTTGAAACATGTCAGTTACGTCAAAAAAAACATAAGTTAACTGTTATTTTCGTCCATGTGATTTGTCCAATTATTCGATTATACCTTAGTTTTTTTAGAAGAGACCGACATGTTTTAAGAATGTTAGGGACGGAAATGGTACAAATTTGAAACTTGGTCTAAATTGACATAATTGAACAAACCACTGGACGAAAATAACAGTTAACTCTATAATAAATAAGCACATTATTTTCCTCTCAAAGCTATTAAAACACCTAAAATGAAAGATACTCTACCCAAGGCATAAATTGTGTTGGCAGAAAAAGAAATCAATAATCGCGTCATACTCACTAATCCACTTTTGTTTCTTAACAACTATTCTTATATTTTTCTTCCTTTAAATTAAAAAGTTTAAATATAAAAAAATAGGATAACTAAAGCAATTTAAATTAAAAAGTTTAAATATAAAAAAATCAGATAACTAAAGCAAATAGTTAATGGGTTTCATGTGTTCCAAATTTGAAAGACAGTATGTACAAAAATAGGATCAAGAGATCGACAAAATGAGAATAGACCACACTTAGTGGTACCAATAAATCATTGTATTTCCATTTTCTTTCTCTGTTGTGTGAGATTCAGAATAATGTGAAATGAAAACCACAGACAATAATTATTACAAATTTTTAGTTATGTTGTCAAAAAGATAATTAAAAAGGGTATTATTAAATCCACATGGTATCATCTTATTCCCACATGGTTGATACGGGCCGTATAAGGTTATACGGCCCGTATAGAATAAAGTGAACCGACAAAGGCTGTGCCAGCAGCCTTTGTCAGTTCACTTTATTCTATACGGGCCGTATAACCTTATACGGCCCGTATCAACCATGTGAGAATAAGATGATACTGTGGTCGTATATATATTATACGACGATGTTATACGGCTCGTATATATCTATACGACCCGTATACAATGATTTTCGTTTTTTATTATTTTATTACTATTTGACGCGACGTATTATTACTCGATTCACGTGTGATTAGACGTAAGATTCTCCGATTCGATGTTATATTCCTCGAATCTCGTGCGAGTTATGCGATTAGACGTTAGATTCCTCGATTCGCGTGTTAATCATTTGAAACGATGTAATGTTCCGTAAAATTCTCTATATAAACGACACTAATTTCATTCATTTTCATTCAATTTCTATTCGTTTCTTCTATTTTTGTCTGTATTCAAATTATTTACGTTATAATGTCGGGTTGGGGTGACTTTTTTAATGTGTTTGGTAACGAGGCGAATCAGGGGAATGAAGATAACAAAGCGGGCATGTTTGATCTGAATGCTCCGTTCGATCCCATTTTTGCGTCTGGTTCAGGTCAGGATACTTGGGGTTTGGATGCCATTCAGCCTAATTATGCTGGTTATTATCCATCGCAACACCCGGTTAATTTTGAAGCCCCTCCTGTTAGTGTTGGACCGCCGACTGATAGTTCTCATTCTCCTCCCATAAGTTGTGGACCGCCCGAGGGTCCAAATGCTGAACAGGAACGTATTGAGTTTCAAAACAAGGAGGTATAAGATTTAATTATATGTTTATTTGTTGTATGTTAACTATTTTAGTGTTTTTACGTTTGATGTTGTTTTTATTAAAATCTTAGATTAGGGTTGCTCAACGGGTCGTGTTCGCGGGTTGGTGGGTTCAACCCAACCTGAACTTGAAAATTTTACACAAACCCGAACCTGACCCTAACTCGAAAATCGTATCATACATAAGAACCCGAACACGACCCGAAGTTTCATGGGTTGACCCGAACACGACCCATTAAAGCAGAATTTTTTTATTTTTTTTTCTGAAATTAATATATTAAAGTTAAAATTTACTTAAAACACAAATATATATATATATATATATATATATATATATATATATATATATAATATCATATTTAAGTTATAAAATCTATGTTAATTTCTCTTTTTAACTTATAATCATGGCATAAAAATACGCACCCCATTTAATTTATATATATTGTAAAAAATATATAATATAGTATAAATGTGTAACGGGTCAACCCGTCATCCCGACCATGTTGACCCGAACCCGACCCGTTAATCCAAACGGGTTCGCAGGTTCAACCTGAAACTGACCCGAACCCGTTTATACTAAAACTAAACCTGGGTTAATCATTTGAGTTAATCATTAATTGACACATATAATTGTTTTTGTTAGAAATTCGCTAGCATGGATGAATTGGTAGAGTGGTGTAGAGACGTCGGACGCGTAAATGGCTACGCCCTCGTCACCAAACGCACTATCTACGATAAACCCCATAGTTGTCAGCCGGTAAAAATTTGGCTTACGTGCGATTGTGCCGGCAATTACAAATCAACAGCGACGGTCAGACGCAGCGGGACTAGGAAAACCGGTTGCAAGTTCCAACTGGTCGGGACATACAGAAAGAGGTTAGGTTACTGGGATCTAAGGGTTGAGGAAGGTAAACATAACCATGAACCATTTCTGTATCCAGAGGGTCATCCGTCCCTAATGAGGCTGACTCCATCGGAAGAGAGGACGGTGGAGCAAATGACGCATCAGAACATAAAACCACGAGACATTCTTGCTGCCATTAAAGAATAGAACCCCCCTAATGTCTCAACAAGAAACACCATATACAACGCTCGAGCCAAATTGGGTCGAATGGAACAAGTCGGCGAGACTCCAATGCAGATACTTTTTGACCGGTTGGAGAAGGTTGGGTTTGTTTTTAACCATAGAACATCTCAAAACGGCGACCGGGTCGAGGATGTTTTCTTCATCCACCCGGAGTCGAACATGTTGTGGCGCGCTTTCCCGCATGTGTTGCTTATAGACGCCACCTACAAGACGAATCGGTACAAAATGCCTCTAGTCCAGATTATCGGTGTTACATCAACGTTGATGTCGTTTTGCATTGCTCATGCGTTCGTAAGCAACGAGAAACAGGAAAACTTCACATGGGTTCTACAGAGGTTGAAACACTCATTAGACAGTGTTATGGAACCCCGTGTAGTAGTAACGGATAGAGATCGCACCCTAATGAACGCACGTGCAACCGTGTTTCCCAGGGCTAGACATTCATTGTGTAGGTGGCACATACAGCAAAACATCTTCAAACATTGCAGGAAAAGCTTTAAAACATAGGATAAATGGGAGAGGTTTCTTTTCAAGTGGGGCAAGCTAATTAACTCAACGACCGATCATGACTACAACTACTGGTACGAGAGAATACGATCAAACTTGCCACGCAAAAAAACCGACAGTAAGTTTTATATAATTTTTGTTTAATGATCGTATTTATTTGACTTGTCTTAACTGCACTTGACTTTGATTACAGAGATTATGAACTATTTGGATTCAATCTGGTTACAACCATATAGAGACCGGTTTGTTTCGTTCTGGAGCGACCAACATCTGAACTTCGGTCAACGTACAACGAACAGGGCAGAGGGTCAACATGCCCTTTTGAAGCAGTACCTAGGCGACTCTAATTACACCCTGGAGAAAGTGGTACCACTTATCGATAAGCTCATAAGAAACCAGGTGAAAGAAATCAAAGGCAGCATTGAAACAAGCAGGAGCCGAACATTGGGTCATCATAACAAACCAATATTTAATCTCCTACTAAAGAAGGTTTCACATGCCTGCCTAGAGTTGATATCAGACGAAGTAAATGAAATAGAAAAATTAAAGTTATATAACCGTACATGCGCGTGTCGTTTGTATACAAGTAGTGGGTTGTCGTGCGCGTGTCGGTTGGAAGCGTATACAACGAATGGTAATACATTATTCGACCAACCACATTTTATAATCATAGCCTTTCATCACGCAAAAGCTTATTGACGTTTTATGTTGTTTGTTGATATGTTTCTTAGGTCAAATGATCCCGTTGGAGTTGATAGACCCTTTTTGGAGAAAGTTAAATTTGGACTCCATAGTGGAACCGAGCAAGGTGGACTCTTTCGACTTAGACGGAAAATTTGCGCTTCTCAAACAACATTTAAGTGCTCAGCCGAGAGAACTCAAGAAAAACTTGATTCAAAAGATGAAGGAGTTGGTACAACTCAATAAGACGAAGCTTAAACAACCAGTTGTGCAAAAAAACACACGGGGTCGTCCAACTTTAAAAGCTCAGCAACAAAGGAAGGATGATTCGTTTACGGAGCCTTCAAGACACAACTTTTTTACAACGCAGGACCAGTATAGTGATTCACAAGATGGGTTTCGCACACAAGATGAGTTTGGCACACAAGAGTCAAATATCGAACCTACCAGGCACAGCTCGTTTGTCGAGTCACAAAGTTATTGTACTGAAACACCTATGTTCTTCGGCGAGATTGCGAAAGGCGCTAAGAATTTGAAAACGAAAAAGAAGGTCGCAAAATCAAAGGAAGAGCCACCAGACTTACCTTTGCTGCCTGTCGGACAAGTTAATATGTTCACGCACTTCAAAAAGTTCATTCCACCGTGCTTCTATCCACACCTCAGTCACATACAAAATGTGCAGGGTGATGGTAATTGTGGGTTTCGATCTATAGCGGTCGGCTTATCGCTTAAAGAGTGGCAGTGGCCGTTCATACGGGAGCAACTTCATGATGAGTGCAACAGGTTCCATGAATTTTGGAAAAACATAAATGAAGTTCAGTATCAACAAGTTTTGGAATCATTAGTTTGGTAAAAAAACCATATAGACGGAGCACCTCGACATAAGTGGCTACAAATGCCATTCACGGGGCTTCTGATAGCAAACTGGTGGAATGTCATTTGTCTCTTATTAAGTTACCTTGGTTGTGCTTCATTTTTTCCCATGTTCAGAACAGCCGAAGAAAGTATTCCGCATCGAACAGTCGCGCTTGTACATGTACACAGGAACCATTTTATTCACGTCAGATTAGAAGGGGAATATCCAATGCCAACCCCATCAGGATACTGGCGACAACCGACACGGAATACGCCAACAGAAACTTGGTATCACTATTACAAGGAACATATTGACCATTATAATACGATTGTTGATGAATATAGGACCAGGGATTACATAGATTTAGGTGCCCTATGAATATAAAATGTTATTTGCATGTTTTGACAATTTGTAATGATCAACATACACGTTATATAAATGTTTTGGCAACTTTTTGAGATTGAACTTGAAAAAACGTTTAAACGAATCAATTTGCATGTTTTGACAATTTGTCATGATAAACAAACACGTTATATAAATGTTTTGGCAACTTGTTGAAATTGAATTTGAAAAAAACGTTTAAACGAATTAACGTTAACGCATACCGACCGTATTTTCGTCAGTTCCGCATATAGTAATTGAAAAAAATGAAAAATAATGAATTGTATACGGGCCGTATAAAAATATACGCCTCGTATACCGTGATAGTATATTAAGTATACGACAGAATTAAAATAAATTAAATTACTGTATACGGGTCGTATACTTTTATACGGCCCGTATACAAACAAACGGTCTTCAAACCCTAATGTTTGAATATTCAAACATTATACGCTCGTATATTTATATACGGTCGTATCCTTGTTGAATCTTCAAACAGTGTACGAGCGTATATCATATGTACAATACGTTAACGATAATCGTATAGTGATTGCTAAGTTGTAATTGTGATTTGTTACATACGATATGGCTGAGTCATCAGCAGCTGGTGCGGCCCGTAGAGGTCGAGGTCAGGGTCAGGGTCGGGGCCGTGGACGTGGACGCGGACGGGGACGTGGACGTGGACAGGAGGAGGAGGTTGTGCCCGATTTTACTGAGACGGGGCGGTTTCTTAGAGATATCCCCCGAGGTACGGTTGCCTATAGGGTTTTGGGCAAATTACGGGAGATAGTGCTGGATGCGCCTCGGACCATAGATTTTCAGTTTTTGACAGATATTGGAGCGATCGGTCGGGTCCGGGAGCTCATGCTAGCTAACTCCCCGTGGGACCGCTTATTTGATGCCGCCGCAGAGCGGGCCCACAGAGAGATTACTTTAGATTTTTTATCTACCTTTACATTTACGGACACCCGGGGTGGAGGTTTTCAGCATTTTTTGACGACAGACGCCGTAACTTTTACTATTTGCGGCAAGACCCAGAGGATGACACTTCCTCAGTTCGCTGTTGCCTTGGGTCTGTACTCACAGGAGGACTCAAGGTCACGCGCATTTTTTGATGCGCCAGTCAGCACGTCCACTGACGTGTTGTGGCCGTATTGGCGCAGTATTGGGTTCGGGAAGTTCGCGAAACCGAATCAGCGATCCCCGAAGGCACGGGCAACTGATCTTCACGACCCGTTACACAGATACCTACATCGCTGTATCGCCGTGACGATCGCCGGTCGTCATGATAGCAGGGAATGGGTCACCCAAAGTGACCTATTCTTCTTGCACGACTTACTTACCGGCGGGAGGGCCAACTTGGCGTACAAGTTGGCCGCATATCTCGCCGAGTACGCTTTTAAGCGACCCTCTTCCCACATCAGCTGTGGGGCCTTCGTCACCCGTCTGGCGAAGGGTTTCTTTCGCCTCCTGTCCCCGCAGGTGGCAAGTGATATGACCCAGACACGCCAGCTTGACAGGGTTGGGAGGGACACAGCCCTATCGATGGGTTTAGCTCGCGAGGTCGAGGGAGGGCAGCTGGTTTGGGCTTATGGTGTGGGTGAGGGACCCCGTGGAGAGGGTGGTGATGAGGAGGGAGACGAGGGAGAGGGAGGCGAGGGCGTGGGAGAGGGAGGCGACGGATAGGGGTTGTTCATACTGTCTATCGATCACAGGTAGTTGCGGAGGAGTTACGGGGTGATCGCCCGTACGTTCGACGCAGCGTGAGACAACGTGTGATGCCTCCACCGGGAGTGGAGGAGAGACTCGTTCAGGTCAAGTCGGATGTAGCTGCAGTCAGAGGGGATTTAGCTGCAGTCAGAGGGGATTTAGCTGCAGTGAGAGAGGATGTACAGTGGATGGTCGAGGCGATTGTGGCTATGCATTCTGCCGCACCCCTACCTCCACGAGCTGGCGCTGCACCACCACCACCACCACCGTAGCTGCTTATTGTATTATTAATTTTTTTTGTTATTTTATGTTTGAAACTTTGTAAAAGTTTATCTTTTTTTTAGATGTAAAACATCATAAATATTAATCTTATGTTTAGATATTAAGTTGTTTGTTTAATAATTGTTGTCGTAGTTTATCATAATCATATCACATATTTATCGTTTTACATAGTGGAAACTTACTAAACATTATAAATACGTTTAACTAGAAACTCGTAACATAATCCGATATATACAATACTATTTTAAAATTTAAAAAACTTATTAAACGGTTTCCCGATTGCAACAAAAAATTAACTATTCTATACATATTTATCGTTTTACAAAGTGGAAACCTATGATACATAATAAATACGTTTAACTACAAACTCGTAACATAATGCGATATATAGAACACTATTTTAAAATTTTCAAAATTTATTAAACGGTTTCCCGATTGTAACAAAAAATTAACTTTTCTATACATATTTATCGTTTTACAAAGAGGAAACTTATTAAACATAATAAATACGTTTAACTACAAACTCGTAACATAATCCGATATATACAACACTATTTTAAATACAAAAATTTATTAAACGGTTTCCTGATTGCAACAAAAAAGTTAACTTTTCTATACGGGCTATACGGGCCGTATAACATTATACGGCCCGTATACAGATTTCAAAACTAAAAACCCTTGGCAAACCTTCGAAACAAAATTATGCAAATATGTATACGGCCAGTATATAACTATACGTCCCGTATACATATAAAAACAAAAAAAACATTCCACTGCATAAAATTCTATGCATAAAAATTCTATACGGCCCGTATCAGTTTATACGGCCCATATAGATACAGGGATGTGAAAATAAGATTATAGGGATGTGGAAATAAAACAACCCATTAAAAAAGAACATGACAATTGTGGAGCAAGTAAAAGGCAAGCGAATTAATTAAGTAGAAAAAAACAATTCTTTGTGTCAAATCATCTGTGATCTTTGCTTTTAAAAACACAAGCAATTTGAATGTCAATTCAATCTTAAAGGCAAAGCTTTCATTTTGTTTAAACTCTAAGTAGTAAGGGTGTAGGGAGTGGATAAATACTTTGGAGTGGCAAACCAAAAAACCGATCAATCAGAGCGCGCCATGTCAATTAGTCAAAAGTGTTTAAACTTTGGTGAAAAGTGTTGGCAATGGTTTAGACACTTGGTGAAGTGGTAAACTATTTAAAAAAAAGGTGTGATTGATTGAGATAGGAATCGACCCCACCCCACCACACAAACACTCCCTTCACCACATCGGCATCACACCACCGATTTGACAAACTTGGAAGCGGCAAAGTATGTCGGCGCCGGTGTTTGCCGATCGGCAAACTTGTTTGCCGCCCCTTGCCGCATGCCACACCGTACACCCTAAGAATTTATTTCAAATAATTTGGAGTATTTGTTTAGTTTTATGTTTATATATGGGGTGTGCAAAACCCGAATTAACCGAACCATAACCGAATTAACCGATAAAACCGAACAAAAAAAACTGGTGGGTCAGTTAATGGTTTTTTTTTAAACCGAAAGTAGCGGGTTGGTTATGGTTATTATTTTTTCCATACCCACCATAACCGAACCGAACCGACATGTAATAAACTTTTGTAGGATTTAAGACTTTTCACCATATTTTTAAAATTTTATGTTTTTGACTGAATATTTTTAGTACTTATGGGTGTTTCATATCATTTTGTAGCTTTGGTTGAATATTTATTTGAATTTATGTAATGTATCATATCACTTTATTCGGATATTCAATAATAATTGGTATTAATATTATAGATTATATGTATTTTTTAATACTATGTAATATACTAATATATACAAATATGCAATAACAATTTATTTCATGCTAAAAAAAAATTAAGCTATTTTTAGCTAAGCTAAATACCCGGTAACCAACCATAACCGACCCGCTATAACCATCAAAACCGAATAACCATAACCACCATAACCAATCGGTTATGGTTATCCAATAACCGACATCGCGGTTATAGTTATGGTTTTTGGTCAAAACCGACCCGTACACAGGGGCGTACCCACATATTCTTCAAGGCGGGCGGGCGGACCCCATGAAAAATATTTTTTAGCGCTAAATTCCCGATAAAATCCTAACCGCACCCCTTGAAAATTTTTGTCCGCACCCCTTAAAAATTTTCGACCGCCCCCCTTAGAAAAAAAATCTTATTAATTTATTAAAAAAATTATGTAAACACTGATTTAAAAAAAAAAAAAAAACCTAATTAACTTTCACTTAACCTAATTAACTTTCTCTTAGCCTTTAGCCCAATAAACACTCCATAGCCCAAGCCTAACCCAATCTAACAATCTAATTTGAACTAAAATATAATAACCTAACCCACCGCCCTTTCCCTTTCTCTCGTTCCGCTCTTTGTTTTGTGATCCCAGACCCACGACACCAACAACGGCTCACAGCAAGTCTTCATCAGGCAACAACAGCTTCGGATTTCGCCGGAGAATAGTAAATTACAGCCACCAAACTCACAAAAACAACATCTTTATCACTTTTTCGGGGTATGGTTCGATTATTTTATTGTTTTCTTGTTTTATTTGGATTTTAGGAGAAATAAAATTGTTAAAAAAGTTTGAAATTTTAGTTGTTTTTTTGAAACTTTAGTTGGCTGATTTTGTTGTTTTAGTTAAAGTTTAGTGTGTTTAAATGGTGAGTTACAAGAAATCAACAATTGAAACTAGGGCTTGATTTTAAAGTTGAAAATTATGAAATTTGGTGATGATTGTTTAATTGTTTAGTGTTGAAAATTATGAAATTTGGTGATGATTGTTTAATTGTTTAGTGTTGAAAATTAGTTGTATATATTATATAGAGAAAATACTTGGTTAGAAAAGTATCTCTAGATGATGTTTTGGATAGATTTTAAAAAAATGAAAATCCGTAGGACAACATTTTAAATATGTTTGTAACGACGTTTGACGTGTTTTTTATTATTATATAAATTTTAGCTTTATGTTCTTTTGTTTTACATGGCCCGACTCGATATGAACCGAATTGTTTTTATATATCTAGGGGCCTAAAATCTTTAAAAATATTCCACACCCCCATGAAAAAATTCCTAGGTCCGCCACTGCCCGTACACACCCCTATATATTACCAGGTAAAGTAAATTTGCATAGGTAAGTCTACATTAGTTAGTCATGGTCTAACACACTTTACCTCAAAAATTCCCATCTATTCTCTATTTTGGACTTCTCTTTTGTGATAGATGTATGTTCATATCCCTAAAGAAAGACAACTCTCTAATGTTGATAGATGTATGTTCATGTGCCTAAAGAAAGACTCCGTAGATCAACTCCATATCTTAAAAAAAAAAACTAATAAACTTTTGTGTTACTGGAATCTATATGATAAATTCTTTAATGCATCAAAGTAATGAATCCACACCACACAAAATATGGTACATCTTTAAACAAGTACGTCAAACATTAAAAGAGTCTTGTTGTTTGCTTACGGCACTCCCAAGTGCAAATTTTAGAAGTGCTCACTTGAGTTGGATTACTCTGCGTTTCTAGAAAACCGAAAAGGCGCATTTGATGATTTTAACATGGAGACGACATGAACTTTTAACTTTTGGTGGTTAGGGATATGCTAGGTCCATATTAGAGTAAATTACAAGTTTTGTCCTTTATGTTTACACCAAATTACAGATGCTGTCCTTTAGCGCAAAAGTTGACAAGTTCTGTACTTAATGTTCCAAAATCTTGCATGTTATGTCCTTTAGGCCAAACCTAGCTAGTTAGATTTTTTGGTTCAATCTGGTCCTGTGCCTTGCACATGAGGACATTGTTGTAATTTCATCTTTTCAGGGACTATTGTGTAAAACACCTTATGTTTAAGGACTAGATTATAATAAACTGAAAAATCAAAGAAATATAATCTCTCTCTCTTCTCTCTCTCTAACACAATTTGAAGGGATGACGGATTCTCAAAGGACCAAGAGTCAAGAGCCAAACACAATCATCACCACTGTAAATTCCAAATAAAACCATCACTATATTGCTTACCCTATCAATTGTCGACATATAACCTAACCTGATAGTGATTTTGGGATAATCTGTTTGGAAGCTTCTCATCACTGGAATCAAACCTTCTCTCTCTGTCTTTAATGGAAGAACAACAACCGGAAGAAGCTAGAGACGACAATTCAAATCTCCCCACTCTCCCCTCACTACTATACCTCCAATAATTTCACCAACATATCTTATTTACTTGTTACCGGAAACATCAAACCCTAGATTATCTCCCGATCAACAATTCGATACATAATAGGGAAAACTAACTCACTCTCGTTTCGCCGGAGCAGCGGCAACACAACCAAGAGTCGGATGACGAAGAAAAAGGACGGCGAATCGACGTTACTTATGTCACATCAATCGGTTAACACACCATCTCCGTCGTCGTCGAATAACGGTGTTAGAGAGAAGAAAGAGAGAGAGAAGGGGCGGTGGCAGATGGTGGTGTGACAGTGGCGGTGGTGGCTGGTTGCGCCAGTGGTGGTTGGGTATAGAGAGAGACATATATATATAGAGTGGGGTGGTGGATGGTGGTTGTAGGGGTGGTGATGGTTGTGGTGGTGGATGGTGGTTGAGGTGGTGGTAGAGAGAGATGGAGTGATATAGAGTTAGAGAGAGAGTTGTAGATAGAGAGAGAGAGTGGAGAATCTGATACATAATTCTCTCTCTCTCTCTCTCTATATATATATATATATATATATATAATAGTAATAATAATAGTAGTATTTTTTAAAAAGGGGAATTGGCCTATAATAATCTCACCTAGACCGTCTTGGCCATTAATAATCCTACCTCAGAATATTCCTCCCACCAGTCCCACCTTTCACCTATTTTTCCTACAATGGCCCCCCATTAAAAAAACTTAACGGAGTTAAGCTTTTTTCCAAATTACAAACAGTTTTTTAGGGCTTTTGATCAGAACGATGATACAAGTCCATTGATGTAAAACTTACTTCGAAATGGTGCTCAATTTCCACCATCTAATGTTCACTTACGATGATACAAGTACATTGATGTAAAACTTACGATGATACAATTTTTTTACTCGTCCGTATAATGTTCACTTTAAACCATCTCTTCGACCACAAGTGTCACACCCTCAATTTCCACTTGCGAGATTTTAGCGCGAGTCACGTGACAAATCGGCATCTAAGACACCAGTCATATAGATTGACCTCTATATGAATAAAATATATTTTCGAAACCTTAAATAAAAATGAGGAAGCGTAAAGTAAATGTAAAGTAAAATTGTACGCAAAACAACGAACAAATAAACCCAATTAAATAAAATTGTTTTTGACATCCATGCATGCATCCTAGTCGTGAGAGATAATTTAGCGACCTGAGAAACACATGCAAGAAAAAGTGTAAACAAAGTTGGGTAAGTTCACAAGTTTATCAAATAATGTTTGTTTCACTGTTTGTATTTAATAGTAGTTATTAGTAGTTTGTTGTCATATCTGTAGGTAGTTAACCAAGCTGACTATGTTATGCGTTGTTTGCCTTGTTACCATGTCTATCGCTGACAAGGGTGGAGGGTTAGGCAAATTTTACACCTGTTCGACCTTTACCGGTCGGGTTAGCGCGACTAACCCGAGTGGGGCTTGTCGGGTCACTAAAAACTTCCTCGCTATCCAATAATAACGGTCCGAGAATGTAAGGACTTAACTTGTGATAATGTTGCACTCTATGACCATAATAATATAACAAAAACTCTAATTTAACTGCACAATACTTTACCGTAATGTTGCACATGTTTTCTCTCCCCTGTGTTTAAATAATTTAAAAGAGAGTAGGGGCCGTGAACTCACGTTAGTTTTGTTCAGTTAGAATTATGTGACTACGAGTTGTAAGGGTTAATCAGGTCCTGATACTTTTACATGTTGTCATTAGTTAAATGATTTGGACATCACATTGTGGTTTCACGTATACTATCATCCAGACATTCTACCGCAAGGATCATGGCAAGTTCATGCATACACGTACCACGTAGACACATATAAATGCTAAATGACTTTTATTCATGTTAGTCACCCCAAGAACACTTTGTGTAACCAATTAGATGCATTCACAAACATTAACACAAAGTTCAGAAATTTTCTACTTTGCTTCAGTTTTTAAGCTTTGTTTGAGGATTTTATATATAATAGCAAACGAGTCAGAAAAACTACTATAATTTAGGAGACATGTCAACTAGTCCACATCAACTCATATATTTTTCTCAAGGTCTAAATGTGCACAGAAAAATTATCAAAAATCATGCAACACATAAAGGTCAAAACTATCATCTTCTGAATTCAGTTTACGGTTTAATTTATATAAAAATCCTCGTCGGCCCGATTGACAAACTTATAGTTAGAGAATTTCATAATCTCCTAGGAATATCTATGGTAAAACGTTCGGATATTAAATCCAAATACTGAATGAGTTATGACTCCCGTTATGTACTGCAATTTCTTTAGAAAACACAACTTCGACCTTTGTTTGCATTTAAATCTTTTGACAGACCAAAACACGCCGGAAAAATAAGAAACTAGTGAGGTTTGAAAGCTATTTCCTTGAACTTGACTCTAGACTCAAGAACCGCTCAGTTTCCTCATGTTTGGGCTAAGATATAGCCGTTACAAGTCAACACAAAAATCTGGACAGAAGCTGAAATCTTACTGCACTAACCTAAAACGCGAATATGACAATTGTTATCATAATTTCGGATGACTCCTTGTGGTTCAGTTTTAACATATATCCTAACAACATCATGCTTCTAATCAAACCTAAATATCCATACACACATATATACACACATGATCATAAACATGTATGTCTAGACTTGCATTTGATTCACATACAATACACATATATTTTATTTGCACAAGATCAAACTTTCATAATCAAACCTATACATGCAGCCCTACACATAAACAATGCACATACAAAGAACTAGGGTTTATCATAATAGATGATTTGCGAAGAAAAAGATCCAAGAGAGAGTGTGGGTGTCGTTGATATGAGAAAGTCGAAAGAGGAGTGTGTGTGCGACCGTGGGTATGGGGCGGATTACGGTTGGGATTTGTTTTTGTATTTTTTTTTATTTAAAACAAAGTTACACAAAAGGTCCCTCATGTTTCTACTAAAACCCTTCTAGTCCCATAAGTTTGCAAAACCCAAACTTGGGTAAAAGTTATACATATAACTATGTGTGTTTAGGCCAAACAAGTCCCTCGTGTTTACAAGTTCTCAATCTTGCGCAGGAAGTTAACCAAGTTAACTTTAAGTGTGTGTACGGGATTAGTCCTCATAGTTTAGATTAATCCCATAAGTTATAACTTGCTTGTTTAATATAATTGCACGTATAATATAGTTGTGTTTCTGAGTGTTCTATAAATGTAAATATTTAACTTAAAAAGTTAATGACGTTAACCTGAAAATACGGGATGTCAAATTATCCCTATGTTAAAGGAATTTTTGTCCTGAAAATTGAATAAGCATGAGTTGTGTCGCTGAGTTGAGTGAAATTTCCTAGGTTATCACATCATCCCCCTGTTAAAGGAATTTCGTCCCGAAATTCAGTTTTTATCATCTGTGTTTTTTGTTTTGGTTCCAAAAATGTGAGGATATTTTCTCTTCATTTGATCATCGCGTTCCTACGTGAACTCCGGTCCGCGCTTAGAGTTCCAACGAACTCTGACTATAGGTATCTTGCTATGTCTTCCAGTCTTGACCTCTCGGTCCATAATTTCTATTGGCTGTTCCACAAACTGTAGTTGCTTGTCAACTTGAATCTCGTCCAACGGAACAACTAATGATTCATCGGACACACACTTTTTCAGACTAAAGACGTTGAAGACGTTACGAACTCCACTTAGTTCTTCAGGAAGATCTAGCTGGTATGCCACTGGCCCAATCCTCTTCATGATGGTAAATGGGCCTACATAGCGCGGGTTTAACTTGCCTCTTTTTTTCCAAAACGGATTACACCCTTCTAGGGAGACACTTTTAATACGACTATATCTCCTACTTGAGAAGTTGAGGAGTTGTGTAGCCATGTGAAGAGCTTTAACCAATATTTAGATGGATGCTGACTTAAAAAAGATGTGTGTGAATTACATTATCAATTGTGCAAAATATATGTTTTAACTTGCCATTTTGTTGGGATGTGTGGGAACAGGGAAATCGAATTGGATACCATGTATGGTAAAGAGGTTATGAAGAATTATTCTCAAATTCAAGGTTAAATTGAGTTCTAACATATGTAGGAAAACGCAAAAGTTGGAAGTAGCATTAGATTTGGAAAGATTTTATCTCACGGTTAAATTGAGTTCTAACATATGTAGGAAAACATAACAGTTGGAAGTATCATTAGATTTTTTGTGCATAGGATAAATCCAAAGAAAATTGAGAAAATGATCACGAAAAAGAACATAGTACTTGTTACCAACAATACTAGCCATTGAAAATGTTCGTAATCTAAAAAGTGGACTCAACAATGAATTATAAATGATAAATATGATCGAAGTTTAAATTGTTCACTTAGCTGATAAGTGTGAACTTTATGAGATAAGGCCACTAGATATTTTACCTATAGTGAATGTACAAGGCAATATCCGTTTTTGGCTACATTTTCTAGTATACCAATCTTTGCAGTTTCTCAATAAAATCGAACACATGCTATAAACAGAAAAAAAATATCTCCAAACATATAATAGTAAAGTTATAACATCTTTTCTTTGTTTTTTTTTTGTTTGCTTAGAAGCAGATAACATAAGAAAAAAGGACAAAAAAAGCTTACTCAATGTCAAACTAAGGAAGAGAGCAGACGAGCAGTTACCAGAAAGTGTGGTGGGAGACAGTGATGGGCTACACATGAAACTATGTTAATGCAAGGTTGACTTTTTGGAGGCGGAAATGTTACAATGAGAGACATGATTAGCAGAGCAATGGTGGCGGTGGTGTGTAAACCACCACGGAAAATGCCGAACATGAGTAAAAGTTTGTTATCTAGCGAGTGCGTGTTTGGGTATGGCCACCGAGTCTTTGGTTGACTTGATTTATGTTAGGATTAGCTGGAAATCAAGTACGAAGCAATGGTGATGATGTCATGGTGTAAATCAACCCATAGGCTTGTAAATATAAGATAGGAGGAAGTCATGGCACTTAGAGAGATAGATAGAAAGAGGGAGGGAGTTACACAAAAAAGGGGAGAGACACAACCAAAAAAGATAGGAGAAGTGGTTTCAAAGTCTTAAAAGAGGTATGAGAAACTTAGGATTTTGATACCATAAAAGTTTGTATATTTTCGTGTGTCCCAAACATACAATATACACGACTATATGTATAAAGACAACAACTAAAATTAATGAGAACCTCCATGAGCTCAACTCTTCACTTTTAATATATATATATATATAGAGAGAGAGAGAGAGAGAGAGGCCGGTGTAGGTCCCTCGGAGGATGAGGATAAACCTTATCCTTGTTATGTCTAACACACTAGCAAGTGCGGAATCCAAGCTAGCATGCAAACCGATAGTTTATATGAGAACACAAGCCACAAAGAGAAAGGGTAGACACACGAGATATCAAAGTTTACGCTTGTATTCCAGTGAACACGATTACAGCAGTTCACTCCAATCTCACACACATATGTTCTCTCTTGTTTTATGTCTACTAATGAAGTGAACACATAACATGGGTATATATACCCAACACAGAATGTCTGGTCGAAGGATCAGATAGACTGATCGAAGGATCATCTATCGATCAGAAGCCTATCGAAGGATCCACATATACTTCGAAGGATGATATCCTTCGAAGTCCATCAACATCCATCGAGGTTTATCTTTCGAGCTCATCGAAGGATCTAAACAATCCTTCGATGACACATCCTTCGACACAACATCTTACAAACATAAGTGCTAACTGTTTGGCCAAGTCAAACCAGGAGGATGGTTGACTTGGTCAAACTTACATCGAGCACACACAATAACAAACCTAAGACGTAACTCAGACTAACACAAGACATCGTTTTGTATCATGACAGAAAACAGACAAAGTACAGACACAAGTGCACCAACAAACTCCCCCTTGGCTGTAGCTTTGTCTCGATCTTCGTGTCTTCAAGTCTTTGACGTCCTTTCAAGTCTTCAATGTCGGAGGATCTTTAAAGTCTTCACGTCTTGAAAGCAGAAAGTGTACCAACAAACTCCCCGTTTCATGTAGGAAGTGTGTTGACAAACTCCCCCTTAACATAAGCTCCCCCTTGAGTTATGCTCGTGAATGTCTTGATCTTTACAACTTGAGATCCTTGTGGTGTTGATGATGGTCAGCGGCAACTCGATCATCTTCATCACTTTAGTGCCTTCACGTCGTGTCTTCATTCCGAAGCTTGTCATCGACCATGTTCTCATTGCCTTTAGAATCTGCACATGCAAGAAATCTAAACGCGTAATGAGAACAACTGCCTGGAATATCATAAGCAAACGACACACATGTGACCATTGTTCAAACAAACACCGTCCGACAGTTTGAAAGTTCAACAAATTTTATCCATTTTAAATTTTAACTTTCAAAAACTTTGCAAATATCGACCGTTTATGAAGATTTAGTCGTTTCGGTTTTCAGTCAGGTTTCAGGTAACGAAGACTCGAGATCCAACATCGTACGATCGAAAATAAGACAGAAATAAAATCTTTTTGGCTTTTAGAAAGTTTATATTAAAACACACCTAAAATCTTTTTGGTATTTTTGAATATTTCAAATGTAAAGACAGAAAGCAGTAAATAAATATATACAAAGATGCAGAAACTAAGAAAACATTAAATAAATATTTACAGACATTCTTTTTGCGAGTTTCGAGGGTAAGAGAATCATATCAGTGTACGGTCATGCCAAAACGCTCTCTTTGTTCAATTAATTAACATTAAGACAAGCATCCTATAACAATTATCGGTATTGTTGTCCACTTAAGCTCAACTTATCAGATGTAATCATGGCGAGGGGATACGTTAAGGTATGATTTATACTTACCGACCGGTGTTCATCCACATCACGACACATTCCCGTATCAAGGTATGCACGAGGGTTCATCTTACCGGTGAGTATACCGATTATCATCTGTTTGACCGTATATGATGTGAGATTCTCACTTATTTTGATTGAAAACAAGCCCTATGTGATATAATCACTTATTTATGAGGAACTTGATTTTCGATGCATGAGGGCACAGGAGCAAGTCCGTGAACAGGTCAGTACTTCCGTACAGCAGAGAGACGAACTTGACTCCCGGATAAATGTGATGTATTATCACTTATTTTGGGACATGTGATTGTTGATCACTTATTGAGGTCGTATGCAATATGTACACGTATGTATGGTATCATGGAAGATCTAGACTTGCGTCCCCGTTATTTTTCGGTAAAAGATACAACCATGATACCCAGATGATAAGCAGCATAAAGACCGAATATCTCAGAACCTCGGCAATCTCTCAAACGAAATTTCGGTACTAAGACCATATGCCAATGAATGGTTCCCACCTGGTCTTCAGTCGATTAAGTTTATATCACCCTGCACACTTTAAAATGATTGTGAGCCTACCGATACATCTTATATAGAGCTGCTTATCGTTTTTCAGTTTAGGTTTAAAGAGGTTTGGACAGACCACTGATGTACTATCATTTTCTCTTTTGTTCTCTAGGAAACTCATTTTTGCTTTTCTATTGTTTTTGTGTTTTTGAATTTTTTTTTTCGATGTTTTTGGATTTTCAAATTTGGATTTACTCCCCCTAAAATCAATAAACTAAGACAAATTTAAAAACACAAAGGTATTTACAAAAATGATTTTCCGATGTTGGTTTTACTCTTGCTTGACCTTAATGCCGTTTACCAGTAATAAATAGTCAAATCTTAATTTGTCAAATGCTTTGGTAAAAAGGTCGGCACGTTGGTCATCGGTGTGGACGTAAGCAACATCGATTAGCCTTTTCTCAAAGCAATCACGTATGAAGTGATACTTAATTTCGATGTGCTTAGTCTTTGAATGCTGCACAGGATTTTTAGTGATCTGTAAGGCAGCAGAATTATCAACGTAAATAGGAGTAGTTAGGAATTCAAAACCGTAGTCACGCATTTGTTGTTGGATCCATAGGACTTGGGAGCAACCACTTGAGGCAGCAATGTTTTCAGCTTCGCATGTTGATGTAGCGACACACGTCTGCTTCTTGCACTGCCATGTGACTAGGCGATTTCCCAAAAACTGACATCCAGCCGTTGTGGATTTGCCGTCGATTTTGCATCCGCCAAAATCAGAATCACTGAATGCGATCAAGTCAAAGTTATTATCCCTAGGGTACCATAGACCGGTGTCAGGGTAACCCTTCAAATAACGAAAAATCCTTTTTACAGCTGCAAGATGTGAGGCCTTCGGGTTGACTTGATATCTGGCAAGCAGGCACGTTGGGTACATTATATCTGGTCTTGATGCTGTGAGGTACATAAGAGATCCGATCATCGCGCGGTAGTATGAGGGGCTAGTAGCTTCACCCTTCAAGTCTGGAGTAATTCCGTGATTTTGTGGCAATGGGGTACCGATGGGCGTTGCATCAGACATCTGGAACCGGCTCAAGATGTCACCAACATATTTAGTCTGATGGATGAATATCCCAGACTCGGTTTGTTGTACTTGTAGGCCCAAGAAGAAAGTCATTTCCCCCATAGCACTCATCTCGAATTTATCCTGCATAATTCGCTCGAAATTCCTACACAAAACATCATTAGTAGAACCAAAAATAATATCATCAACGTATACCTGTACCAGAAGAAGATCTCCATCTTGTTCTTTGATGAAAAGAGTACAATCGATAAGACCTCTGCGAAATCCATTCTCCAGCAGATAATTAGATAAGTTTGCGTACCAAGCTCGCGGTGCTTGATGTAGACCATAGAGAGCTTTGTTGAGCAACCAAACCCGATCGGGATGGATAGGATCTTCAAAACCTGGAGGCTGTTCGACGTACACCTCTTCTTCCACCACACCATGTAAGAATGCACTTTTCACGTCCATCTGGTATACCTTGAAACCTTTGAATGAGGCATAAGCCAGAAAAATCCGAATTGCTTCTAGACGTGCAACAGGTGCATACACTTCGTTGTAGTCGATCCCTTCTATCTGACGAAAACCTTGAACGACTAGCCTTGCTTTGTTTCGAATAACGACTCCACGGTCATCCTTTTTGCATTTAAACACCCAACGGGTACCAATCTTCTTGTAACCAGCAGGTTTCTCTACGAGTTTCCAGACACCAGGCTTCTGGAATTGTTGCAGTTCTTCCTGCATTGCTTCAACCCATGAGTTATCTTTCAAAGCTTCTTTCCAAGTTCTTGGCTCTTCCTGTGAGACATAACACGCGAAAGACCAATCATTTTGTTGACCAGATTCTCGGATAGTTGCATACAAGCCTGCATTGCTGTTGTTTCGTAACATGTTTCTTGTTTGAACGCCACTCTGTACATTTCCGATGATGTTTTGTTGAGGATGGGTATTGTGAATCCTTGTTTCTGGATTATCTTGAACTGGAATGTTTGTACCCAGATTGTTGAGATTGAGATCAACAATCAATTCAAGGCCCGGAATTGACGAAGAGGATGATGCTGTAGCTTCAGCTGTTCTAGGGACATCCACTGGAGGTGTACCCTCTGAAGTACCATGTACGGCTGTTGTTGGAGCTTCTTGATCTGCATCTAGAAATTCATCATCCTCTGAAGATTCGTTCAATTCGGTAGCATCGTGAAAATCCTCATTGTCGAGAGCATTATTGTTCACCGAAGATGGTTCTTGATTGACAATAATTGGACGAACCAACGGTGAATCTGTTGCATTTTCACTCTCGAAAAACATCCTTGTCGCAGCATTTTCTTCAACTGCTTTAACATTGATCGAATTGAAAAAGTCATCGTACTCAAACATCCAAGGCTGACCAGGACATTTGACTGGTAAAGTGTGCCTTTGTACTCTGACTTCAGACCATTCCTCGACCCTTTTAGTCTCTAGATTCCAGACTCTTAAGTTCGGGGTGGCATACCCAAGAAAGTATCCATCAATTGCTTTTGCCCCAAACTTTCCATTAGGATCGATCATTGTACATGGAGCTCCAAACGGTTCAAGATATGACAAATCTGGTTTCCGTTTGTTAATAAGCTCAAAGCAGGTCTTGTTGTGCCTTTTGACTGTAAGGACTCGGTTCAACGTATAACATGCAGATGCCACAGCTTCAGTCCAGAATGGAATCGGCAATTGTGACTCAACTAACATTGTCCTAGCAGTCTCGATCAATGTGCGGTTCTTACGTTCAGCGACGCCATTCTATTGAGGAGTGTAAGCTGCACTAAATTCGTGAAGAATACCTTTTGAAGTGCAAAACTCCGCCATGGCATGATTTTTGAATTCAGTACCATTGTCGCTACGTATCCGCCTAACCTTCAACTTATATAGATTCTCAATCTGAATAATCAAGTTTTTGATAATACCGAAGGTTTCGCTCTTGTGTGCCATGAACGCCACCCAAGAAAATCTTGAATAATCATCAGTTATCACGAGGCAATATTGATCATTCCTAATGCTTTTGTGCTTGACAGGACCGAACAAATCCATGTGCAAACGTTCAAGAGGAACAGCCACCGTGTTGATTTTCTTTGTGGGGTGTCGCTTCTTCGTTTGTTTTCCTTTCTGGCACGAAACACAGATGTCTTGAAGATAGAAGTTTTTAAGAGGAACACCATTCACCAATTCATTTGACACCAAATGATTCATTTTGCGTAAGTGAATGTGACCCATTCGTCTGTGCCAAGAGATTGAGTCTTTTTCTGTGGCTTTGGAAACGAAACAAGTTGCTTGTGCAGACGTAGTGATAGCTTGGCTCATATCAAGGACATACAGATCATTTATCCTTGGAGCCGACAAGAGAATCCATTCTTTTGGAATTTTGAAGCCGGGTTTCAGCACATAACATCCATTTGCATCAAAGTGTACTGAGAACTGCTTATCACAAATTTGAGAAACACTAAGAAGATTGTGATCAAGTTGTTGTACAAAGTTGATCTTATCAAAACTAACAACCCCGTTGGAAATCATTCCTTCACCCGTAATATATCCGCCTTTATCTCCAGCAAAAGCAACATAACCTCCTCTAATAGATTTGACGTCGTAGAGAAGCTTCATGTCGCCTGTCATGTGCCTGGATGCCCCACTATCAACAATCCAATGACTACTGATAGTTCCTCCTGGAACACCCTGCACATGAACTCACTTGATTAGTTGGGAAATGATGCTCCAGATGGAACAGCTTGCTTTGCTGAAGTTGTCAAGGATCTTAAATACGCCAGTGGTGGAGAATCTTCCACCAATGGTGATGAATCTTCTGAAGATGAAGACAGCTCCGGTTACAGTGGAAGTTCAGATGAAGAGTCCTCGAGTTCAGGGAATGATCAGGAAGATGACACATCAAGTGCGTCAGTTAATGCAGATATTGATGAGCTATTGGAAGAAGCTGCAGCAGGAATTCAAAGAAGATCTATTTTGGTGGATCAAGCTGCTTATTCTTCGTCTTCTCTCCATTCAGCCTTTATGGCTAATGTCGACAGTTCATCAAGTCAGGTATGTGTCGATGAACCCACTTCTGTTAGTTGTGATAACTGTGATAGTTTGCGTATTAAATGTACTGATTTAGAGACAAACATGTCTGAGTTGCAAGGCAAACATGATGCTTTACAAGCTAGTTTGTTTGACTTGCAAGACAAACATGTTTCATTGAATGATAAGTGGTGTGAATTGCAAAGCAAACACGAGGCTTTGCAAGAGAAATATGATGTGACATTCATTCACAATCAGAAATTGACCGTTGATCTTTCGAAGTGCACTGAAGCCAACATGTTTTATGAAAACCATGAAAAGGAGTTTAAATCGGTAATTGAAAAATTAAAGAAAGATAAAACCGAGTTAACTAAAATGGTTTCCAGAAAACAAACTGACATTAATTTGTATATAACTCGCCTTGAAGTAATGCAAAAGGAAATGGCTTGTGTGAAAACTGAAAGTGAGGCGATCTAACTTAAGCTAGACAGTTATTTGAGCTCTAGCTATGTCTTGGATCACATCATTGACGTACAGAAAGAGAAACGGGATGTCACATGCATTGGATACAAGAAATGTCCACCACCTGTGAGACACAATTATGATGCCATGCCTGACGAGGAGGATAGAACTTTCTTTGAACCATTTGTTCCTCTAGATGTTAATGAATTTGCAGCAGGACTCGGATACCAGAAAGAAGAATTATCAGATTCGGATGTGTCAGCAGATACATGTGTGTCTTCTGCTGAACAGAATCAGGATCCTCCAGTTGTTGTTGAGGATGCTGATTCTTCTGATGATGAATCTGATGATACCGATTCAGCAAAGTCTGATGCGGTGATAAAAGAAGAGGACATACCTCTTGAGAATCATATTCTGTGTGATCCTCCTGCAAAACCCGCTAAGACTGTTGCAATCGAGTCCTTGTCTGCACAAGAGTCGGAGAGTGTCGATTTGCTGTATACTCTTGTTGGTGATAATAAAATCTATTCAGACAAAGATTTTCCTATTAAGAATGTTAATCAATCATTAATCAGTAAAGTCTTTGAAAATTAAACAAGTAAGTTTTTGGGTAAGAAAGGATCACACATTGTGGTAACACAGTGCCCTCCTATCCCAAAGGCTGAAGTTAGAAAACAATTTGGCAATCAGAAATTACCAACAGAGAAAAGGCAGCAAAATCATAACAAACAAAAAGGAAAATTGCCGGCTCAAAGTCAAAAGAAGCCAAATCAAAAGAAGAAAAAGAATGTGAACTTTGTGAAATCTAAGGGAACGGACAAAATTGCAACGTTTGAAAATCAATCTAACTTATATATAAGGGATTGACCAATCACAACCTTCATCTACTTGAACCACAAGTGCCTGGTTGGCATTAGATGGTCCTGCTTGACTCTGGTTGTTGACAGGCACCAATGTGCGCTCATTGTTCCTTACTTGGTTCTGATTTGCCCTGTTGCCTTGACCTCTGAAAGGATTTTGGTTTCCATGTTGAGATGGCCTCGTACATTCACGTTTGAAATGACCACGTTCACCACAGTTGAAACACTTAACAGCCTGCTTATCAAACCCATACTTGGTGTCCTTCTTGCTTTCCAAGCTGGTTCTGCCAGTTCTTTCCATGAAATCCTTTGCTCGCCTAACAGCACTGGCAAAGGCCCACTTGATGTCCATCATCTCCATCTCCTCTTTATCGATCTGCTGATAGTCTTCTTGTGTCAGATTAATGTTACCAATCTGACCTTCCACTAATCCACAGTATGCGCTCACCAAAGTGTTTAGCAACTCCATGTGTTCCTTTGCTACTTCCACACTGACTTTAGAAAAGCTTGAGGTGTCGAGCCGTACTGTATTTGGCTTTGATTGTTGACCAGCAGATGATGTGCTTCCATAACACGCTTGCTGTTGAGGAGGAAGTGGATTCCCATACATGTCTGTTGGTCCGGTAGATTGAGGAGGAAGTGGATTTCCATACATGTCTGTTGGTCCGGTAGATCGAACAGGTAATGGATTTCCGAACATATCAGTTGCTCTGATAGGTCGTTGGCTTTGCTGTTGTGGTACTGGTTGAGGAACTGGTTCAAGCGGATTTCCATACATGTCTGTTGGAGGAGGCTTGACCGGAACTTGGATAGTATTGCCATACATGTCAGTGCTAGACACAAATGCTGTTTGAATTGGAGCGTGTGAAGAAGGTTTTGTAGAAGTGCTAGAAGTTCCATAATACATTTCAGGATTTTGTGGCACGGGAACTCTTTTTGCCTTGAGAGTTTCTTCCTGATTCTTGTTTTCCAGGAGTTGAATAAAGTCATTGAAGTTTGTTGTAGTTAAAGTGCCATTGTACTTCATGATTTCCAAGAAAGTATTCCATTGAGGTGGCAACGCATCTGCAAACTTTTTCACAATCTCTGCTGAAGTTGTAACAACTTCAAAATTTGCTAATTCAGTCAGCAAATGATTAAATCGACTTGTCAAATCTCCTAAAGATTCATTCTCCATACAAGTAAAACCATCAAACTCTTTCTTTAGCAATTCACGTCTCAATTGACGTGTCGCTTCATTTCCTACGCCCCTTGTCTTCAATGCGTCCCACAACCTCTTCGTTGTCTTGTAATTGACAAATTGATGATAAATATCTTTACTTAACGCCTGAGTAAGAATGGCATATGCCTTCTTTTCCAAATCATAGACCTTCTTCTGATCTTCCTTAAGATCTGCAAACGTAGCAGCAGATGATGCGGCAACCTCAATTGTTTGATCGAAATCTGTGATGAACCGCAACCACAATTCTGTATTTTGTCCAAGGACGTATGTATGAAATCTGTCAATCCATCCTGGATATTCATATAAGTGCATCAACTTTGGAGGCCGATTCAAACTTCCGGTTTCGCTCTCGCTTAAGAGAATGCTTTGAATACTTGGAGTTTGATTTGATACGAATGCCCATTGACCGGTAGAAATTGCATTAGCTTGAGAAGATACCGGTGCGGGAGACGGAGTACCAAAATACATCTCTGTATTTACCGGAGTACCCCATCTTGGATTCATTTTTGATCAAGAATAATAATACCTAAAAAATCACAAACTTGTTAAACATAAACAGACTAAGGACGAAGGATCAAGACTTGTTCGAAGGATCAACAGTGTTCGAAAGATCACTGTTGAATTTCGAACAATGATTTCGAAAGATTCTCCAAACGAAGGATCCTTATCTTTCGAAAAAGAACTGTAGACCGAAAGATGTATGCTTCGAAAAGATTCCTTGGATCGAAGGATAAGTCACAGACTTCGAAGGATGTTCGAAGGATGATTATCTATCGAACCTCCTTTGATCGAAAGATGATCTTTCGACTTCGAAGGATATCCTTCGATCAGAACTGACACAGTTGACAAAAGATGACAGGTTGGTGAAAAAGGTGATGGGTTGGTGAAATCTTTCGGCAGAAGGTATGCTCAGACAGTCAGACCATACCTTTTACCAAAACCATGATTTGAACAATAAAATATTAGTTAAAAAGACAGATCTTATCCAGAAAACCGGTCACCGGAGTAAGCCGGAATTTTGGCCGGAAATAACCAACCTTCTCAAAAACAAGTTTTTAAGTTACCCAACCCGTCTTTTAACACACCCGGTTAGTTTAGAACACGTTTTAACGTAAAAAAAAAAACGAGAAAAACACAGAAAACGGGTGCTAAACCAAGTGAGTTTTGTCCAAAAACACTCCAAAGTCTTGTATAAACTCGGTTTTTAACAAGGAAAAGAGCCACGGCTCTGATACCACTTGAAGGTCCCTCGGAGGATGAGGATAAACCTTATCCTTCTTATGTCTAACACACTAGCAAGTGCGGAATCCAAGCTAGCATGCAAACCGATAGTTTATACGAGAACACAAGCCACAAAGAGAAAGGGTAGACACACGAGATATCAAAGTTTACGCTTGTATTCCAGTGAACACGATTACAGCAGTTCACTCCAATCTCACACACATATGTTCTCTCTTGTTTTATGTCTACTAATGAAGTGAACACATAACATGGGTATATATACCCAACACAGAATGTCTGGTCGAAGGATCAGATAGACTGATCGAAGGATCATCTATCGATCAGAAGCCTATCGAAGGATCCACATATACTTCGAAGGATGATATCCTTCGAAGTCCATCAACATCCATCGAAGGTTTATCTTTCGAGCTCATCGAAGGATCTAAACAATCCTTCGATGACACATCCTTCGACACAACATCTTACAAACATAAGTGCTAACTGTTTGGCCAAGTCAAACCAGGAGGATGGTTGACTTGGTCAAACTTACATCGAGCACACACAATAACAAACCTAAGACGTAACTCAGACTAACACAAGACATCGTTTTGTATCATGACAGAAAACAGACAAAGTACAGACACAAGTGCACCAACAGCCGGTTATCATACAAATGCCCTTATCGTACATTACGTACGCTACAATCTCAGCCGTCCGATCATCTTCACGCATTGAATTCGCATGTTGTTTTTTTGTACCACATGCGAAATTGTTACAAAAAACAACATGCTATTTCATCAAAATTATCACATACGAAATTGGTACAAAAAAACAACATGCGAATTCATCAAAAATTATCACATGCGAAATTGTTATAAAAAAAAAACAACATGCTATTTCATCAAAATTATCACATGCGAAATTGGTATAAAAAAACAACATGCGAATTCATAAAAAATTATCACATGCGAAATTGTTATAAAAAACAACATGCGATTTTAAAATGCGGGAAGATGATCTGAGGGCTGAGATTGAAGCGTACGTAATGTACGATAAGCAATATTGTACAGTACTCTTTACCTATATATATATATATATATATATATATATAGGATTAGGATCAAGAGTGAACAACATTATTGAGAGTGAACTGAGTGAACTAATCTTAGCCCTTGATCATTTTTTAGATTAAAAGGGTAAGATTGACATTTCCCAAGTATATTTAGTTAAAATCCCTTAATTTTCTCATATCTTAACTCTCTCTCTCTCTCTCTCTCATATTTAATTATTTCTCCATTATTTCTTTATCCATAGATTTTGTTTTAATTTTAACTTGAATATTGTTTTTCTTTTATTATCCGTATATATCTATAATATATTAAAAAGGAAAAGTGATGTACAAGATGGTAATTTTGCCATACGTATCAATTTTAAAGCAAAATGTACAAGATAGATCAAGCCACAAATTGAGATAATCTCCAAATTTTTAAGACGCCTGAGGGGCAACACAGAGATTTCATACATGAAATTCTAGAAGAACCCTACATTTATGTCTCTGATCTTCACATTTAATTAAGTTATTGATTAATTTCACCACCGTTCGTCCTTCTATCTACCTAAGCAGTTGATCGGTCCATCATTTTTTATATGAACCTGCAATCAAGATCACACACTAGAATTGAAGAACGTGCACGTGAGAATCTATACGAGAAGGTATGTGTTTGTGTTCAAATTTGTGAATTAGGGTTTTTATGGTTTCTAAGTGAATGTATTTTCCAGTCTTTCAAAAATTTCTTTAAAACTGTCTAATATATCACCAGATATTCAGTTTTGAAACATAAATGATTGTCATCCTTGCAAATTGAATTCTAATCAGTTATCAGTTAGCTATTTGATTTCGATCTTGTGTACATATCCATTTGAAATCGAGATGTTCTTACCTCAGGAGTATGTATTGTTTCAATTTTGTTGTTCACTTTATCACAACGTAATAAGGAATAAATTGCAGCATTTGAATGTCAATTAGGGAGTATATGGGGATTTAGGGCTCAAGAAGAATAAGGTTAAATGATGTAGAAAGAGATCACACACTAGGAATCTACTAACAAAATGTTTTGTATCTTCTTCTTTTTTTCAGGGTAAATTGTCCATAAGATGATTGCAAAAGATAAAATGTGGCTTTTGAATGATGATAATGATAACGAGGATTTATAATTTCTACTTTTGTCCCCAATTGTAAAGCTAAATTTTTGAATAATGTGTATCTTTAACATGAATTCATTCAAATGCCTATATAACTATTGAATAGGTGGGCAGGCTAATCGATGTTGTCCTCTCATCTATGGAACAACCGTGTTACCAGTTGAATGGTTGAAATTTGCAAGTGAGCAATTGTTCATTTCTGGGTGAGTTATTAATATTTTATTTTTATCTTCTTTTGTATATTAGTTTTGTGGTTGATGTGTTGATGATTTGCAACAGCAACTTCTCTTTGTGTCCAAATGAATGGCGCATTTAAGCATGCCTCGCAGGAAAACAATGATGATTCTTCTTCACTCTACATAGGAAAAAAAAAGTTATTTAAACAAGATTCTGTGTGAGCATAAGGTATGTTAAAACCTCTTTTCTACATAACTAGCTTTCAATAGGTTTTCTTTGTACACTAGAATTATAGAAATAAAATAAATGGCTCCATGTTTTATATTATATATAGGTGGCGTTTGGTATAGTTGTTTTTAATTTCTTAGACGTGACGTGGCAATTCTAAACTTGTAGATTTGGGCTATACCTTAAGTTATATGCATTATGGTAAAATGGAGACGGGTCAAAAGTCCACCATCAAAATGCATAAGAGCTCTTATGTATTTTTTTCTAGAAAGTTTCTGTAGTCATCTTTCTTTCCAGATACGAAAGAGCCAACATGCTCTCATTAATCCTGCTGTAATAATAGTTCTTCGCCTGGGTGCTGTTGGACATGGTGCTTCTCATTTGCGCAATCAAGATGGTTAGTTTCAATAGCTATTACACCTGGCAAATCGGGTGGGTCGGATCGGGTCATGGATCAAAACGGGTTCAGGTCAAAACGGGTTCGTGCCAAAATGGGTCAATTAAAAAAACGGTTGTTTTGGTTCGGGTTGAAACGGATTCGGGTTGAAATGGGTCCGGATCAGAACGGGTTTCTGGTCGGATTAATTATTCTGGTTATCTACCACAAAAGCATATTGAATATTTTAATAATATATAGTTAAAATCTGATAAAATGAGCAAATGGTTTCAATCAACAACACACCCATTTGTTTCTCTGTTAAAAACTTGTTTCTCTCTCTACTATTAAAAAATGTTTCCCTCTCTACTCAATTCTTTTCTAATCAGTGGTTTCTTACCTTCAATTTAACGTATCAAAGGTTTCTATTTAGCGAATAAAAGGTTTGGACAACAGTGTTTGACAGAGGTTTGAATGACGGTGGACGACGGAGGCGTGAACGATAGTCATAGACCGGGCGACTACAAGGCGGTAGGCAGAGCTGTACACAACGACGATTGTAAGTGGTCAGTCGACTGCGGCGATGGTGTTTGTTGACGGTGAGTACAGTGGTGGTGGTGTTTAATGGTATCACCGCGGTTGACGGATGTTGTCATGGCAGTGATGGTTGATGTCTGGTTATGGCGGCAGCTAAGGTTGGTGATAGTTACGGTGGTGGGGATGGTTGCGGTGGTGACTAGACTAGGCGGTCTCGTCTTGGTTTTGTAGCTTTGCATACTTCAACCTGTAAGCAATTATTCCACTACCCATCTTGACCCGTAAGCAAATCATTCCACGACCCATTCTGACCTATGGGATTTTTCTCTCCTCTAAAACTCAACCCATGTTAACCCATTCATGAACTTTTAATTGCCCAATATAACCCAATGTGCTTAAAATAATGACCCATATCAACCCAAAACTAGGTGTACGGGTCTCCTTTGTCGGGCCTACTTTACATATATGCGGTCTCGTCTTGGTTTTGTAGCTTTGCATACTTCAACCCGTAAGCAATTATTCCACTACCCATCTTGACCCGTAAGCAAATCATTCCACGACCCATTCTGACCTATGGGATTTTTCTCTCCTCTAAAACTCAACCCATGTTAACCCATTCATGAACTTTTAATTGCCCAATATAACCCAATGTGCTTAAAATAATGACCCATATCAACCCAAAACTAGGTGTACGGGTCTCCTTTGTCGGGCCTACTTTACATATATGCATATATAATGTATAAAATTTCATGTTTTGGCACATGGTTTACAAAATTAATTTAATTACAGGTAGAGTTAGATATATATTTGTTTAAAGATATACACTCGTTGACCGTGATGAGGAATGCATGGTAATTTTTGGTAAGACATTAATATTCTCCTTATTAGTATACCATAAATAATATGTTCTTTTAACCTTGACACTTGGTTTGGGTTTCGGTATGCCTTAGGTAAAGGACCGAGATCGAGAAGGAGCTGCAACACGAGTAATAAAGGCTACGGTGATCTGCAAGGTTTTCATTACAATTCTCAATATAGTAAGAATCATGTGTATGTGGATTCTTGAAGTCTGTCAGTTACAAGTACTTGAGAATTGGCATCCATATATATGATATATATTGAACTTCTATATAGATATAAAATAAATACTATATGGCAAATTTACTTTAGAATTTTAGTGACAGTTAATGTTAGACTCAAACATGTAAGAGTGAGTATGCATGCTTGCAATAACAATTTATATATGCAGTGTATATTTTGCTTGAATGAACTCAATATATGTAATAAAAGAACAGTGGCTTCCATCCGATGAGTAGGTTTAAAGTTAATGGCTTCTGTAACTTATCGAACTCTTATCTCAATATGTGTATAAGTAGGGGCGGCTTAATTTGACTCTATATTTGTATAACAGGCACAATGTGTTTACCAATGTTTTCAGAACCGGACCGGAGGTCGACCCGGTCGCCTTATGGGGTCAAAGGTCGGACCGGTCCGACCGGATTTAAGAACCGGACAATTTCTTAAATAATATATACATATTTAAAATTCTAATATATATTTGAGTGTTAAATATTTTTTTGTTTTATAATAAATTCATCTCTAATCTCTAAATAGATTAGAACTATAAGTATTAAAAGGGTTAGAGCTATATTTATGAGGGGGGTTTTTGAAAATAATATTTAACCCTAATATATTCATCTCTAAAATGTCAGCCGCTTTTCATCTCTCTCTCATATTGAAATGTTTCTATGCTTCTTCTTCATCTCTTATTCTTCTTAATGATTCATTAAACAAATCCATGGGGGAATCGAAGTATAGAAGCTGAACTATCAAAGGAATTGAAGATAGGTGAATGTAAATCAAACCTGATAGAGTTGAAATCTTTTAAGTTGAAACTTGAAATCTTGAATTGAAGAAGATGCACTTGAACAGAGAAGAAGAAGAGAGCACAGCAAACCGAAGGAAACAAGGACTGGGATGGAGGCGTGTTTTTTTGTTTGGAAAAAAAAAATAAATAACACAACCGGCCCGATTGACTGCGCAGACCCGCCGGCCCGACCGCCGGCTACCGGCCCGATCGGCGGCCCAATGTTGATAGCGGATTTGGGGCTGAACCGGCCCGGAGAAGATAGCGGTTCCCGGCCGGACCGGTCCGACCGGCCGGTCCGGTCCGGTTTTTAAAACATTGGTGTTTACATATCATATTGTACTATCTTTTTGTAAATTTACACAACTGCACTGCTCTTCACTATTGGGTGGACACATTTTGACTGGTTAGTAAAACATTGAGCATTTCATCAAGTGATCCATACAGTTACTTGAACATAAAATGAATGATAAACTAACTAATGGAAAACGAGTACGACACTGTAAATTGTCGACTCCGCAACAACGCGCGGGTTTACCACTAGTAGATAACAAAATACATTGTTTTTAACTTTTTATAATTTTTAATAAACATTAAAAAATTTCTCTGAGATTGAAATTGTAATTATTTTTGGGCATTAATTTTTTTTAATATGTGATGAAGTTATTTATTTTTGCATACTTGTGATATATTTTATTTTCATTAATTTCATAATTTTTATATGAATCTACTCATGTGCATGCTAAATATAATATATGTTGTTAATATACACATATGTAATCATTTCTGAATATAATACACAGATGTATAAAAGACTATACACATGTGTATAAACTAACAGCTGTGTATCTTGTATAAACTGATAGTTAGCGAGACTGTACACATGTGTATAAACTAACAGCTGTGTATATTGTATAAACTAGGGGTGAGCAAAAGTCCACACCCGACCCTATCAGAACCCGACCCGACCCGAGAACCGGAAATACATAAATGAGGGAACCGAATCACTACCCGAAAATACAGGGTCGGTTCCGGGTATGTACACAACCGGGTATGTCGGTCCAAGTTATAAACACCAACCCGACATTTTCAGTTGATTTATAGCTTGTTTGTGATGATATTAGAATGAATCAGAGCTATGAATGAAGAGATATATTCATTAAAAAATATGATTCAATTCAATTAGTTGGTGAGTGCAATGAGTTGCTAGAAAGCAAAATCAGTGATCAATTTGAGAAAACAGAGGAGAGGAGCTTCATTTACAAGTGAATGATATGAATCATCTTGAAATTGTGTCGATGCATCACTCTTTTTCAAATTTAAAGTTCCTTCATGTTTCTGATTGTACAGAGTTGACATACCTCCAATTCCAGGTTTCTATTTTAATCCGGAGTAAAATGCACAGATGGTCCCTGTGGTTTTGTAAAATAACACCTATAGTCCCTAACTTTTGGAAATTACACTGGTGGTCCCTGTGGTTCGACAGTTTGTTACTCGGATAGTCCCTGAAGTGGATAGATGTTAGTTTTCTCTGTTAAATCCATCTAAAATTACTTATTTACCCCTCCTTATCATCTCCCTCTTCTACACCTACAAACACAACTCATCACTGATCATCTCCAAACACAAATCAATTCCACAACAATGGCGACAACAACCACCCCAAAACCCCAACGATCACCTGAAGAAATTGAAGACATAATCCTCCGCAAAATCTTCCTCGTTTCCCTAACCGATTCCATGACCAATGACTCACGAATCGTTTACTTGCAGATCACGGCAGTCGAGATATTATCCGAAGGCGGCCACCTCAAACTCTCACGAGATTTGATCGAACGAGTCCTCGTTGATCGCCTCTCAGGTAATTTCGCATCCGCAGAACCTCTCTTTCAATACCTAATCGAAATTTATCGTCGTGCCCGCGAAGAACAAAAGAAAATTGTTAATATGAAAGATAAGTTAGTTGGGGCACAGATGGAAACAGTTGTGAATCAAGCGAAGAAGTTATCCGTTTCTTATTGTAGAATTCATTTAAGTAATCCCGATATGTTTCCGGATAATGATAGAAGTAGGTCTAATGTTTCCCCATTGTTGCCGTTGGTTTTCGGTGAGGTTAGTAGCTCAATTGATACGTTTGGTGGTGGTGGTGGTGTTGGTGCCTGTCCTGGTTTTATAGATGAGTTGTTTAGGGATACAGATTACGAGTCGGTGGAGCCGATATTGAAGCAGTTGTATGAGGATTTGAGAGGGATTGTTTGTAGGCGGTGGAGGGTTCAGGGCGGCGGTGGAGGTAGGTAGCTATGGTGGAGGTAGAGGTGGAGGTGGGTGGCTATGGTTGTTTACAAGGGATGGTGAATAAGATGGCCCACACTTTTAATAATTCATTGGTTTTTTATTTTTTATAGGGAGGGGTAAATAAGTAATTTCAGATGGACTTAACAGAGAAAACTAACCTCCATCCACTCTAGGGACTATCCAAGTAACAAACTGTCGAACCACAGGGACCACCGGTGTAATTTCCAAAAGTTAGGGACTATAGGTGTTATTTTACAAAAATACAGGGACCATCCGGGCATTTTACTCTTTAATCCGTGTGTTTGAGTTATTTCTTTGTTACTTCTCATTCCATTGCTGAATCATGCAAGTATAATTGTTTGATGTAGATTAAGTAGGAACTTAATAATTGATACGAAATTGAAAAATTATTTCTTGATTGATAGGATGTTTATGCTTCAATCTAGCGTTTACTATCCATGATTAATTTCGTTGCATGCCAAGTGTTCGATAAAATGTCTTAGTGAAAAAAATGACGAAATGTGTTACCAAAACATAGATAAAACATTGTAATTAAAAACTAATAATTCAAACATCCAAAAACTAAATAAGTATTAACAAACTTCAAACATAATCCAAAACAAATGTAAGAAATCCAAAAAAAAATCCAACAAATCCAAAGAAAACGAACTGAAACCGATACTACTTTAAGTCCTTTCTCCTTTTTCCGTATCCATCTCCAGCCATCCGTTAATCGACATCGATGTTCATGTGATCCGGTTCCACTTTATCATAAATTTCTACATGAAAAAAAGATATATATATAATGATAAATACAACGTAAACAACAAACTAAGGATGTGTATCGGTGTATGTCAAAATTACCATTTCCAATATCATCAAACTCTACCGAATCTTTGATGTAGATTTTATTTTTAATTGATGCACGAATCCAATCCTCGATACATATTAATGCCGCGACAATCGGAGTTGATAAAGAAGTTCGATAAGTATCGACAACTCTTCCGCCTGTACTAAACGCCTCCTCAGAAGCAACACTGGATACCGGGATAGCCAATATGTCTATAGTGATAGGAAGAAAATCTAATTAACAGTATCGTATTATTATAAGTAATAAAAATAAACTACTAATTAGTAAACATACCTTTCGCCATTTTCGCTAATACATGGTACTTTGAAAGATGCAGCCTTCCACCAACCCAGAATATTAAATCCCTTGTAATGGGCCTCCTCTCCGTCGTCTAGGTACCTCTCAAGTTCTGACTTGGTGTTATAAGATGTAGAACCGCCATCCGCTTTAAATTTTGTAAAAAAATCACTCTCTCCTTGTATTAGGTGAGTCGACTAATGGACCAGTTTGAACCTGACCCCAATCAATTTGATAGATTCTAACATTTTTGTGAAACGTTATGGAGGTGAAATCATATGGAGTGAAGCTGGAGTGAAGCTACTACTATGCAATCTACAGAAGAAACGGCAAATAAAGTATTACACGAGACTTGGGCCGTTCTTGTTCATTCGTATAACGATAGTAGTATCATAAGGTATTTTTAGTTAATTGTAAAGTTTTTGGTTCAAAAGTCGAAATTATATATAATTGTGCAAGCCTTGATTCACAATAAAAAACCATATCATATATAATTCAAGTACGTTCAAACACGAATTCAAGAAAGTAAAACAAAACATAAGAAAAAAACAATGAAATATTAAAGGCTTCATCAGTTCTTCTCTTGATCTTTTGCATTTTCAGCCACAATCGCTCCCTAATTGTCATTATTTTCTGCAAAAAAACATAATATAATTGATTTTAATTATATAGCATAAACGGATAACGTAAAGTAAACCATTAAATTGGTTCGATCATGTAATGTAACTACCAGGACGTTGCCGACATCTATTAAGATGCCTTATCAATGCGGTTATTCCGTTTTTTTACCCGGTCTGCAGCAACGACCGTTGCACAGTGCTTACATCTTGTCTTTTGATTCCCATGATCATCCGAAAACTTCACAAAGTCATCCCAAACTCTATAATTTAACGCACTTGTTCTCCTTCTAGCCATCTAAGTTTAAGTAGCAATAAAAACTAATATAATTCTGATAACACCATGTTATTTGTTTGTTATATCCGACATTGATCATTATGTTGATTTATAAACTAATCGCTGAATCTTTACTGCATAGTTTCAGGGAACCACGTAACTCAACCTCGTGAAGTAGCAACACTTCCAAAATTGATGAAAATTATTGAAGATTTATTGAAGAATTGCATTTAGTTATGATGATATGTTAGCAACTGTTTGTTATATATCGATATAGGTTAAGTTAGGCTAATGGGCTTTGGCCCAGATATGTTGTTTGTAACAAAATCACAAATTTCACTCGGTTCCAGATTGTTGGCTTCGGTTAGTTGTTGTTCCGTACCCGACCCGACCCGACCCGATACCCGACATACAACATTTACAAGAACCGAACAAAAACCCTATATACTATAATAGGGTCGGTTTCGGGTACTTTTCGGTTCGGTTCTCGGTTCTAGTCGGGTCGGACCTATTTATGCTCAACCCTAGTATAAACTGATACTAGCGAGACTGTATACATGTGTATACACTAACAACTATGTATCTTGTATATACGGAAACTAGTGAGATTTTAGTGATTTTAATTATATTGTTTAATAAATGCAATTTACAAAAGACACAAATACCCTTCTGTCATTTATTTTAAAGGGGAGTTACAACATATAATTACAATCTTGCCATTGTTTAATTGTTTAAAAATCTCTAGATGATGTAATCCAATGGCCCAGATTAGTTCACACAGTTCATTCTCAACCTAGTGTTCACTCTAGAACCCTACCCTATATATATATATATATATATATATATATAGGGTTAGGTTCATGCGAGAACCACCCTTATTGCGAGAACCGCGAGAACCAATGTGAACACAAAATAAAATCTAAAAAAAATAAAAAAACACTCATTTTTTTTAATATTTAAAAAAAATTGCTATATTTCGTTACCATTAAAAAAAAAAACTTTTTTTTTCGAGTAACAGATATCCATGCACATGTGCATATGTATCATTACTTCGACAAATTCGGTAATACGTTATCAGGAATAGGCAATTGCACTTTAATTTACAATACTATTCGTAATACACTACTTTTTACATTACCAATATTCAAAATGCACATGTGCATCATTAGGTATAACCATGATATAAAGTGTTTTGTTACAAAAAGTTTGTGATTTTGAATGGAGAAGTAGGCCCATATACATGTTTTTTTGTTAGTTATATCTAGTGGTTGATGGTTTGGTTATAGTTGTCAATTTATGATGTAATATGTTGATAGAATGGTATAAATGGTGTTTACATACATGTAATAAAGTGAAAATATTGGTAATGGTATTGTATTATGGATGGTAGGAGGTAATGGTAGTGTATTATGGATGGTATGATAGATGAAAGGGAAAGTGTATTCAAAGTAGTGTACCAAAACACCTTATTTCATGTTGATACATATAAATGCACGTATTATGGATGGAATGATAGATGAAAGAGAAAGTAGTATACCAACACACCTTATTTCATGTTGATACATATAGATGCACATGTGCATTTCTAATATTGGTAACGTAAAAAGTAGTGTATTACACGTGGTAGTGTAAATGAAAGTGCAATTGTCTAATATTTGTAATGAATTACGAAATCTATCAAAGAAATGATACAAATGCACATGTGCATGGACAAATGTGACTTGAAAATTTTTTTTTGAATTTTTTTTATTGTAAACAAAAATATAGCGATTTTTACAAAAAATAGTAAAAAAAAATAAAAAATTTTAGGTGTTTTTTAGATTTTTTTAGGTATTATTGTTTGTGTTCACACTGGTTCTCGCGGTTCTCGCAATAAAGGGTGGTTCCCAACGGATATTGCGAGAACCGCGAGAACCAATATGAACACAACCTAAAATAGCTAAAAAAAACTAAAAAAACCTAACCCCCACCCCCAAAAAAAACAAAAACCTAACCCCCCCCCCCCCCACACACACACACACACAAAAAACCCCCCTCCCCTACCCCCCAAAAACCTAAACCCCCTCCCCCCCCCAGCTAAAATGCTAAAAACTAAACCCCAAATAAACCTAAAAAAATCTAAAAAAATAAAAAAAATCTAAATTTTTTTTATGTTAAAATCGCTACTTTTAGTAGCAAATTTTTTTTTTTTTTTTTTGCCTAGTAAAAGTAGCGATTTTTTTATATAAAAATATGAAAAAAAATTGTGTGTTTTTAGCTAATTTTACGCATTTTTGGTTGTGTTCACATTTGTTCTCGCGGTTCTCGCAATAAAGGGGGGTTCTAACGGATCTTTGTCATATATATATAGGGGAGTGTTATCTTGAGAACGCTAAATATTGCGAGAACTGTGAGAACGAATGAAAAACCAATCAAAACCAATTTTTTTTTTAATACAAACCTCATTGTAATTAAGATAAAACATCAAAAAAAGAATTTACAACATCAAATAATTTATTTCTCCTTTCAAAATCACTCTTTTTAGATTTTTTACTTAGTGTAAATATAACAGATTTACACATGTGTAAATGTCAAACTTACACATGTGTAAATTTTCTTTGTTTACGAATTCACGTAAATTTAAACGTGTAAATTAAATTTCTAACATTGTATTCGAATAATAATGATAAGTGTAGAAAAAAATTTCGAATTTGAATTGTTTTTGACCAAGTTCTCGCGGTTTTTTCATTTGTTCTCACGGTTCTCACAATATTTAGCGTTCTCATTTAAACCTTCCCCGTTTTATATATATATATATATATAGGATTAGTTTTAACTACCATTTTTTGCTTCTTTTAATCTCAAGCTAAATAGATAAACCCAAGTATCTTAACTCAGAATAAGTGATTAAAAAAACAATTAAAAGGAGACCACTTACAAAATGTTTAATTTTAATTAAATGTTTAAATTCTTATTAAGTGACAAGGCATCACTCATATTCATAAATAACAATAAAACAGGTTAGCCTGAAAAACAACCCAAACACAACACGATTTTAAGTGAACCCGTCACAACACGAATAAGGTTACAACACGAATAAGTAAATGGGTCTGGTTAACTCAAAATCCATTAACCCATAAACCCAGCACTATAGACACCCTACTCAGCCACATTGTGTTAAACCAAAGTGCAATCCAAACGTTCAAACTTCAAACTTCGGTGACAACAATCATTCCATCAAGAAGAAATCCATCATAATCATACAAGGTAATTTATACATTCTTCTGAATCTCTTTAAATTCCTATTATATATATCTATGTTAACCACTGTATTTCTTGCATTTTTTATATTAATCTGATCATATGTTCATTGATTAGATTTTGAATAGCGATTTTACCTTCAAACATTTGGCCGATCAATAAAAATCAGGTATTTCCAGTTGCTTCTTGATGGTTAACTTTAGACAATAGTGTATAGTTTGAAAATTTCTTAATCAGATTCCGGTTGCTTGAACCTACACTGCCATAACTGATTGTTAAAAGTTCTCAAAGAACTTACATAGTTTGTAAGACCATAAATTTAACTCCAGTTGTTCATGCAGTTAATCTTTCCCCATCTTAGTTGTGTTGAACTTTCAGAATGCCAGTGACTTGCAAAATGTGAGCTTTTATCGACGTAGATAGTTCGCAGGAAAAAGAATGCTGGCGCACCTATGTTATCTGGTATGTGAGAGCCAATGTTATGAGTTATGATGTGAGCGCTCGCACAAACAAATTTAAGCACTTTGTGAATAGAACGCATTCTGCGGTTTGTTAGCTGTACCTTTCATGCAATCAAGTTATCTAGATACAAATAGTGGAACAAGGTGGAGTTTCAAATAATTATTAGGTTTAGCACAAGATTTATACTTTAACAAACTGCAAATGTTATAGATAATAATATCATTGGTACATCATAGAGAGGAACTTGAGTTGGGGTGAGGGGAGGGCTTGAAATAGAATCCAGATCTTTAACACTTAATTCACTGACTGAAAGGACACAGAAAGGCATCTTTACCGAATGCAAATCAGGTACTTGGTCATAGCCCTATGTGATTATCGAGCATCTAGTTGTGTAATTGTGACTTTATTGATTGAAACGGGAGATTTTGACATGATTAGGGTAGAATCGACTTCAGGCTTAGTCATTTCTATTAGAAAGCCAGGTTGTTTTGGTGGAGGCAATGCACCTTCACCGCCTAACATGTGAACCACAGACGACATACTTGGCCTGTAATCTGCATTCTGTTGCACGCATAATAAACCGACATGTATTGATTGAAGCACTTCAGAAGCAGTCCATGAGTCCCCTAAAGCCACATCAACCAGTTCAAGGGGCTTGCCTTCCTTGTAGAGTCTCCATGCCTAAACCATTTTAAAAGTCGGTAAAAAATCGGTTAATTAATAGTAACTAAATTTCTGATTACGACACTTACATGCCCGAGAAGGTTATCATGGTGATCTTGATGAGAGAATCCTCTGTTTTTCTTCCCACTCACGATCTCAAGCACCAAAACACCAAAGCTAAATACATCTGATTTTAGTGAGAAAAGCCCATTTGCTGCATACTCTGGTGAAATGTAACCCCTGTAGCACATTTTCACCCAAGTGAAACGATATATAACTATATAAGATATGTTAAGCTGTAGTTATCAGTATGATTAATACATTCTTACAGGGTACCGACAACATGGTTGGTATTGGCTTCCGTCTCATACTCTTTGAACATTCTAGCCAAACCGAAGTCTGATATTTTTGGATTCATATTGGAATCAAGCAAAATATTGCTTGCTTTTAGATCTCTATGGATTATTCTAAGTCTGGAGTCTTGATGAAGATAAACGAGTCCTCGGGCAATCCCATTGATAATGTGGTACCGTTGAGGCCAGTCAAGTAACATGGAGTTGTTTTCATCTGCACAAATTTGGTTTCTATGTTAGTTTGTATTACAGTGTTTAATACTTTAATTATTTAATCAAGTGTATGCTTTTCTATAAATTTATGAGCATCCAACCAAATAAAAAGAAGTCCAGGCTTTTGTTGGGCATGTATTCATAAATCAACATCATCTCCTCTCCTTGAACACAGCATCCCAAAAGCTTCACAAGATTTCGGTGCTGAAGCTTGGCAATACATATAACTTCATTCTGGAACTCAACTATTCCTTGTTTTGATGTCTTCGACAGCCGCTTCACAGCAATTTCTCCTCCTTCTTCAAGCACACCCTGAAGATCAGTACTCCTATTAGGTACGATTCATCTTTATATTTGATTGCTTGTACTACTTTCTTAAATAAGTTATCATTTTTCTTATACATCTATGTGAAAAAAAGACTTTAATAACCAACATATCATTAGAGAACCATGTCTGTAAGTAGATGTCTTTTTTGTTCCTTTGATTTGGAAATTTAATAAGAGTTGTGTACCTTGTAAACTGCACCAAAACCTCCTTGACCTAGCTTATTGTTGATTGAGAAGTTACTAGTGGCCTTAACTACCTCATTCAGGCTGAAGTATCGTAGGTCTGGATCTTGCTTCTGGTCCTTGTTTACTAAAGCTAATAAAATGTGAAGACACTAATAATTCAACTTACTTCGTTGTAGACTAACTATGTATACAGTGAATATGAACATGTTTTAGAAAATGGAAGCTTGAAACTCGCAAGGAAACGTACTTATTTAACTTACCTGTACCTTTATTATATGAGTTCTTCTTTCTCCAAGAATATAGTATCAGTGCAAAGCTGAGCATGACTACTGCTGATACAATTGGCAAGATCACTTTTAGATGTGATTTCTTCTTAGTGCCAGGTTTTGACTCTCCTGTAAAAAATGAGCTTTAATCCCTAGGTATTTGACAGAATATCAAAACCAAACAAAACCCCAATTGTAATCATATTTTTCTAGTAAAAATGATGGCACATAATCTAGTTAACTAAACCCCAACCGTTTTTTTTTAGCACTGGAAGTGTTAAATAGAGGTTTTTACATGCAACTTAAGGCATCCTAAAAAGCTAGTATTACAATATGTTTGAGTAACCAGATGATACATGACACATAGACTCAAAGATATCACAAATGCACTTACGAATTACTTTGAGGTTGGCCATTTTTATGTAGATATCCTGCCCTGAAACATCTCCTTGTGGAGCTTCTCTGATATCCATTAGCTCACCAGACCAAGTTAGACATCCGCTTTTGTCCCCTCTAATATTAGTATTTGCAAAAGCTATACAAGAGACATTGCTGGCGCAAACATTCTCACATTCCTCAAGGGACATGGATGTATTGAACCATGAAATCCGTGAGTCAGGCAATTTCAGGTTGGAGTACATTGTGAAATTATACTCTGTTTCAGGAGTCACATTTATTTGACGCCTACATCCACCTGACCAATCTCCTCTGGACCATATTTTAGGTACCCTGGGTTCAAATCCTCCAATACATGAACACGCTGGGTCATAATTAATTCTACAGATTCCATAAGGACCGCATAAACTGTACCGGTCACAAAAATCCTGTAATGTGTTTGCGTAATTCTGCCATGATTGTTTTATATCATTCCAAACCAACTGAACAAACTTTCCTTGTGGATCCATCATCATCCTTGTAACAAATGTATTAGTTACTAGTGTGGTGTAAATCTCTCTGTCAGTCACAACAAAGTCAAACGCGTTTAAGTTGTTTGGTCTCAGACTAAGCACCCCAGAAAACCCCAGACCATTCCAATACCCAATCCTTTGTTCAAGATTGTCATCTCTTACATAAAATAGCTGCGGATATCCATTGGTGTCCATCCAAACTGTATAAGAACCTAATGAAGGATCATCAGAAGTCTTCCATGATGTCAAGTTCCTGTGTATCCCAGTTACAAGGTCCACGCCGATTTTCATTCCTGGTAGCCAAGTGTCTCCAGGATGATCAAAGCTTTGCCAACTGATGTTGTTGCTGACTTCATCTCTGATGACAAGATTTCCAGTATCCAAAAGCTGTGCCACTGAATTACTATTTGTGGCTAGTTTGTATGATGTAGATGACCAAACTAAGGTATTGCTAAGACTAAGAATCTGTAGGCTTCCTTCATCACTGAGTTTGAGCATACTTGAGGCATCAAGAAGTGAAACCTCTCTATTAGCAACCCATACAATTGTAGGTGTTGATATTATCCTACGAGTATACCATATCCCCAAGTACCGTATAGAAGAATTTCCAGGGCTGAAGAACCCCAGTTCAAAGATTCCACCTGCTGAAACAATTGTGTCACCGTCTTTGAGGGTCTGATTTGGAAATATGGTGTCGTTAACAGCTGCACCACTAGCACCAGCTGTTATCAGGATGAAGAGCAGACCACAGCAGTAGAACAAAATCATGTTGAGGCGCTGCATGCAGTCTGATCTTCACTTTAAAGGCTGCTTTGTGTAATGAAGCATTAAAGACTTAAAAGAATCAAATTGTGAGCATAAGAACTTCTGTTTGCCTGCAATTCCAACTGATGCATTGGTTACTTGTACCATACATAAATCCAAATGTAGAAGACTTGGGTGACTTATTCTAGCCATCATTGTGGACTTAGAAAGCACTTTAGTATATGGTTATCATTGGTCTTCGTATCAATAAATGGATTATGAGGTGTTTGGAATTGACTTATAAACTATTTATTATGTGCTTGTGTTGAATACTGATTAGAGAAAATGAAATGTATGTAAATATACAAGTGAAGATTAACTAATTTGATTTCTAGACATTTCGTAATTAAATTGTTCCAAGTTAATTTAACTAGTGTATTTCGATTACGCGCATTGCGCGAAAGGCTTGGGCTAGTTTGCTTCATTGCCATACCTGGGATAGTCGTAAGTGTGTAGAAAGAGTCGACAACATAACTAAATAGATCGAGATAGCATTTGGGTGTGCCCTGCCGTTCCTTCTCTTAATCTTTCTATATCTCCCAGTTTTTACCTTTCATTGCTATAGCGGGATGTTGGTAGACAGGAGTAAACATAGATGTATTATAATTTGAATCATGCAAGTTTATTAAAAAGGTCACTCCAATTGATAAAAGATGTAAAAATGATGCAATAAATCTCATGTTTTACCCCAAAATAAACATATAACAGAGTACTTGGCAAGAAATGATAACATATAGCTCAATAGGCCCAGCTTACCAACTATGCAAGAAATTAGAACATCATGTGCTTGTTGGCTTCCATTAATGTAAGAAGATTTAGTTTCGGTCACTATGGTTCGAGTCAACAGGTTGCTCCCCTTGGTCTAAGTTCGCATCTTGATCCCTTTGGCGAGTCAACGGGTTGCTCTCCTTCGTCTACGTCAATGTGTCGGTCAATATGGTCCTAGTCCACAAGTTGGTGCTTTTGTCCAAGTTAACATCCTAGTCCACACGTTGCTCCCTTTGGTCCCTTGGGAATGAAGGCTTTGGATCTCATCATGTGAAAAAAGAATTATAGCATAAGTAGCAACCAGGTAATGTGAAAAGCCAAAAGATTTGTTGTTTATGATTAAGCTCACACAATTTGAAATTGCATACAATCAATTCTAATTAAATCAGAGAAAAAATTGTTAACCTCTTAAAAAAATTTATGATGTGTTTGATGTAAAGTGATTCTAAAAAACAATTTTGATTAGTATATGGGAGGTGACAAGTAACCAATTTTGTGCATTAAGGAGTTAATGTACGACCAAAAGGGGAAACTAATAATTATACCATCTCTTTGTTGTTAGCTTGCAGTGAATCAGCCCACAAAAGATATTTTGCAATACAATAAGCTCGCAGAGCTTTTTCTGCACGATGCTAATAACCATAAAGAAAAAAAACAAATGTGATTAGATGTCTGCACGAGGCTACCTAAAGAGATTAACAGTTTAAAAGTAGCATTTCGAAACACCTTTTATCTTTAGGTATTCGAGTATAGACTTGTTCAGATTCATCGCCACTGTCTTCATGCAGCCAATCTTCAGTCTCCTTCAGACTGCTCATGATTACGTCCTTCTCTGAGTTTGTGGCAAAGCTATTGTAGGCACTCAAAAGCTAAATCACACACATTGCGTTAATTTATATGAACTCTAAGAACTAAAATGACAACTTTATGAGGTTATCCTAACAGACTGAGTACCTTGCTGGCTTGCTACGGGTCTTATAGACATAGGACTCGGTGCTGTTTCTTTGCTCCACCTTAAGATCTTGCTCTGCCAAAATCTTTGCTTTCTTTTGCGCTTCAAGTAACTCGTCATGTATTCTATTTCATACTTGAGCTTACTACCATAGTTCCAGATGTAGATTATAAGAAACATAACTATACCGAACACTAGTATGATCTGACTTAACGAATCTGACTTAACGACTGATGTAATGCTAGGCTCCAAAGTCGCACCCTATCATTTAATGGCCAACCTGTGTACATCTGCAATGTCAATATGTTAAAGATAAGACCATGGGCAAATGCAGGCTACTTAAGGGTCAAAACAAACCCAACATGCTAATACTTTTTGCTTGGCAGATTATATAAACTAAAATAAACCTTGGGCAACTTTGCAACGTGTTTAAGATTGACCCATTTGATTCATTTTCTTTTATAAATTGACGTGGCCTATTTTAGATCAACCGCAACCCAAATAGATTAAGTAAAGAGGTTAAAACTTCCAGAGGACGGTAAAAGTTGTACCTTGAGCAAGTCAAATCAAAGTTTCAAGCATTCGAATAGTGGTTCTTGCTGCATTTGAAAAGAGATTAGATATAAGGTTAAGAGAGAACATAAAAAGATCTCAAGGCAGGGGTGAAACCTGCATTTTCTGTTGCAGATCTTTTGTTGTATTTTCGGTTTCACCCTTTAGCTTGTGCAATTACTCAAGATTAACGAAGATTTTTTCTTTTGCAACAACATAGCAATATTTTTCAAATTTCTAGGTTTCGCAAGCCAATGGCAACTTGAATCACAAAATACTGAGCAAATTATGAATGTTGATATATCGGCTCTCTCTAAAATCCTGGTAGTCAACTACTAAATTACGTTAAAATTCATGAACATATCTGCAACAATATATCATAATCAAAACCCTAAGGGGGTGTTTGTTTTTTGTTAAAAGATCTTCAGGACCTCTTATGTCTGCCCCATACAGACCACGCGCAGACGTTTGAGTCTGCAGTGTGTTTGTTTTCTCGAATACATTTCATTAAAAAAGGTCTGCACGACCTCTTTTTGGTGCAGACATGGATCAAGGTCTTCATACCTCTTCTCCTTTTTTTCCCCAGATGCAACAACTGCCCTAGTTCCTTCTCCCCTCTTCCACCTACGTCGTCGACCACCCCATCTCCTCCTCCACACCACCGGCCACCCCTCCTCCTCCTCCACACCGCCGACCTCCTCCTCTTCCCTCTCCGCCGGCCACCCCTCATCCTCCTTCCTCTCTGCCAGCCACCCCTCCTCCTTCCTCTCTGCCTGATCTCTCTCTCTACTCTCCACCAGAATATACCTTTTCCGGTAACCTTCCGGTCACAATCATCTTTCAACTAGGTTTACGGCAACGTTTCAGTTAGCGATCTCGTTCGATTAAACAAAACCGACATGAGTACCGGAGACCTTCTCATCATCGAGCCACAAAAGCTTCGGTTTGCTTGTAAGAATTCAGATGAAACCACTGCTTCTATTACTTTATTTCATGTTTCCTGTTCTGATTTAGGATATGTTACCTTTGCGCATATCAATTTGTGGTTTGATTGTGTGTTGTATAGTTGAATTGAAAAAGTAGATCTCATGTCTCATATTTAAATTCTGAATTTTGATTATGTGAATAAGTTGATTATTGGTGTTTAAATTCTGAATTTTGATTATGTTAACAAGTTGATTATAGGTGTTTAAATTCTGAATTTTGATTATCTTAATAAGTTGATTGATGTTATGAAGATAAAAAACAAACAGTCTTCTTCTTGCAGACTGCAGAGGTTTAGTCCACCTCTTCAGCTATAGATGTCTGCAGATGTGGTCCGCAGACTACAGACGTTTTACCTCTGAAAAAACAAGCAGCACCCAAATCTTTTAATGAACAACAAAAAAAATCAAGAGTGGTAAGGAATATTTATTAATACCTGATGAACTGTGAAGAATGGTAAGAAAGATCGAAAGAAGGGTGGAGATAATATGAAGGAAAAAAGAAGTAGGAAGCAATTGTATTTGAAAGAAGGAACGACATACAGATCTGATCCGGTACCGGAATCCCGCCGGAAACCCATATCCATGACCGGTTTCCACCACCGTAGCCGCCAGCCACGTCCCTACCACCACCTTTGTAAATCACAACCATCAAGGATGTCCGTCGTCGCTTTGGGACCGTCGGTTGTGCAGGGTTGAACAGTCGGAACCCTAGAGCCACCACCACCCTTTAGCGTGAATTCTGACGGCGGGGAGGGAGGCTTCTCTCTATATCCTGTTCTGGCTCTTTTCTGTACAATCCGAATCAACACGTAGCTAGGGAGAGATGTTGGTGGCTGTTATAGAAACAACCATCTAGCCCTGTAACATAGAGCCAGACAAGTGTGTCACTGTTCATTCAGTTTACTTATTATCAGATTAAGATTCTAGCATATCGACTTTCATACCTGTAAACCCTTAAACAATTAAAATTCTTAAATTAACATTACAATTTATATATATTACAAATACGAATATCAAACTTCAATTGTGAGAGACTTTCACTGTTCATAGTTTCTTTTCAATTTTTTTAAGTGTTAATTTCACGTCTTATACTATAAAAACATACATCTAATAGTTTTAATTCATCTCTAAATGTAGTGACTTGTCAACCTTTTTTCTTTTAAGTTTTATTTTCCCGGCTTTTGCTATAAATAATATATGCTTTAAACTAAATACCTTTAATTCATCTCTTATACTATGAATAATCTACGCTTTTAATCAAAATCATAACCGGTTCATAGCCGATTTAAAAAAAAATCTCTAATACCAACCTACAATTAATAAAAACCCACTAATCAATTACTAGTTATTCCTCGATCGGTTATTAGCTGGTTACGATTTCAGTTAATAACTAGTTATTTTGTGCACCTCTTGTGGTATATATAAATCCACATATATAATTTATAAAGTTAATTTATATTTGTATAGCGTTTTGGCCCATTTTGTTGACTGGATATGTATAGAGGTGGGCAAAAAACCAGATTAATTAACTGGAATTGGAACCGCTTCTTAACTGGTATAATATTAACATGTTAGTGGTTAATTTTAACCGTCTGTTAGTAATCGGTTATTAATAGTTAGTATAGAAACCGGTAGACTGGTTAACCAGAAAATTCAAAAAAAAGGCAAAAAAAAAAAAAAAAGTGGTTAACCGGTTAATTTAGCGAACCGGTTAAAGTAATTAACCAGACCAGTTAAAGCATTAATTGGTTAAAATCAAAAAGTCAAATTAACCGGTATAACTGGTTATTGAAATTAACCGGTTTGTGCACCTCTAGATATGTATACCATATTCCACTCAATTAGACAACCCATGTTTCTTGGACCAATACAACAGTTTAGCACAACAACCTACTTATAAATTGGAATTGCCAAAACTAAGGGACTCTCTTGTTGTGCTTGAAGATATGTAGATCATATGGATGATGAGGATGGTTTTCTAAAATCGTTTATAAAGCTATTCACTATTACCATTAACTCACCATATACAACTGTTGGGATTGAACCCTATCAGAGGAACAGATAATTAAAGCCAAAACTGGATCAGAGCAGTGGATCCAGAATAAGCAAATGTTATGTATACAGGTCTCTCCCTTTGAAAGTGGTTTCAACATCTGCTGACCTTCTATCTACTGAACGGTACAACTGCTGACCTACAACTACTGATTAAGTCAAAGACTGATGAAGACTAAAGCCCTGCTGTTCAATCTACTGCCTTGAGTCAAGCACTGCTGGGTTATATCAAGTGCTGCTGGGTTCACATCAGTGGAAGGATTCAGCAGTAGTTTAGTTTGTCTTTATGTAATGTATTGTAATAACAGTTGTTAGCATAGCAGTACTTGTATAGATCAGAGATTAGAGTTTGTTAGGAGGTTAAATGTCACTTTCATGGTGACGTCAGCAAAGATGCCACAGTGGTTTGTCCGTGCCTATAAATAAAACAGTACCCTGTACTGTTCTATTAGCTCTTCACCATCTTCTTCCTGCACGAACAAATCACAGTGAGCTCAGGCTGAGGGGGAATTTGTTACATACATGCAAGTGTAATCGTTGAATGAAATAAATTCAATCATTCGGTTCATTGTTGAAAGCAATTCTCCTGTTTGATTGTGTGCAAAGTTTGTTTCCATTTATTCCGTTGCATTACTTGTTCATTTTCCATCTTAATTCAAGCGTAAAACACAATCAAAATCAAACTCAGATCCTAACTATTGGTATCAGAGCTTGGACAGTCAAATTTGATTTAACAATCATTTTGACATAAATAGTTCAGCTCACAATCGTTGATACTGATAGTTTGTTCGTTTTGTTGAAAAACAGAGCAAGGTTTAATCACCATCAAAGTTGATTAATCAGTGCCTGTAAAATAACCCGGATGACGTCACAATCACAAGATGATAAGAATAACATTGGCTCTCTTTTCAAACCACCCATGCTTAAACGTAATGAATACAACATCTGGGAGAGAAGGATGGGTCACATCCTTGCTCAACAGAACACTGGATGTTGGAGATCTGTTGTTTTTGGGCCCCATGTTCCTATGGTGCCAAGCGCTGAGGATACAAAGAAGTTCAAACCTAAAAAACCTGAAAACTATACTGAAACGGACTTTCAAAAGTTCAAACTCGATGCCAAAGCATTTAGCATCATAACATCTGCATTACCCAATGAGATCTATGCTGGACTGGTACATTGTAACAGTGCCAAAGAGCTATGGGATGCACTGAAGGAACAGTTTGGGGGAATGGAAGAAGTTATTGAAAACAATAGGGAAATTCTGAATCAGCAGTATGAAACATTTTGTCTCATCAAGGGTGAATCATTGACTCAACAGTTTGAGCGATTCAGTTGTCTCACTAGTGAGCTAAGACTTGTTAAAGTTACATTTCCAAATTCTACACAAAATAGCAGGTTTCTTAGATCACTACCAGAAAAATGGGATACCATTGCATTTGTTACTAGAAATTCTGCTGAGTTCAAAGATCTGACCCTGACCCAACTTCATGGTAGACTCCTGACATATGAAAGGGAGTTAAACCAGAAAAAGAAGTTGCAAGAGTCTGGCAAAGTTGCTGATGATTATTCATTTGGTAGCACAGCTCTTTTTGGTCAGGAAGAATCTGGTAGCAGTAGTAAGGATCAGAGTTATGATCATTTTATTGATATAACTGTTGGTGGAAATTTTAACAACTCTGATTCTCACTCTGCAAATTATGCCTTCACTGCAAATTGTGAAAACCAGATGTCAGATAACTTGTGTTTTGAACTCAATGATTTGCAACACTTTGATCCCACTGACTTAGAAGAGATGGACATTTTGCATCAATTGGCTTTGCTTAGTGTAAGAACAAGCAAATTCTACAAAAGAACAGGGAGAAAATTCCCAGGGTTACATGGGAATTTAAAGGTGGGGTTGGATAAGTCAAAAATTAAGTGCTCTAAGTACAATAGGCTAGGTCATTTTGCTAGGGAATGCAGGAGTCAAACCACTGGTCCAATAATTACTCATCCCAGCTCAAACCCTAGACCACAACATCAAAGCACTGTGCACTATACCCAATATACCCCTGCTGCCCATGTTAACACTGCTCACTATGCTGCAACCCCTGTGCCTGTGCATTATGTTCAAACCACTGTTCCACAAATTCAGTATGTTCAAACCCCTGTCCCTCAGGCACAAGTGCAACCTGTTGCACCTCAACAAGCTGCTCCAACAGTGGTACAACCAGATCAACAAATCTTTTTCACCCAAGGTTTTGTTGACTGGAGCAGCATGCCTGATGAGCTTGGTGATGAAAATTTTGCACTCTATGCTTTTAATGATCCTTCTAATGATGAATTTTGTTTGATGGCATTAGAGTCAAAACCAGAAGGGGTAGAAACTGAAGGTGAACAGCTAAGTGCTGAAACAGTGGATGAAGTGGCTGAAGCAGTGGTTACTGCAGTTGCTGGTGAACTACTGCTGGGAGAAAATACAGAAACCCTGAGTGAACCACTGTTTGACCCCTGGTCCAAAGAAGACACAGAAGAGAAGGAAGAGAAGATGGCAGGTGAGAAAGAAGTTAGAGTTGATGAAGAAGGTGATCATCAATGTGATTGTGCCATGATGGCTACTGCTAAGGTATCACCTCAAGTTCTTGAAAAACTGTGTTCAGACAAATGCATTATTGCATTTGCTAACATCAAAGAGGTAAATGAAAACCTTAGGGATAAAGTCTTAACTGATGAAGTCAAATTTGAAAAGTTATTAAAAGAACTTAGAAACAAATTGACTGAAAAAGACAAAGAAATCAGCAGTCTCAAAGAAGAGCAGAGCATAACCAACACTCAACTCCAAACTATGGTAGAAAAATACCAAGTTTGTAAAAAGGAGTTGGAGTCCACCCATATCACTTGTGAAAGATGGGTGGAATCTTGTAAAGGGTATGAGGTTATGCTTGAGAAACAGCTTGAAAGCAGTGTCAAGTTTGGTGTAGGATATAGAAAATATGATGAACTTGTAAACACTGCTGCAAAACAAGCTGGTTCATCTGAAATTAAACCAACCAACAAGAATGGCCAAGAGGTTAAAATAATCGACAAACTTGGTAACAAAATCACTTTGGAAAGATCTGTGGGGTCCTCAACTTTTGAGGAAATTGAGAAATACCAATTTAAACCCACATGGTCTGATGAGTGTGACATTCTTGAAAATTTCAAGCCCATGGATTTCACAACCACTGATGGTGTCACAGCTCTAAAAGCAAAGGTCATTCCTATCAAAGATATCCCAATAGTGGTTCAAAACTTTGTTGCTAAGGAGTCTGAGAAAAGGAAGAAAAGAGAAAAGATCAAAAACCTGTTTTGTGATTTTTGTGAAAACATAAATCATCTAACAAAAGACTGTTTTCATCTAAAAGCATATGATCTAAACAAAACAAGTGTCATTGTACCTGCTGAAAGCTGCACCATCTGTGGAAAAACAAACCACAAAACTCAAGCATGAGTGTAACTAAAAAACTTTGATGTAAAAAGGAATGAGTACACTGCTAAAACATCCTTGAGTCCATCAACATCATCTGTCAAATTCACCAAGAATCAACCACTGTTTAGTCCAAACAGCTGTTACAAAACAGCTGAATCAAACATCTGTCCAAAGAGATGTTCAAGTGACTGATGCACCCCCTGCCAACCAATTCAGAAAAGGCAAGGGACAATCATCTTACCAAAGGATTCCACATGTTTATGAGACCTACAAAAGGCCCTCTAAACCAAGAGTGAACAGGCATCCTTTTGGATATCAGCAGGTGATCGGTCAAAACCCACAACAGTGGTTAGAGAGAAACAATCCTAAAACTGTCCAAACCCCTGACCTAACCACTGCTCATGCATCTGATCTCATCCCAGACACTGTTGAGACCCCATCCAAAGCCGTATTGGCTTTGGAGACCCTAATGTACTAATCCTTTTACTTCATGTGCAGGGAGCTTCTGCATGCTTAGATAGCCTTTGGTATGTAGATAGTGGAGGCTCCAGGCACATGACAGGATGTATAGCCCTTCTCAAAGATTTCAAAATCCATGGAGGGGGTGATATATCCTTTGGTAATAATAGTAAAGGGAAAGTTTTGGGGTCTGGTACAGTACAGTTTGGAAATGTAAAATTTGAAAATGTCAATCTGATAGACAATCTAAAATTCAACCTCCTGAGTGTTTCACAAATGAGTGATAAGGGGTATGGATCATTCTTCACAAAGGAGTGTTGTAGGATTGTTGGACCAGAAATGGTTGAAAAGATTGAAGCAATAATAAAAACTGGAAAAACCAAACTTGTTGCTCAAAGAAGTGGCAATGTTTATGTGGTGGATATGTCAAAAGAGAGCCCCAGAACTGATGCCTGTCTGTTCTCAGCTGCATCAAACAAAGAGACAGAATTATGGCACAGGAGATTGGGGAACACAAATCTCAAGACAATCACTGTCATTTCAAAACAGGGGTTAGTAAGAGGTTTACCTCAAAAACTGTTCACCTGTCCTGAGCATTGTGTTTCCTGCCTAAAAGGAAAACAACATAAAAGCTCCTACAAATCCATTGGTGAGTCCAAAACAACCAAATGTTTGCAAATGTTTCATATGGATTTGTTTAGCCCAGTTAAAGTCATGAGTCTTAAGAAAAAGAAGTATTGTTTGGTTATTGTTGATGACTTTTCTAGGTTTACATGGACTTACTTTTTACACTCAAAAGATGAGACTGCAGGCATTCTGCAAGACTTTGTGAAACAGGTTGAAAAGCAGTTTGACCTTCCAGTAAAAATCTTCAGAAGTGACAATGGCACAGAGCTCAGGAACAAGGAGTTGGATGATTTCTGTGTGTCAAAAGGAATTGTGAGGCAATACAGCATTCCAAGAACACCAGAACAAAATGGGGTTGTTGAAAGAAAGAACAGAACTTTGATTGAGGCTGCCAGAACCATGCTTGCTGATTCAGGTTTGCCATTAACTTTTTGGGCAGAGGTACTAAACACTGCTTGCTATGTCCAAAACAGAGTTTTAATCAACCCCAGGCATCAAAAGACTGCCTATGAACTGCTGTATAAAATAAAGCCATTGATTTCATACTTCAAAGTTTTTGGCTGCCCATGCTTGATTTTAAACTTAAAAGATTCCATTTCTAAGTTTGCAGCCAAAATTGATTGTGGTTACCATCTGGGATACTCAACCACTGCTAAGGCCTACAAAGTGTTTAACACAAGGACCAAAACAGTGGAAGAGACGTTGAATGTAAAGTTCAATGAACTTTCATCAATGAAAATCCCAGCAAATCCTGCTGAATCATTTGATCCTGATAAATTTACCTTTGAAAATACTGCTGTCAAGACTAACAGTGCAGGTCCATCAGAAGATTCATCACCAGACTATGGGTATGAAATCATCATTCCTCAACAAAAGTCTGGCAAAATGGGAAGAGCCGCAGATGTTCAAAACAGATGTCAAAGCTCAACCACTGCTACCTCAACAGTTCTTGACCAAAGTAGCCCTTTAACCCCTGCTTCCACATCATCAAGCACTGTTGATAAAATTCCTCCAACAGTGGATCAAAGTCAGCATGTGTCCACACCTTTACCTCCTATTCCACTACCTTTTGAAGCCACTGCTGGATCATCAAAGTCACCAGCAGTGGTTAGCTCAGATGATTCACATCTGCAGCCCTCCCCACTTAATGCCATTGTTCCATACCAAGGAGAGCTCATCTTCTTAAAATCTCATCCACCAGACCAAATTATTGACAACATCAATGAAGGGGTGCTCATAAGAAGTCAATCCCAAAACATTTGTCTTTTTGCTGGTTTTCTATCTCTCCATCAGCCAGTCAAGTACCAAGAGGCACTAAAAGACAATAGCTGGGTAGAGGCCATGCAAGAGGAGCTCTAACAGTTTAGAAGACAACAAGTTTGGGAGCTTGTTCCATTGCCAGAGGGTGTAAGTCCTATTGGCACAAAATGGGTCTTTAAAAATAAAACTGATGAAAGGGGTATTGTTGTCAAGAATAAAGCCAGGCTTGTGGTTCAAGGGTTCAGACAAGAAGAGGGCATTGACTATGATGAAACATTTTCCCCTGTAGTAAGACTTGAAGCAATCAGACTATTTCTGGCCTTTGCTGTCAACCACAACATCAAGGTGTACCAAATGGATATCAAATGTGCATTCCTCTATGGTAAAATTCAAGAGGAGGTTTATGTTTGTCAACCTCCAGGTTTTGAGGATCCATTTAATGCAGATCATATCTACAAGCTGAATAAAGCTTTGTATGGCCTGAAACAAACACCAAGGGCCTGGTATGAAACTCTTTCCACTTTCCTATTAACCATTGGTTTCACAAGAGGCAGAATAGATAAAACTTTGTTTCTAAAATGGAGAGGAAAGGATTTGATGATTGTCCAAATTTATGTGGATGACATCATTTTTGGAAGCACATGTAATAAAATGTGTGAAGAGTTTAGGCAACTCATGACAACTGAGTTTGAAATGAGTGCAATGGGTGAACTCCAGTGCTTTCTTGGTCTCCAAGTAAGGCAACTGCAAAATGGCACTTTTATCCATCAAGGCAAATATGCCAAAGAACTGTTGAAGAAATTTGAGATGGATGATTGTAAGCCATGCAGTACACCCATTGCAACCAATAAAGTAATCATATCTGATGAGAAGGATGAATTGGTTGATCAAACTTTGTATAGAAGCATGATTGGGACTTTATTGTACCTAACTGCATCCAGGCCAGACATCATGTTTGCAACATGTGTTTATGCTAGATCCCAATCAGCCCCTAGAAAGTCAAACCTTAGTACTGTAAAAAGGATATTCAGATACCTAAAAGGTGCTCCCACACTTGGTATCTGGTATCCAGCTGATGGTAAAATTGAGCTTTCAGGTTTCTCAGATAGTGACTTTGCGGGATGTGACAAGACAAGGAAGTCCACTTCAGGAGGGTGCCAATTCCTAGGCAATTGCTTAGTGTCTTGGCAAAGCAAAAAGCAAGTAGTTGTTTCCACATTCACTGCTGAGGCAGAATATATAGCTGCTGCAAGCTGTACAGCCCAACTGCTCTGGCTTCAAAATTAGTTGCTGGATTTTGGTATCACTGCCTTAAAAACACCACTCATGTTGGACAATCAGGCAGCAGAAAATATCATAAAAAATCCAGTTTCCCATTCAACCACCAAGCACATTGACATCAGACATCACTATGTGAGGGATTGCTATGAAAAATGTTTGATTTCTCTGCACCATGTCCCAACTAAGGATCAGCTGGCAGATGTGCTAAGAAAAGCATTAGACACATCCACCTTTGAAAGCTTGATATCTAGGATTGGCATGCTAAACATGGAATAACAGGCAAAATCCTGTTTTTCTATGCATAAAAGCATCAAAATGTTTTCAGAAAATCAAATATCCATCCTTAAAAATAGTTAAAATGAATTTTTCATTAAAATCCTTAAAGTCTGCCATAACCACTGCTTTGTTCAAAAGTCTGTTCTACTTAAAAATCTGTCCACTGCTGAAAGTCGACTCTTGCTCTCTCATTTCTTTGATAAGCACTGTTGTTCAAAATCAGTGTTTTATCCACTAATATGCTATCCACTGATAGTAAAAATCACCCACTGTTCTCATTATTACAGTTATGACCACTGATCTTGTTTCATCAGTGGTCTTCATAAAAAGAGTTGCCGTTTTCTTCATCAGGGATTGGCACGTGGACAGTACATTGTGGTCAGACCTTTTGTAACCGCTGTCACGTCAGCATTCACTTTTTCTCTATAAAACCCCCCTTCAAAACCCCAAACAGGGTTTTACTGTCGAATTGAATTCTTAAAAATTCCTTTCTCAAAGCAGTTTTCATCTCATTTCCTCAAATTTCTTCACAACCTTCTCCGATCGTCTTCTCCAAAATGACAAAATCGAAGTTATCCGCAACATCCACTTCAAAACCTTTTCGCAAAAAGGCCGCTCAAATGGCTACACCCATCGAAATCCCATACAAAGCACCTCACAATTATCTGGGTCTTTTGACAAAACTAGGCACAACAGATGCTTTCGATTCCATCATTGACATCATGTCTGCATCAAAGTATAAAACTTTGTTAACAGCAGATGCTCCAATATACTTGGACACCCAAAGAGAGTTTTGGAAGAATATTACCCTTGACAAACAAGGCGAGGATGTCATAGCCATTAACTCTTCTCTAATGGGTAAACCTGTCAAAATCACACCACAATCCATCTCGAAAGTTTTTGAACTCAATGATCAGCAAGGTAACACTTCTTTTCCCAAAAATGAGTTAAAAACTGATTTCCTTGAAAGGGGTTATGCAGAGCAAATAAAAAATGATACCTTACAAAAAGGTAATTTTCCACCAGCAACAAGATTTTTGTTCCATACTCTGCTTATGTGTGTTTCAAACAAAACCACTTCTTTTAATGAGATACCATTAAAGGTCAAAACCTGGGATATGTTATTCTTCAAGATGAGAATTTCAATTACTCCCAGGAAATCTTTAATGATTTGGTTAAAAATGTTGATAAAAAGCCATTCTTACTTTTTCCAAGATTTCTAAGCTATTATTTTGAAAAGAAATTTGGTAAGGATGATGCTTCTGCAATAAAACAAGGTGCATCTTTTCAAATAAACAGCTTAACTGCTGAAACTTTACAAGAATGTCAACACCTTGCAAAACACAAGCAGAGATGCCTGAGCAGAATTTAGCAGATACCACTGCTCCTCAGGTATCTGCTGTTGAGCCCACTCCTCAAGGTGATCATAGCAGCAAAACAACTGATTTGAAACCCACACCTAAAATCACCAAAAGGCCAAAACAAAAATCTCAAAAGCCCCCCCAAACCTATAAAAAAGGCAACTCTGGAGGATGAGATACCAGAGCAACTACCAGTGACAACACAAAAGTCACAAGAAACCACTGCTGCTACTTCCTCACAGCAGTTGGTACACATATCTCAACCTATGACTGAAACTCCTCCTGCTTCTTCTAGAAAAGAACAGGTTGTACCAATAGGGACACCACAATATGATGCTCTAGAATCACTTGCTTCCATCATCCACAGCCCAATGCCCGGGGCCAATTCTCTTTCCACACCCAACCTCACCTCCACAATTCCCCCACCAACTAAATTATTGTTGGATGCTATTGATCTGAACCAGGCAAAAACCAGTCCTTCTCACTCACCTATCAATGAGAACATACTTCAAAAATTACTGGGTCTGATGTATCAATCATAGCTAACCCACCAACAAGACCTGAGGAGGTTACACCCCTTGAGTTACAAGTAACTCTTGGTGGTAATCCAAGTGAAGCAGCCACTACAATTGCTGAACCCACTGGTTTGCATTTGGACAATGGTTACATTAATAAGACTTTCTTGGAGGCAATTCCTTCTATAGCACCTCTGATAACCACTAGTGAGTTTGTTTTGACCACTGGTACCATCAAAAGGTTATCAAGTGTTGAGGGAAGAAGTCCCCAGTACCGAGAAAAAGGGGCATCAGTGGATGACTATTGGAATACATTCCCTAAGTCAACCACTGTTCAAACCACTGTTAGTGGGAAATCAGATGATCCCATTAAGTTGGGTGATGGTTTAAGGTACCTAGAATTGACGGATAAAATTGACAAATTGGATACCTCTGTTGCAGAAATCAAAGAAATGCTGCAACAGTTGTTGACAGTTCAAAAGGTGCAACCCACTGCTGTTCCAGCTCAAGCACCTGCTCCACCCCAAGCACCTGCTGCAAATGAGTTATGGACTCTATTTCAACCCCTGCTCCAACAACAGCGACAAATGGTTGATTAGCAGCATGCAATACATGTTCAAATACTGAGAAACATGATGGAGTCAAGGTTTAAAGACACCCAAGCTAACATCAAGGCTATCAAGGCTAATATATTAAACACCACTGGCACTGCCCCTCCCACTGTTCTCTTCCTTGATAACCCCCTCTCCAGATAATGCCAAAAAAGGGGGAGAAAATCAAACAGTGGAAGAAGAAGGGAATTGATGATGGTCTTTATATTGAACCAGAAAAGGAAAATATGACTAAAAAGATCCCTTTTCCAGATGGTAGCAAGAAGATGGATGTCACCACAAATGCACTTGCTGAAACAGAAGCAAGTGTAAAAAGGGATAGACAGGCTAAGGACAAAGCCAGGTAGGAACAGGAAAAGAAAGCTTTTATAGAGCTGAATGCATAGGGTCCTTCTGAACCTATGGATGATGAAAATCCAAAGGATGAAAAGAAGAAGCCCACTAGACAAGTGAGGCAACCCAAACACATACCATCCAGAGTACAAAACATGCTTCTAAACCACCTACTAAAGACTCCAAACCTCAAACTGCAACCCAAACAGCTGTTGTAACTCCTGCTGTATCAACAACTGTTGATACTTCAGTAGTTTCAACAACTGCCAGCCAAACACCTACTATCTCTTCAACACACACTACTTCAACACACACCACAACCACTGCCTTACCACCACCACCAAAAATCATCTCACCACCAAAACCACCATCACCACTAAAAACAACCTCACCACCATCACCTCCTGCTAAAAAGCAGAAGACATCAGATGTTACAACATCTGTTGTAATGACAACAGTGGTTGAAACACCAGTTGTTTCAACAACTGTTAGTCAGCCACTTTCTATCACTCAAATCACCACCACTGAACCACCCAAGACATCATCAGCCTCTCCTACAATAAAAATGAGAAGGATATTCATACCTGATGATGACTTTCCATCACCACCACCAACATGTTCACAATCCCTTGCACTTATTCCAAACCATGTTCCTCTCTCATCAGCTCAAGTACAACAACCAATCCTTATCATCACTCTTGCGGGATTCCAATATCCTCTTGAACTCATTGAAGTCAGAGAAGAGATCAAATCCTTCTACTATGAGGATGATCCTGCTAAAAGGAAGTTGCCATCAGTTGAAGGATATCCTAGGCCTAACAATATTGAAGAATATTTGAAAGTTAAGGCTCAACAGGCAGAGGATATTTACAAGAGAAACTCCCAAGGAAAAACTGACAAAGAAATTCAAAGGCATTACCAGTTTCTATTTACTCAAGTCAGATCCTTAGAGCAATTTGCAAAAAATGTTTGTCAACAAATATCAGAAAGAGCAGATGAAACTTTGAGGAAAGACTACATTGAAAGCATTATGGCTTCAAAGAAGTATAAGGGAGAAAATCATATGTACAAGGAGTGGACCATTCCTGAGCTTGATACAGCAGGAGTTACAACAGCTGTTTGGGTTGCAGTTTGAGGTTTGGAGCCTTTAGTAGGTGGTTTAGAAGCATGCTTTGTAGGTCTGGATGGTATGTGTTTGGGTTGCCTCACTTGTCTAGTGGGCTTCTTCTTTTCATCCTTAGGATTTTCATCATCCATAAGTTCAGAAGGACCCTGTGCATTCAGCTCCATAAAAGCTTTCTTTTCCTATTCCCACCTGGCTTTGTCCTTAACCTATCAATCCCTTTTTACACATGCTTCTGCTTCAGCAAGTGCATTTGTGGTGACATCCAAACCTCAAACTGCAACCCAAACAGCTGTTGTAACTCCTGCTGTATCAACAACTGTTGATACTTCAGTAGTTTTAGCAATTGCCAGCCAAACACCTACTATATCTTCAACACACACTACTTCAACACACACCACAACCACTGCCTTACCACCACCACCAAAAATCATCTCACCACCAAAACCACCGTCACCACTAAAAACAACCTCACTATCATCACCTTCTAAAAAAACAGAAGACATCAGATGTTACAACATCTGTTCTAATGACAACAGTGGTTAAAACACCAGTTGTTTCAATAACTGTTAGTCAGCCACTTTCTATCACTCAAATCACCACCACTGAACCACCCAAGACATCATCCGCCTCTCCTACAATAAAAAGGAGAAGGATATTCATTCCTGATGATGACTCTCCATCACCACCACCAACATGTTCACAATCCCTTGCACTTATTCCAAACCCTGTTCCTCTCTCATCAGCTCAAGTACAACAACCAATCCCTATCATCACTCCTGCGGGATTCCAATATCATCTTGAACTCATTGCAGTCAGAGAAGAGATGAAATCCTTCTACTATGAGGATGATCCTGCTAAAAGGAAGTTGCCATCAGTTGAAGGATATCCTAGGCCTAACAATATTGAAGAATATTTGAAAGTTAAGGCTCAACAGGTAGAGGATATTTCCAAGAGAAACTCCCAAGAAAAAACTGACAAAGAAATTCAAAGGCATTACCAGTTTCTATTTACTCAAGTCAGATCTTTAGAGCAATTTGCAAAAAAATGTTTGTCAACAAATATCAGAAAGAGCAGATGAAACTTTGAGGAAACACTACATTGAAAGCATTATGGCTTCTAAGAAGTATAAGGGAGAAAAACATATGTACAAGGAGTGGACCATTCCTGAGCTTGAAAAAGAAGCAGCCAGGATTCAAGAAATGATAAAGAATAAGGTCAAACACACTCCTCCTGATTGGTCAAAGTACAAAAAGAATGTGCCTGAAAAGACATTGGAGCTGAAGTGAATGAAAGAGGAATTAGTTGCTGCTGATTAGGGGTCCAAAAATCAAGTGTTAAGATGGAGAGAAGACAAAGTCAGGACCACCTACAAAAGGTTGGAGAAATTAAGGAAGAAAGATCCTAAAGTTCCACAAAAACCTAACTACCCTGAAGCAGAGGTTTCAACAAGACCACCAAAGCTGCAAATCAGGAGATCCACTGCTCCAACTGGTGCTACCATCTACAAAAGAAGACAACAACAACAGTTAAAAGTTGAAACAGTGGAAGAACTAGTGGCAGGAGATGATCTTGTAAAAGCGGGTATTAAGAAGATGATAGCTGAAACTCTTGGCCTAAATCAACCTGCAAGCACTGCTCAAACAGTCATCACAAGGCCAGCATCACCAAACTCCTCATCTAATAAAAATCTCCCAAGAAACCCACCAGACTCAAAAGTACTAAAGTGTAAAACTGACAAACAGACCCATGTACTGACAGTGATCAAGTCTAGTGGAGAGGTGAAGAAAATAACAAGGGAACAAGCACTTGGCCTAAGTCTCGAAGATTTGCAGGATCTCCTTGATCTTCCACTGTGCAGGGATGAAGATGACACAGATGCCTTAGCCTTTGAGTTACAACTCATAGGGCAAATAAGGGAACTGCTGATGAGGCAATAAAGATCTACCAATAATGAAGGGTTTTGGCATTATTTGTACCAGGGGGAGATTGTTGGGATTGAACCCTATAAGAGGAACAAATAATTAAAGCCAAAACTGGATCAGAGCACTGGATCCAGAATAAGCAGATGCTATGTATACACGTCTCTCCCTTTGAAAGTGGTTTCAACATCTGCTGACCTCCTATCTACTAATCGGTACAACTGCTGACCTACAACTACTGATTAAGTCAAAGACTGATGAAGACTAAAGCCCTGCAGTTCAATCTACTGCCTTGAGTCAAGCACTGCTGGGTTATATCAAGTGCTGCTGGGTTCACATCAGTGGAAGGATTCAGCAGTAGTTTAGTTTGTCTTTATGTAATGTATTGTAATAACAGTTGTTAGCATACCAGTACTTGTCTAGATCAGAGGTTAGAGTTTGTTAGGAGATTAGATGTCACTTTCATGGTGACGTCAGCAAAGATGCCACAGTGGTTTGTCCATGCCTATAAATAGAACAGTACCCTGTACTGTTCTGTTAGCTCTTCACCATCTTCTTCCTGCACGAACAAATCACAGTGACCTCAGGCTGAGGGGGAGTTTGTTACATACATGCAAGTGTAATCGTTGAATGAAATAAATTCAATCATTCGGTTCATTGTTGAAAATGTGTGTTGAAAGCAATTCTCCAGTTTGATTGTGTGCAAAGTTTGTTTCCATTTATTCCGCTGCATTACTTGTTCATTTTCCATCTTAATTCAAACGTAAAACACAATCAAAATCAAACTCAGATCCTAACAACAACAGTATAGGGATTCATAATTTGATAATTTATGTTGTTACTTCTGCAGGCTGTTATTCCTCCTGTTCGAGCTAATGTCCTGCATTTGAGCACTGAGTACTCACTTCCTATCTCTTACGGGAATTATAATTTTTCTCGACGTTTAGTTGTTTTCATGTTTTTATAAATTTATTCATGTTGTTTCTTGATGCAGGAAAGCAGTGAGGGGTGTATTTTCACCGACTCTTAGTGAAGGTAAGTTTAATGCTCTATTTAACACTATCGTCTGCAAAAGACTTCCATTGTTATCTTTATTATCTTTCTTGTAAAGCTTAATCATTTGTGGGTTAGTAATTTGGTTTCAGAATTCCGAGCGATACCATTTTAGTATGTTTCACGCTTCACACCACATTTCACATGTTCCTGCTTCAGAAGAGGAAGTAAGCATCTTTCTATAGCACCTTCATTATTTTTAATATTTTAAATGATTATTTCTTTACTAAACGTAAATTCGACAGGTCGAGGTGGAAGTGGATGCTGTAAACTCAGTCGTAAATCAACTCTGCCCGGTGACAATTTTGTTAGATCGGGTCGTTTTGACTTCAACTAGTGTGCTTTTGGGTTGCTGGCAGGTACAGTTTGTATATACTATATAGTTTTATTCAGTTTTAGGTTTTTTTTAGTGTTTGATGATGTTGTTACCTGGGTGATATCTGGGACGGATCCTGACTATCCGTTCTAAATTAAGAAACGCACTTCCCCGTGCACCAGAAAAGCAACTTGTAAGAAGCTTACTAAGTTACCAATCTTACACTTCAATCTTTTAACGGGATTCAACGTTTTTAATGGATAATCGTCTTCTTGAGAGTGAGACATACAATGGTGGTGGCCATGTGGAGTGCCTGGAAACTGGTGTTTTCAGATCTGATCTTCTGATTAGTTTTAAACTTGATCCATCTGCCTTCACGGTAATGCTGCTGATCTTACTTATGAATGGGTATGTTTTGACTTGTTTCAACTTAAATCTTTTTCTTACCCGTGACCCTACCCGCTTATCTTGCCACCTTAAATTTTGTGTATAAGTCGTTCTAATGATAAGTACCATTGACACACATGTTTGTTTGGATTTCTGTTTCCAATTATGATCCAGTTACAACAATATTTCTTGCTTCATTGTTGCACTATATTTTCTTCATCTAATTGATGCTCTCAAATATTAGCATAGTTTGGAATTTGGAATATATGAAGCTCATCAAATGTGTTTACATGGTAGTAATTGAAGATGTAGTCTTTTTAGTTAACTAACTAACGTTATGCAAGACTTGAATGTGAACTTTTGCATGAAGTTTGATATATGTCTCCCTTTCCAGCAACTTATCGAAAATCTTGATCGTTACCTTGACTATGCTATTAAAGTGGAAGGTAAGTTAGAGGGTGGGCTCGAGTACAGGCAGGAGGCCGTAGGACCACCCTGGTATTTGGGGTAGGATCTTCAGATTTGCATTACATGATGTGCGGGACGTCATCTTCTTGTAGCGGATGTGCACCATCATCTATTGAGTACAAACGGTCCCTAGAAGAGGTATGGTATTCATTCTCAAGATCTTGGTTATGTTGATCTGATTGCTCCAATGACAAGTATATGTTTAGTTTGAAATTGATGAAGCTACAATGAAATTAGGAATGGGCGAGGGTTCATGGATGGTAAATGTAACACCTTAGGCAAATCCCATATCGTTTTTTTTGTTCTTTATGTTCTTAGCTCATAGGATTTGTTATGTTTTTGACATTTTTGTTGCAATTTTTAATGTGAAGCAACGAAACGGAAACAAAGTTAGAGATGAAGGGGTGATCAGTTATATAAAAAAGGTTAGGAGCTTTCTTGTTATGTTTTTATATCGATATTTTTGTACGGGATTGGGATGATGTTTTTGTGTTCATGACTAAGTTGATTTTCGCGTATTTGATATAATAATATTATGACAGGTACTTGAAAGCGACGCCTTTTATGTTCCGTCACTGGAAAGTTCAGTTGGGCTAAAGTCTTCTTTAGACTACACATCAATTGTGTTGGTTTTCAGGCCCTAAGGATCAAACACAACTAACGTAATGCAACTCAAATTTACTGCTGAAACTTTCTTAATTGCAATTTTGAAAAGGGTACAAAAAAGAACCTATCTATTGCCCTATTTTTATAATAAAACAAAACAAACACATGCTAAATTAAAACCCACTTTCTCCTACTTTCCTGGAACAAACCCATGTATACTTTTCCAATTTGCTCAGTCTTCCTTTCCACATAATTCGGCCAACCAAGACTCATTCTTTGTTGAAACTTTGGATCACAATCTAACCCGTATCCGCTTCTTAACCCGGCTTGACCCGTACTCGACCCGAAGCAACCCAAACATCAAGATTATTCCAACAAATTGAACTAGCTGTGGCTGACAACCCAGGTTACTATCTAAAGTATGTGTCGTTCTTGCTGATCTTAGTTGCAACGTGGTAAGTGCCTAAATATGGACCCACAATGCTTGGGCTGCAGCCGTGGTGAATGTGACTGATGATATGACGGGTTGTGCAATTGAAGATCCAGATAGACTTTTACCCATTAAAAACCGCCTTTGCAATGTTTTTAAGGGAAACAATGACTTGAAGACTGCAAAAATGACGCTTTCGCCCCTGGTTCTATGCACCGATAGAGAAGATTACACCAGATCATGTTTGCTGATAGGGATTAAGAAAAGGTTGAACACAAAGACGTTACGGGATTGAAGGCAGAGGTTAGTGTGTTAGATTGTGTCGAGAAACATTACACAGTAATTACCATGAGATGTAAGGATCGGCCGAAACTGTTATTTGATACGGTCTGCACCATTACTGACATGCAATATGTGGTTTATCATGGAGTAGTACATACCGGGAAGATGGAAGCTTATCAGGTATGCTACTTATGCAACTAACTTAACTCGTTAAAAAGTCAATTGATATGGAATTTTGTTTAGAAAACTAACTTATTCGTCGAAAGGTCTTAGGAATATTATATTCGACATGTTGATGGAATTCGTATCAGCTCAGAAGCAGAACGTGAGCGGGTCATGAAGTACGGATTCTTGTAGAGCATGATGAACTCACTTTGGATGGTATTATAAAGTTCTATTTGAATGTGGAGAAAGAAGACTGGAAGTATGAAACACTCTGTAACCTTTGCGAGACGTTTGTTTTGTGGTTTATCATACATATGTTTGTCTTTTTAGACATATACGCATGTTAGTTTGTGGTTTAAAAACACTAGAACTTGCGTTATGTATTATTTTCGAAGTATGGTGAATTTAAAGCAGGTTTTTTACTCTTTTCTATATATTTTTTTGGTGATTTTTCATGCAATTTTCAGCAAAAAGAAAAAAAAACAAATTTATACAGAAAATTAAATTTTCCAGTTTTTGTTTAAATTTTTTATAAATATTTCGTTACAAATGCGTTGCAAATTCTTTAAGAAATGGCGTAGGAAATGCGTTACAAATAAATTTCCAACGCATATTTTCATTGCAAACACGTCACAAATCTTATGCAAGAGTAATTAAAGAATCGTAGGAAATGCGTTACAAATTTCCAACACAATATTTCCGTTGCAAATAAGTTGAAATTTGCGTAGTAAATGCGTTGCAAAAAGTTTTCCACGGGGCTTTTTCCAACATTAGGTTTTTGTTACAAATCCGTTGCAAATTCAGATTTGCGACACATTTGTAACGGAAAAACATGTTGAAAAGTTCCATTTTTCTAGAAGTGAGAAGATGCTTATCCTCAGATTTATAAACTTGTTGTTTATGAGCCTTAATCAAAACACATGGACGATGTTGGGATTGATGGACGGATGCTCTCATTTGATGTGCATCCCTGTTAGAATTAGGTTTGAGTAAACGAATTGAAGGTTAGTGAATCACAGATTGAATGAATGTTCGTAATGAATTGATAATCTTAATGTGCATGATACATGATACATGATATACATATTCATACATGTCATTAGCGATAACCACCATAACCCTAACCTAAGTTTAATAATAATAATAATAATACATGTTACATTATCTAGCTTATACTTATAATTATACATATCTAATACCCTCCCGTAAGCTAGATCAACGCAGCGTCATATGAAGTAAATTCTTTAGACGAGAGAAACCTTTCGGTTGCAATGCCTTCGTCATAATGTCAACCACTTGATCTTTTGTTGCACAGAAATTTACCGCCATTTCTCCTTTCTTAATCAAGTCTCTAATAAAATGATACTTAACTCGTATTTGTTTGCTTTTCCCATGATAAACAGGATCCTTAGCCAAGCAGATGGTGGATTTATTGTCACAATATATAGGCATTGGATAATCTTCCTTTCCTTGCAGTTCATCAAGAATTCCCTTGATCCAAATGGCTTGACAACCTATTAGAGATAGAGCCATATACTCTACTTCTGCTTCTGTTGAGGAGAGTGCCACTACCTTTTGCTTCTTTGATTTCTTTGATTGCCATGATATAGGTCTGGATCCTAAGTGAAATATGTATCCTGAAGTGCTTTTACTATCATCTACATTACCCGCATAATCACTGTCACTAAAACCTACAAGCTTCCTTTTTCCTCCTTTCGAATACGTGATTCCCCGTTCCAAAGTGCCTTAAATTTCTCTAGGTATGCGTTTTCCTGCTTCCTAGTGACTCTTCTTTGGGCATTCCATGAATCTGCTTATCTTGTTTACTGCATACATGATATCCGGTCTTGTGTTGGTTAAATACATGAGACTTCCTGCAAAACTTTGATATATACCCTCATCTACGAACTCCTCCGGGTCATCTTTTGATAATTTCAGTCCATATTCCTTTGGTGTGGAGACCGTGTTACATTGAGTCATTCTATATTTTTCCAATAGATTTCTCATATACTTCCTTTGTGATAAAATTATATTCCCATTCTCGTATAGTACTTCCATGCCAAGAAAGTAATGTAACATTCCCATATCAGTCATCTCGAATTCCTTTTTCATTGTATCTTTAAATTCTGAAATCAGATTCATTGAGTTGCTGGCTATGGTTAAATCATCTACATACAAACATATCACCAGTTTCCCTTCTCTAGTGTCCTTAATATAGAGAGTGTGCTCGTAGGTGCAATTTTTAAACCCGTGTTGCATAAAATAGGTATCTATTCGACTATACCAAGCCCTTGGTGCTTGTTTCAGACCGTATAATGCTCGTTTAAGATGACATACCTTTCTTTCTTCCCCTCGTTTAATGTAACCTTGAGGTTGTTCCACATAAACTTGTTCTTTCAGATTTCCATTCAAGAAGGTTGTCTTTACGTCTATTTGATGAAGATGCTGGTCATATTGTGCTGTGAGTGCTAACACTAATCTAACCATCTCAAATCTGATCACTGGTGCAAATACCTCCTGATAATCAATTCCATACTTCTATTTGTATCCTTTTACCACTAATCTTGCCTTATACTTGTCTACATTTCCTTTTTCATCATATTTCGTCTTGTAGATCCACATTACACCTATTGGTTTTTTTATTTTTAGGGGGATCCACCAATTCCCATGTTTGATTTTTATAAATGGACTCCATTTCTTTGTTCATAGCTTCCATCCACCTTGTGTCTTTGCTAGCCTCTTCATATGATGTCGGATCAGCATTTGCATAAAGAACAAAATTTACTACCTGATTTTCATTGTATTTTTGTGTTACTTCTTCTTCAGTAAGTGCTCTTGAATCTCTGTAAATGTTGTTGATGTGTCTGGTATTAATAACTTAATTTTTCGAGGTTGTAGAGGAAGTATCATCCTCGTACAGATGTGACTAATCTGCGTCCAGGTTTTGTTCATCAGTTTCGACAGGAATATTGTTAATGTTATCATGATTTTATGTGGATTCGGGGTTATCAAAAGCTGCAGGTGTATCCTTTGACTTCTCATTGTGAACACAATTTAACTCATTGTCCTCGGTTATGACATACGAAACATTGGATGGTTCTGGATTTGTGACCCACCCTTTACTTTCATCAAATATTACATCTCGGCTTATTATGATCTTGTTCGTTTACGGATTGTATAACTTGTATCCTTTGTTGTTTTCGCTATCTCCAACAAATATTGCTTTCTCAGTTTTATTGTCCAGCTTGTTACGATGCTGTTTGGGAACATGAACATAAGCTAAACTACCAAAAACTTTGAGGTGCTCTACGTTGGGTTTCATTCCATGCTTCATGAGGAGTTGTATTTGGTCTGGTTTTTGTTACTGTGCGATTTAGAATATACGTGGTACATGCAATCGCCTCCCCCCAATAATGATTCGGCAACTCCTTCATATTCATCATGCTTCTACTTAATTCCATCATGCTTCTACTTAATTCCATTAAAGTTCTATTTTTTCGTTCAGCTACCCCGTTTGCTGGGGTATAGCTGTTGGTAAGTTGATGATGTATTCCATTCAACTTCAAGTAGTCTTGAAACATTTTGTTGCAGTATTCTCCTCCACAATCGGTTCTTAGAGTTTTTACCATGTGCTCTGATTGTTTTTCAGCCAATGCTTTAAATTCTTTAAAGTAATTTAGAGCTTCAGATTTGAACTTGAGAAAATATACTCATGTTTTTTGAGAGTAGTCATCGATGAATGTATGAAATATCTGCATCCACCGATGGATTGGGTTCTCATAGGACCGCATATATCTGAATGAATAAGTTGGAGAGGTTTGCTTGCATGCCACGTAGTTTTCTTGGGAAACGGCTTTCTAGTGTGTTTCCCAGATACACACCCTTCATATACGCTATCATCTTTTATAATCTTTGTCATACCATGCACTAGTTCTTTGTTTCCCATATCAACTAAAGTGTCAAAGTTGATATGACCAAAAGGCTTAGTGCCATAGGATTGAAGTATCCTTCATGGTCATGGTTAATGCTAGTGTTAAGTCGTTCTCGGGATTAAGAGGAAACATTTTATTACTTGTCATCTTTATGGTGCCCATTACCTTGTTGGTTGAATCTTTGATGATTCATTAACCCTTCTGAAACTTCACTTTATACCCCTTTTGTTTAAGTTGACCTACACTCAACAAGTTATGCTTTAATCCTTTCACATAAAAAACGTTTAGGACCTTCTTCGTTTTTCCTTTTAACGTAATGATGACGTCTCCGCACCCTAAGACTTCTAACTTCTTGTCATCTCCCGTTCTTACTTGCCTCTTGTGAGATTCATCTAATCTAATGAATAGCCTTCTGTTTCATGTCATGTGGTTACTGCATCCACTATCTAAATTCCAACAGTCATTCTTAACTGTTTCTTCCATGTTAAAGATCATAAACATGGTATCATCTTGTTCTTCCTTTTCGTCTTCCTTATGAATTAACGCATTGTCCAATTTCTCATTCTCCTCTTTCTTTTGATAGAACCTGGCTGTGTGTCCAAGTTTTTAACAATTATAACATCTAATCGGACCATTGTTTTTTCCTTTGTACTTGTTGTGGCCTCTTCCTCCTGCATCTCCTCTTACTGGTTTAAGTATATCATTGCTTGCATTTTGAATCTGAAAAGCATGTTCCATCGGGACATCCTCATACTGCTTCATTCTTAATTCGTGAGATTGTAGAATTCCTATTAATTCTTCAGTGGACATCTCTTCTAGGTTTTTTGTTTCTTTGACATCAATTACTACAGACTCGAAATTTCGAGTCAGATTTCGTAAAAAAATTTCTATAATTCGCTGTTCACTAATCTTCTCTTCATTCAATCTTAATTGATTAACAATCAGAGTCGTTCTATTGAAGTAATCTTCAACTCAACAGACTCTCCTTCTTTCATTTTTAAAGCATCAAATTCACATCTGAGTGTTTGAAGTTTTACATTTTTTACTCAGTTTTCTCCTCTGTATGATTTGTGTAGAATATTCCACGCGTCTTTCGACGACTTTTGCATGGCGATTCATTTGAATACGGTGTCGCTTACTGCTTGAAAGATTATGTGTAGTGCTCGCATGTCCTTCTTGATTGAATCACGATACACTGCAGTTGCATCTTCCGAGGGGTTTGATCCCAGATCTTGATAACCTTCTTGGACTATATTCCATAATTCTTGTGATTCGAGTAATACTTTTATTTGTATGTGCCAATGATAATAATTTTGTCCTGTGAGTTTGGGAATCTGGGTTTGAATTCCTGCCATTAGATTCATCTTGTGAAGAAAATTTAGGGTTTCTTTGAGAAAACAGAATTCGTTGTTCTTGTTTTGTGTGATTGATTGATATGGCTCTGATACCACTTTGTTAGAATAAGGTTTGAGTAAACGAATTGAAGGTTAGGGAATCACAGATTGAATGAATGTACGTAATGAATTGATTAATGTGCATGATACGTGATATATATATATATACATACATACATACATGTCATTAGCGATAACCACCATAACCCTAACCTAAGTTTAATAATAATAATAATAATAATAATAATAATAATAATAATAATAATACATTTTACATTATTTAGCTTATACATACATATCTAATAATCCCTACATGGAGACACAACTTTTGCTTGATCAGCCAAATTTTCCGGTTTGAAATGGAAACCCTGAAATTTTGAGATCATCGTCCTGCGAACTGAATTTCAGGTATTGATTTGGCAACAACGACACGGTAGGAAGCTATTGTGGTATTTTACATGATTTTTGTCTTTGTTTTTCTAAATGGAGGTTAGTAACCATTATTGTCTATTTAAGTTTTGGCACTTATGAATCAAAAGGTACCTGGTAAGTTGTAGGCTTATTATGTATTTCAGAAACACCAACAACTATGTATCAAATGCTTTTATAGTTTCAAATAGCCCAAACATGAAGTTGGTTTTGTTTCTTCTGTCTTAAAAGTTTGGACATTATCTTCCTTTCAAGTAGGGACCGAGCTGGAGCTTGGCCTGGTATACTAGATAAACTAGGAAAGTAGATGAGCTTTTATTAACTAAAATATAATTATTTAACATTATTTGAATAGGGTGTGCCTATTGGCACACCAAACCCTAGCAAAATTAGGGTTTATCTACGCAGCGTATTGGTCAATACGCAGCGTATAGGGTTAACCCTATACGCTGCGTATTGACCTATACGCTGCGTAGATAAACCATGGATCTCATTGCCTAATAACCAATCATTTCACAGAAAACAAGGTTTATATACGCTGCGTATAGATCAATACGCAGCGTATATAAACCATCTGAAAATTTGGGGTCATTTTGGTGGGTTTGAAGCATCAGATTTTTACAAGGTTTATATACGCTGCGTATAGGTCTATACTCAGTGTATATAAAGGGTGGTAAAATTATTTTTAACCCCAAACCTGTGGTAATTTTATCTTTTTAACCCTTATAGTTTATATACGCTGCGTATAGACCTATACGCAGCGTATATAAAGGTCTGAAAATGTCATTTATACCCTTGTATTGAGGCTATACGAAGCCAAACACTAGGGTAGTTGTGTCATTTTTGTCTCATACGCTGCGTAGGGATCTATACGCAGCGTATATAAAGCTCCATTTTTTTTGTGTATTCCATTGTTTATTTAGAAAAAAAAAAAGAAAATTAACACCCGATACGATACGATATAACACCCGTATAGGCCTATATGTGTGATTTAGGTCTCGTATTGACCTCGTATAAGCCTATAAGTGTGATATCGTATCGTATAGGTGTGATTTAGATCCCGTATTGACCTCGTATAAGCCTATAAGTGTCATATCGTATCGTGTAGGTGTAGTATAGGTCACATATTGACCTCGTATAAGCCTTTAAGTGTGATATCGTATCGTATAACGTAGTATAGGTCACGTATTGACCTCGTATAAGCCTATAAGTGCGATATCGTATCGTATAGGTGTGATTTAGATCCCGTATTGACCTCGTATAACCCTATAAGTGTGATATCATATCGTATAGGTGTGGTTTAGGTCCCGTATTGACCTCGTATAAGCCTATAAGTGTGATATGGTATCGTATAGCGTCGTATAAGTCACGTATTGACCTCGTATGAGCCTATAAGTGTTATATCATATCGTATAGGTGTAGTATAGGTCACGTATTGACTTCGTATAAGCCTATAAGTGTGATATCGTATCGTATAGCGTCGTATAGGTCATGTATTGACCTCGTATAAGCTTATAAGTATGATATCGTATCGTATAGGTGTGGTTTAGGTCTCGTATTGATCTCGTATAAGCCTATAAGTGTGATATCGTATCGTATAGATGTAGTATAGGTCACGTATTGACCTCGTGTAAGCCTATAAGTGTGATATCGTATCGTATAACGTAATATACGTCCCGTATTGAACTCGTATAAGCCTACAAGTGTGATATCGTATCGTATAGGTGTGGTTTAGGTCCCGAATTGACCTCGTATAAGCCTATAAGTGTGATATCGTATCGTATAGCGTCGTATAGGTCACGTATTGACCTCGTATAAGCCTATAAGTGTGATATCATATCGTATAGCGTCGTAACCTATATTACGTTATACGATACGATATCACACTTATAGGCTTATACGAGGTCAATACGTGACCTATACTACATCTATACGATACGATACGATATCACACTTATAGGGTTATACAAGGTCAATACGGGACCTAAATCACACATATAGGCCTATACGGGTGTTATATCGTATCGTATAGTATCGTATCGGGTGTTAGTTTTCTTTTTCTTTTTATAAATAAACAAAGGAATACACAAAAAAATACAAAAACGGAGCTTTATATACGCTGCGTATAGATCCCTACGCAGCGTCTGAGACAAAAATGACACAACTACCCTTGCATTTGGCTTCGTATAGCCTCAAAACAAGGGTATAAAGGACATTTTCTGACCTTTATATACGCTGCGTATAGGTCTATACTCAGCGTATATAAAGGGTGGTAAAATTATTTTTAACCCCAAACCTGTGGTAATTTTATCTTTTTAACCCTTATAGTTTATATACGCTGCGTATAGACCTATACGCATCGTATATAAAGGTCTGAAAATGTCATTTATACCCTTTTATTGAGGCTATACGAAGCCAAATACAAGGGTAGTTGTGTCATTTTAGTCTCATACGTTGCGTAGGGATCTATACGCAGCGTATATAAAGCTCCATTTTTTGTATTTTTTTTGTGTATTCCATTGTTTGTTTATAAAAAAATGAACACCCGATACGATACGATATAACACCTGTATAGGCCTATATGTGTGATTTAGGTCCCGTATTGACCTCGTATAAGCCTATAAGTGTGATATCGTATCGTATAGGTGTGATTTAGATCTCGTATTGACCTCGTATAAGCCTATAAGTGTCATATCATAACGTGTAGGTGTAGTATAGGTCACGTAGTGACCTCGTATAAGCCTTTAAGTGTGATATCGTATCGTATAACGTAGTATAGGTCACGTATTGACCTCGTATAAGCCTATAAGTGTGATATCGTATTGTATAGGTGTGATTTAGATCCAGTATTGACCTCGTATAACCCTATAAGTGTGATGTCGTATCGTATAGGTGTGGTTTAGGTCCCATATTGACCTTGTATAAGCCTATAAGTGTGATATCGTATCGTATAGCGTCGTATAAGTCACGTATTGACCTCGTATAAGCCTATAAGTGTGATATCATATCGTATAGGTGTAGTATAGTGTCACGGCCCCCGACCCACCCTGGACGGAATCGGGAGTTGCGAACAGCCTAGTGGTACCGGTGATTATTTTTATAAAATATTGCAGCGGAAATTTCATCAGGACTGTGAGTTAGGAAAAATATCAGAGTTTAGAAAACACCGGATTTTATTTATTAAATAGATGGGATAAACCCATGTTTTACAATGGTAGCTTTAATAAAGATAAATTTAATTACATGAAACAATATTTCTTAGTTTGATTTAATTAATAAAATAAGCCACTTCTTGATGCCTTTCAGTGCCGTATCCATCTCTTATTCCAATCTACTGTAATTACCTGAAACGTGTTTTAAAAAGGTTTTGTCAGCGGGAAATACTGAGTGAATCATTCTATTTACATAAAATGATGCATAGTTATTAATTACAGCATAAGAGCGATTACAATGGCTTCTATCTTATTTTTATCTGGCGCTGTGTCACAATGGTGACGATGGTCATACCACTATTAGGTCAATGAACCTAAATAGTGATGATTATCCCTAGTAGGTCAATGAACCTAACTGGGAGAAAATTAGTAATGTGCACAATACCCCACTAGCCAGTGATTCAAGATATCCACGACTTAGTCCCTGTAATTATAACTTTTGAAAATAATTTGAGGTATTGTAAAATAGTTGATAAAAAGAGAATGACTCACATTATATTCATGTAGATTCATACAGCCAAAGTTTAGTCTACAGATAAGCCTTGATATATTGCAGATTTATACAGGCAGAGCTTAGCCTATTGATTTAGCCTTGTAACCTAGTGCACACGAACGAGGTAGGTAACTTAATACAGCAATTTACGATAACTCACGAGATTAAAACCCTCACAACGAATGACAAAGTGCAATCACTTAAACATCCATCGGATTCACAACGAATGACAGAGTATTCCCCGAATTCGGGTGGTACTCAAACATCCGGTCGGAATCACGACTAATGACAAAGGATAGTACTAAAACATTCATCGGATAGTTTCCATCGATCGGACATTGAATCGTAGCAGCGATCGAGTTAATACCCTGTATCGTAGCAGCACCCCGCTATACTAATTAGTGATTCGTGTGTGTTTTGAGAGTATTTGGACGATATCTCAGCGTGTATTTTGAGTTTCTTCATCGTTTCAGTGCCCAAAATCGAGTCCCAGACGCTACTATTTATACAAGAAATTTGACATGCTTACGGACCGTAAGACTAATCCCTTACGGTCCGTAAGGGTTGCATTTTTGCTATAGGGTAGCCACTTGTTGGTGTAGGCCTGCTGAGTCGACGGAATGATTAAATTCGATTTTTATAACAACTTATAAGGATAATCGTTGAGTAGGGAATGCCCCCCCCCTCCCCCGAGTTTTAGGGGCCCTGATCCTGATTCTGATTGTTCTGAAATTTATATGGTTTGTGCAGAATCACTTGGGTGTCTCAATTAGGGTTTCCTATTGGATAAAATAATAAAATAAATAGGACTTTTAATGAGGGTTGATACATTCTCCCTACCTTAATAAAAATCTCGTCCTCGAGATTTGGGTTATACTATTTCTTTTAGACTTATGTCATATTTTAGTCAACAAAATGACACAGATTTAAATATCAAATTTTGTAAATACGAGTTGTATAATAAGTAGGATTCAATGGTTCAACTGAATTAGTTTGAGAAATTGATGACAAACGAATGAGATGAAATGATATAATTTCCAAGGTGACTAGGTTCAAGGCAAAAGATATATGATCAATAGATATTTAAAATGAATGTGAAGGACTTTTAGAATCAATAAAATTCTTTGTCAAAAGAAAGCTTACTTGGATTGGTAACAGAGGAAGACTTAGAATTGACAGGTTCCAGTTGAAATAAAAGTATGAAAAATGATTTGTCAAATATTAAATTATGATATGAGAAAATCAATGTGCTGAGATGAGTGAATTGCAAAGATACACCAAAAGACACTAGAGTTAGTGTATTATTATTTAGAGTTCCAAGTTATTTTAATTGTGAAACAATGTGATAGTACACTATTAGTGATCATATTTTTTCATACTATGTCCTAGAGCTCGAAATATAATAAGAACAAGTTGTTTTGGCATGACCAACTATTATATTATATTTTTGTAAAGCAAATGTAATATATATATATATTTGTTATGCATTTTTACTATATGAAAATGGTCACCACTTTTAAATAAATATTATTTTATTATTTTACTATACTATGTAAAATAACTTATATTTACTATATAAAACACCGCAATGAAGTTATTACATTACAAAATATTTTAGTATTATTATTTTGTAAAAGAAATCACTATTATTTATAACGTTTAAATGAAAATTAAAGGTGTAAAAATATTAATTGTACAAAAAGTATTTGTAAAATAATTTGTAACTATATATCACTTAATGAGTCGATTCTATGTGATTATTTATTTTTCATTTTGAAATCATATAATGTTGTGAATATATTTAAAAATGTTGTAAATAAGTGAAAACGGAGACTATTCTTATTTAGTTATTTTCTTGTAAGAACGTTACGGTACATAGTTACCACAAAACATGTGATAGACAATTATTTGTATAATTTTATTTGTCCCTCTAATTCTTGTTTTATTTTATGAAAACATGTCTTCTCCTTACAGTACAAAGTATATATATTTTCATATATAATTAAAATTTACTAAATAAGTATGATGACTTATATTACCTAGTCATTATCATGGTGGATATTGGTTAGTGCTGCCTTGTTTAAGCATAGGTGGTTAGTCCATGCCTAACTAAGGCTAGGCTATCCAATACCTGCCCTTGACAATAACCCTAGTATCTGAAAATAATACTAACACTTTTGTTATTTACAAATAATAAAATTATTAATAATAAATAATTTAAACATAAACTTAAATGAGAGTATAACTCAACATAATTTTTATACATATATATATAAATATAAATTCTTCACCTCAATGGTTTAATAAGAATATAGTAATACTATTTTGTAAATTAGGTAATCACTTATGTAAGTTTCCATATATAATTAATTTTATATAATGTTTTTCGATTGAAGATTGTTAAAGCAATAATTATCACGAAAGGCTCGATTGATTAAGAGATACACTGAAATATGACAAGAATTTGTGTATCATTATCTTAGCATACGATTGGTGTTAAGATGGCTTTTATCAACAAAGCAATTTAATATATAATTAAATAAATAATTAAATCCGTATATGATATATATAAACGAGATTAGTGCAAACTTTAAATTTTGTGAAAACGTCAGTACTAGGTGATCGTAATCAAAGAAATGATTTAATGAAGTCGAAGATTTAAACAAGCTTATTATGGTTCAAAACAAATGAAGTGCTTGTTAGGACTATTATGAATATGATAGCTTCCATCCATCATATGGGATCTTGAAATGAATATGTAATATGAGCAAGTCAATTTTTTGAACTTAAACAAAACAAGTCTTAATAAGAAAGTTCGGACATGGTTACACTAGAAACTATGTATGTCAAAGAAAATTAATTTTTTCAAGAAATTCATTGGCTCGATATCAAGGAATTATTGTTTTGCAATAATGCGGTTCACAGTAAAAAAAAGCGGAATGATATTTGAGTTTGGATAAAATAACAAATCGGAATAAAACCCTCCAGTGGTCTTTATAAATCAAATGAACCAAATGCATAACAAACAATGCATGTGTAATGTGTGAATTTATCAAGAAATGAAATAGATCAATATTCGCTACTATAAAAGAAATCCTCATGGTATGATGACTATTAGGGGAAGTAGAAACACGAAAGTTAATTTATTATATGCAAAAGTCAGAATTTTAATGAAAGAAAATTAAAAACTTTATCTGGAATTTCTTGTGATAACCGTTGTTAAGTGAAATTACCAGGGAATGTCGAATAAAATAAAATAGGGAATTTACAAAGGTATGTGACTCCTTTTGCAGTGATAATAATTATGACTCTGCTTAGACTGTGCACCAATGATTGTGAAATCTTGTTACAACATACCTCAACGAGATTCAAGTTGTTTGTAGGATCGCGTGGTAAAGTGCTTCTTTTTTATTAGTAATTCTTCTACTGACGGAATTAGCATTGGTGTCATTGTGCCCAATTTATATTTTCCAAAGGTCTTGCCTTGGAAGTCGTGTGTGATATACTTCAACTTCTGTGGAAATTAAATTTTCATGTGTACATTATCACAACTTTACATGCTTCTTACTTGCGTTAATAGTTTATGGTAACATTTTTAGAAATTCTTTTGATGGCGTTTTAACTTAAAGGGTTTCCATTGTTTATTTTATAACACGGCTACGAGACAGATGATCAAACGAAATAATGTTTGATATCGGAAAAGAGATTCCTGATAAAGAAATCTAGACACATATGCTTGTGCTTTATTTCAAATTGTCTTTTGGAATTTCTTATAGATATACATATCTATATAATCACATATTTCACATGCTGTAACATACATACCCTTTATAAGATCATGTTTTTAACTGATTCATATTTCCAAAGCAATTCAGATATCAGATCATGATATTATTTTGGGAAATTTTGTCACTTGTTTGACATATTATATACCCCGTCTTATCTGGTTCTTGCCGGAGCGGTAACTTCAATATATCCGGACAACTGGAGAGTCTGCTACACCATACCCAGTCTTGCCGAAGAAAATTGCCCATAAATAGTATTTTTAAAAGTGCCTCTTTTATTAGGCTTTTATCCAGAATTAGGGAAATTTGTATTCCCGTAATATATCTTATTCCAGACCAAGTAATATCAATAAGCAAGAAATAACAATTAAGTGCTATGGCCTACAATGTTCTAATTGTCATTTTTACATCATACCAAATTCCATCATACTTTATTTACACAAGTACTTAGTTTATTTCGAATCTGATACTAAGGCATCTTTTCTTAAGTTCAAGTCTAAATGTTATCATGTGTGCTACCAGTTAACAGCAATCTCCTAACTCTTTTATACAAACTTAGGTATTATGGTTACAACACCTAAAGGCTTAAATCAGTGGCTCTGATACCACCTTCTGTCACGGCCCCCGACCCACCCTGGACGGAATCGGGAGTCGCGAACAGCCCAGTGGTACCGGTGATTATTTTTATAAAATATTGCAGCGGAAATTTCATCAGGACCGTGAGTTAGGAAAAATATCAGAGTTTAGAAAACACCAGATTTTATTTATTAAATAGATGGGATAAACCCATGTTTTACAATGGTAGCTTTAATAAAGATAAATTTAATTACATGAAACAATATTTCTTAGTTTGATTTAATTAATAAAATAAGCCACTTCTTGATGCCTTTCAGTGCCGTATCCATCTCTTATTCCAATCTACTGTAATTACCTGAAACGTGTTTTAAAAAGGTTTTGTCAGCGGGAAATACTGAGTGAATCATTCTATTTACATAAAATGATGCATAGTTATTAATTACAGCATAAGAGCGATTACAATGGCTTCTATCTTATTTTTATCTGGCGCTGTGTCACAATGGTGACGATGGTCATACCACTATTAGGTCAATGAACCTAAATAGTGATGATTATCCCTAGTAGGTCAATGAACCTAACTGGGAGAAAATTAGTAATGTGCACAATACCCCACTAGCCAGTGATTCAAGATATCCACGACTTAGTCCCTGTAATTATAACTTTTGAAAATAATTTGAGGTATTGTAAAATAGTTGATAAAAAGAGAATGACTCACATTATATTCATGTAGATTCATACAGCCAAAGTTTAGTCTACAAATAAGCCTTGATATATTGCAGATTTATACAGGCAGAGCTTAGCCTATTGATTTAGCCTTGTAACCTAGTGCACACGAACGAGGTAGGTAACTTAATACAGCAATTTACGATAACTCACGAGATTAAAACCCTCACAACGAATGACAAAGTGCAATCACTTAAACATCCATCGGATTCACAACGAATGACAGAGTATTCCCCGAATTCGGGTGGTACTCAAACATCCGGTCGGAATCACGACTAATGACAAAGGATAGTACTAAAACATTCATCGGATAGTTTCCATCGATCGGACATTGAATCGTAGCAGCGATCGAGTTAATACCCTGTATCGTAGCAGCACCCCGCTATACTAATTAGTGATTCGTGTGTGTTTTGAGAGTATTTGGACGATATCTCAGCGTGTATTTTGAGTTTCTTCGTCGTTTCAGTGCCCAACATCAAGTCCCAGACGCTACTATTTATACAAGAAATTTGACATGCTTACGGACCGTAAGACTAATCCCTTACGGTCCGTAAGGGTTGCATTTTTGCTATAGGGTAGCCACGTGTTGGTGTAGGCCTGCTGAGTCGACGGAATGATTAAATTCGATTTTTATAACAACTTATAAGGATAATCGTTGAGTAGGGAATGCCCCCTCCTGAGTTTTAGGGGCCCTGATCCTGATTCTGATTGTTCTGAAATTTATAGGGTTTGTTAGGTCCCGGTTTTGACTCCGTTTTGATTGCGAACCGACCGTGCGACGTGCGGAATCCGTGCATGATCAAGACCGAACACACGAACAGTAATTATAACTGTGATTCTATTCAAAGATCTGATATCATACAAAAACCGTGAATCACCTTGAGCACTTTCTCTCTCTACTTTCTCTCTCTAACACTAGAGCTCTCCAAAGTGCCAAATGTGTCAAAAGTCTCCAAAAGTCCCTAAAGCTAACCCTAACACATCTATTTATAGGCCAAGGGTTATAAGGGATTTCCCCTTATTTATAATAATGCCACCTTGCCTTTTTCTATCTAATATTACAATGTAAGGCTAGTTTGCTTTAGTTTCAGCTACGACTTGAGATGACGGAGGCGATAGACATACTGCACTAACAGACTCCCCCTTGGATATTGCCGCAGTCAATCTCAATCATTGAGTCAAACTCGTAGCTCTGATACCACTTGTAGGTCCCGGATTTTGACTCCGTTTCGATTGCAAACCGACTCGTGTGACGTGCGGAATCAGTGCACGAGCAAGACCGAAACACACGAGATGTAATATAACTGTGATTCTTTGATAAATCTGAAAACGTACAAGAAACACGAATCACCTTTTGACTTTCTTTCTCTAGCCTCTAAGCTCCAAACTCTCAAAATGGCAAAAGTTTCAAAAAGTCCCTAAATGAAACCCTAAGGCTCCTATTTATAGGCCAAGGCTTATAAGGAGAGTTCCCCTTATTTACAATAATGCCACCTTGCCTTTTCTATCTAATATTACAATATAAAGCTAGACTTAATCAGTTTCAGCTACGATCTTGAGATGACGGAGGCGATAGACATACTGTACTAACAGACTCCCCCTTGGATATTGCCGCAGTTAATCTCAAACATTTAGTCAGACTTGTAGCTTCTGGTCTTTCTCTCTCTCACTGAGTCTTCTTGAAGCTTTAACACGTATACAGCAACATAGACTCCCTCTTGCTTGAACAGAATCCCCGTGGATCTGTCTTCAGCTTCAGCTTCCTCTTTCAGTAAACTCTTCAGGCTCCCCCTTTCGTCAAGCTTCCGTGCTTTGGGATCGACACCTGGCTTTTCGATTACAAGCTCTTTTTTGGGATAGTTACGTGGCTCCCTGAATGCACACTCCCCCTTTCGTTGAGCTCGTCTTCAGACTCCCCCTTAGACTCGGCTATTGGGATCGTAGTCTGGAATCTGCAATCCTCAAACATTTATAAGTAACAATGTTTTGAAATTGTCCAGAAATCGTAATCTGGCTCTTTTGAACTTTCTAAAGCACTCCCCCTATCAACAAACTTCATGATTTGGCAGTTTCAACGAACCGGATCGGAAACTAGCTCTTTTACAGATTTTAACAGTATAAGCATCCAACTCCCTCACAGTTAATCATCCAAGTCGAAATTAATGACCTTGGAGATATCACAAACTGTTTTTGATTTTTGTTAAAAATACAAGTTTCAAATTAATGAACTTGTTTTATTTTCAGAAACACAATCAGCATACTTAGATTTTGAAACTTAGCACTCAGACATCGGTTGTCGAAAATAAAGCAGAATCAAAAATCTTTTTGTATTTTTTCTGAAATGTAAAACGGTAAAGAAATATGTACAAACATATTTAGACACAATATTTTTGTTTGAGTTTGTGTCAGAGGATCATAACAGTTTTTGACAAGTCACAAGTACCGTTGAGCTTAGTTACACATTAAGAATTAAACAATTCACTTAGATTGTCGATATACTAATCCACTTAAATTTTCACACAAATTTCAACTGATTCAGGATACGAATTAGATGTTTTAAGAACTTAAACTGATTCATGTGTCCCACCTCTTGAATATACTCCCGTATCCAGATCCCAATATTCAGTCTTACAGGTGAGTATACCTAGATGATATCTGTAAGGGGAATAAATTATAGTACGAAACCGTGAGAGCTCAGGTCAGAACTTCCGTTCAGCAGAGAGATGACGGCTCGACTTTTGGTGTGTCCCCTTTAGAGGATCTTTTTGTTACAACAGCCATGAATAGCATTTTTCAATGTTTCATCATTTTTTAGCTGAGGGCTGTGCTATGTTTCAAGTAATGCGGAAAGTATTCTCCGGGGACTAGGCCATTGCTTCCGCAAAATCAGAAGTCCCGGGATAATACCCCATATATCACTAAGCATAAAGACCTAGTATCTCAGAAAGAGGGGTCCTTCAAACGAGATTTCAGGGGTTACCTATATATCCAAGTAGTGTTCCCCACGAAATAAGCAAGTTTGAATTTAGGTTTATATCCCGAAAAAGTTTACTAAATGTATAAAAATCTACCGACACATCATCAGTGAGAGTGTTTAACGCTATATAATCAATACATTTCTTTAGCATACTGTAACTGTCTACTGATGTACTATCATTTCCTCTTTTTACGCAAAAACTCAATTTTCATTTTTTAATGTTTTTGTCTTTTTGCCAATAGGTTTTATCATGTTTTTGTCATTTTCAAATTTTCAAATGTTTTTGTATTTTCTAACAATATTACTCCCCCTAAAATTCAAAACCATTTAAAGAAAATTTGACAACCTGATACTGATAGCTTTGTCTCGCCATCCATTTTCTGCTAACTATGCCCTGTTTTTGCAGAAAAACTAATATAAAGTACCCCCATGATTTACAACCCATTGATTTTCGACAGTTTGAAAACCGTTTTTCAATCTTGTGAAAGTAATCATGTTTGTTCAGCCGTGAGGGTTTCGGCGTATTCAAGCAACATATTTTTGTATTTTAGAATTTTTGACAAAAATTAAAAACAAACATATTTTTGGTTTTTATGTTTTTCAATTTTTTAGGGTTTTTGAAATATTGTTTATTTATGTACAGAAAATGTTGTAGGTCCCCTATTCGTATGGATCTTTCACAGAATTGTCTTTCCAATCAAGAGTGCGGAATCCTCTTGATCAGAATATCACAGAAACAAGTAGAAAACAGAAACAGCAAATCACTTTCAACCTAGGTTTTCTATTGATTATCCAACTTGCAGTTTACAATCAATTAAAACCCTAACCAACACAATTTCGTCCAAGCCTAATGCCTTTCATGAAATTACTCTCTCTCTAAACTGTTTTGGCTGATTAACCTAACCCCTAAAGCCTAACCTTGTTTATATAACACAAGGTTTGCTACATGGGCCAAGGTTAAACATCATGGACTGCGAATTGGACAGGCCCAATTCGCCCCACATCACCCAATATGGGTTTTGGTTAGCCCAAACATTTACAACTCACTATTACAAAGCTAAACCCGCTAACTGTTTATCGTTTATCTAATTACAAGATATCCAAAGACCAAATCTAAGCTGTTGTCACAAACATGCACCAACAAACTCCCCCTTGACAATAGCTTCATAAAATAACTTTGTCTTCAGTCATCTTGCAATCTTCATGTATTCTTGCACTGTCTTTGGTCTTTGGATAGCTTCAGCTTCAACAGCTTCTGTCAGCAACAGACTCCCCCTAAGCTGATGCATCCAATCACCAAATCTTCAAAACTTTAGCGTTTGAGTAAACTCCAGTTCAGCATTTGTAAAGCACTCTTCAATCTCTTCAACTTTGTCTGCAATGTAGAAAGGAGGTTCTACCATGCATCCAATCAAACTCTCATCTTCACAGCAACTCAGCAACACAGCAACTTCTCAGCAACACACTGCTTCAATCTGTTTACTATAAAACAAACATCTCGAGAAACCATAAGAATTTTTCAACATAAGTTAAACAAATTATTATTATTCAAAAGACAGTTAAACTGTATTACAGATTAAGCATTTTCAACTTCATCACCAACACGCAAAACCTTGTAATCACACACCCTAGAACCCGCATGATTTAAAATTTTGAACTCACTTTCCAACACCGTCTCCCCCTATCAGTAACAATTCCTCCAAGAATAACAGTCTTTCGTACGTTAAGAATTTTAAACAGAAAAAGACACTATTTTTGGATTTTTATATTTTCTGAAAGCAAGTAAATACAAAAGCAATAAACACTCTATTTTTGTGAGAATCACTGGTAAGAAGATCATATCAGCACAATCAAACTGTTTCACACAATTAGATAATTCTTTATTTAATTTTTAGTGAAAAGCAGTTCAAGACGATTACCAGTATGTTTGTCCACTTAAACAAAATGCATGAACATTTCAAGTACCATTACCGTATGATACGTTAAGGTAATTTTATTTCTGATATATTAGCGTGTCCCACTTCAGGATATACCCCCACGATCAAGGTATGCACAAAGATTCATCGTAGTAGGTGAGTATACTGAATCCATCCTTTAAGATATCCTGACAGTGCTTAGGTCTGCATATAATTTGTTTTATCATGTTTTAATTGCGTAACAATGAACACCCAAATAAATAGTAATCAAATCCTGGAAATATAAACAACACACTCTATCATGCAAGTATCTTCCCTACCACATATTTCACAAGTCCAATCCAGATTTCTGAAATCTTAACTGGGAATAGGTTGAGAAGAGAACAGAATAGATCTTTAGGAGAGATGGTATAATATAAAGATCAAATGAGTTTTTCTCAGTTTGATATAGGTTTCTTGGGTTTCATTTGGGCACTTGAGGGCCTCTTTCGGGTGTATTAGATCTATAGCGCGACAACGTACAGCTAGGTCAGCATGTATCTGGATGCAGCAGAAGCTGTCGTTGCCTAGCACCTCCAGGTCAGCATATATCTGGATGCAGCAGAGGAGGTACACGACTTTTTCAGAGAAGATTTCAGAATCAGATCAAAATTGTGTGTATCGGGACAACATACAGACATTCAAATAGAAATGAGCTAATTCCAAGTGACTTTCTTTCCTGGGGTCATGTACAATTTTAGTTCTGAACAGAAAAACAGTCAAGATATCCCCAGATGAAATAACAGTATAAAGACCCAAAACTTCAGATTTTGGCAATCTATCAACGCAAGATTTAAGGTCATTAAACCATACACCACTGATGTGTTCCCCACTCAAACACAGTTCATTTAGGTTTATATCACATTGGTAAGTTGATTATTTCATGCTTTTTGCCTACTGGTACATCATATAATGAAGCTGCTATCACACTTAAGCATTTTAATTTCAGTTTCAGTGTGACAGTCTAACTTGCTGATGTACTGTCATTTCTTCTTTTTCACACAGTGAACTCATTTTTGATTTTCTAATTTTTTATGTTTTTGATTTTTCAAATTTTTTTTATTTTTTATTTTTAAGAAAAGCAATAAACTATTTACAAAAATTCTTATGAAAAACCAGTTATTCAGGATTCCTCATCCCGTTGAGTTCGACTAAATGTTCAAAGCGAGCCCTGTCAAATGCTTTAGTATAAAGATCTGCCAGGTTATCTAGTGTGTCGAATCAGCACTTTGAACTTCAATTTAAATCAATTAATATAAATATATCAACAATCTCACACCCCCCTTCATGTGCCTAGAGCAGCCATTATCAACATAAGTTGATAATTCTCCTTAGCAGCTCCTGCACACACTCAACAACTCAGTTAGTCTTAAGAACCCAAGCCCTGATAGTCTTGGGTTTTCCAAATTCATCCATTACAGGTACATCCATCCAATATCCATCACACTTCAGTGGATTATCTGGATACCTGCTTCTCCCATTATTATACCATGAATTTTGAAAAATTTATGGATATTGTTGAACATTCGAGTTACTAAAACCCCTATGTCCATTTCTTGTTTGAAAATTCCGATTTACAGATGTCTGGTATCGATTTTGATATCCAAAATTTCTATGTTGACTTTGAAACTGACTTGATTTACCATTATAATGACTAAATTGTGGAGAAATACTTCTTGGTCTATCAAATCTTTTCGAAGTTGAGGGTTTTGGTTGAGATTCAGGTTTCTTTGTCTGACAACTTGTTTTTACACTATTGCTTGACCCAACCTGATTCTCATCCTGAACCTCATCAACCTTTTGTTTACCTTTCTTCAAAGGACAACAACTTGCCACATGCCCTATGTTGTGACATTTAAAACAGGATCTCTTCTTATAACTTTTCTTTCTGTTGGATCCCTTTTTAAATGTGTTGGCCGTTTTGTCTTTGGTATCCTCATCCACTTTATGAGGTGTACCGTTAGACCCAACAGATTCTTTCAAAGAAACTGGACTATCTGGCAAGTCCACAGCTATCGGATCCACTACTACTTGTGCAGTGGTTACAAACTCAGTTAGCTCATCTTCAGTTGGTAAAAATGAGTAGTCTTGATTTCCAGAAGATGAAGCTTTAGTAAACCCCACCCCTGTTTTATCATTACTTCTTTTTAAACCTTTTTGAATTTGAGTTCTGACTAACGAAGAATTCCTAAAATCGTTTAACTTCCCCTGAAGTGCAACAATTTTGGCTTGTGCATCAGCCAATTCTGTGCACTTTTCTGAAAGCTCGTTAGTCTTTTCTTTCACAGTTTCACGAGCTAAATCAATGACCTGTAACAGTTCATTGACTTTGCTTGTTAAACTGCTAATTTCTTGTTCATTTGATTTGAGTTTTGTAAAACAATCTGACTCTCGTTTAATCAAAAGAACATTCGACTCTTTTAACTTTTCTAATTCAGCTGACTGAATGTTGTTTTGCTCCGATAGTCTGTCAACTTTAACCTGTAGTTCAGTGCAATTTAGACATGTATGACTTACAGATTCTGATGATACCTTTACCTCTGCTGTAAGTCCGTTCACATCCTTCAAGCCCTTTGAAACTTCTGCACCCATCTTTTGAGCATTCTCCTCATCTGCTTCCTTCTTCTCTTCTATCTCAGCAGCTCCCTCTCCAATCTTCACAGCTGCAAACTCAGCTACCAATGCTTGATCACAAGTATTCACTTTTGATGGAATCTGATAACGTTTTTCTAAAGCTTCCCACAGATCTCTAGAATTCCCATAGTTCTTGAAGGTATTCTTAATGCCCTCAGGTAAGGATTTCTTGATCACTGCTAAAGCTCTCTTCTCAGCATCAACCACTCGTTTCTCAGATTCATCCATCTTCTCATAAGAAATTACTTTTACTCTACCATCAACACGACGTGTGGGAGCAACGTATCCATCTATCATACAACTCCACATTCTCGCATCCTTACTTTCAACATATGCCTCAACCTTCTTTTTCCATTCAGCATATTCATTGACATTTAGAAGCTTTGGCCAGTTCTTAACAACCTCACTTCCATTATCCATCTTAGCCATCACGCAGCGTAAAAGTTTAAATGGATTTTGGTAACCTGAATCAAAATCCAAATCTAACTCCTATACTGGTCCTTTTCAAGCTTTTACCGTAAGCGAACTGATGAAACCGTACAAATATTATCCGAAAACTGTTTTTACCAAGTTATACCGTTAGATTCGTCTCGAGATTACGATTCCAATGATATATAATGTCGAAAACCGTTTTCGGGATTTTCCAGAGTTTTTTTTTTTTACCCTAAAAATCCAAGGAATTCAACGGTCCAAACGGTTCTGTCTAACGAGCTACGGATCAATTTCTATTTGCAAAACACTGAAATTTTATCGACGCTTGCCAGAAAATACTCCACCACTTAAATTTGCTGTTAAAATCGCTGGGTAATCACTTAAATTCGCTGGTCACTTGTTCAATTTCGCTGATCAAAGTTCAAAGGTTCGCTGTTCAAGTTCGCTAGTCAAATTCGCTGGTTTATTTCGCGATTATGACGACCAGTAAAGTCACCGAAAACCGTAGTAATTTCGCAGTGGAAAATTATACGATTACCAAAGTCGCCTTTGGATTTAACTTCGCCGTTCACCGAGTAATTTAGACACGAATTCGCTGATCAGTCTGCGAAAATGTTAAATTCGCCCAGTAACTTTGGAAAGTCAATCTGTTTGAAATTCTGAAGATTTTCCAACACAAATCTGCAAAATCAGAAAACCTAATCAGCTCACAATTTTCGAAAATTATGAAGAACAGATTGAAAACCACGAAGAACATGAAGAACAGTCTTCGAATCTTCAAATTTCTCAGCCAAAATTTTTCAAAACAATCAACCACAAGCTCTCCTGGAAACCCTGAAACCTGCAAAACAGCAATCAAACAAACCACAAGATCAAAACAGCCAAAGAATTCGAAAAATTTATTAACCAAACAGAAAAATCCGAAAATTTTAAAACCCTAATTTTATCAGATTTCAAAAATTCGAAAATCTCCCTGTTTCTGCAGACACAATTCTGAACCGAGCCTTCAAGAGCCTAATCGCTCTGATACCAATTGTAGGTCCCCTATTCGTATGGATCTTTCACAGAATTGTCTTTCCAATCAAGAGTGCGGAATCCTCTTGATCAGAATATCACAGAAACAAGTAGAAAACAGAAACAGCAAATCACTTTCAACCTGGGTTTTCTATTGATTATCCAACTTGCAGTTTACAATCAATTAAAACCCTAACCAACACAATTTCGTCCAAGCCTAATGCCTTTCACGAAATTACTCTCTCTCTAAACTGTTTTGGCTGATTAACCTAACCCCTAAAGCCTAACCTTGTTTATATAACACAAGGTTTGCTACATGGGCCAAGGTTAAACATCATGGACTGCGAATTGGACAGGCCCAATTCGCCCCACATCACCCAATATGGGTTTTGGTTAGCCCAAACATTTACAACTCACTATTACAAAGCTAAACCCGCTAACTGTTTATCGTTTATCTAATTACAAGATATCCAAAGACCAAATCTAAGCTGTTGTCACAAACATGCACCAACAAATGTGAAACTCCCTGTTCAACCAAACCAGGGTTCAGCAGCCTCTTCCTGTGCCAGGCTGCCCCAACTTCCATTCTCACAATCTTCGGTTTTGTTGAGCACCTGCACATTCAAACTACTTTAATTACTTGAACAATTTAGCCCAGGTCTGTTGGACCTTAGGCATTTCAACACAATATGTATCATTCAATTTCGGAAAATCTTTTTCATTCTGAACAAAGACTTTTTCATTTTTATCTTCAATTTTCTCATCTTTTACCAAAGACACTAGTTTCTTAACACTCCATTTTTGACCTTTCGGAGTACCTCTTTTGTAAAAATGTGAATCTTTTTGAACATTTTGTTTTTGATCAAAAACTTTTGGTTTCCAAAATTGGTTTGGTTTTGTCATATCAACCGATGTTTGCCAACTTTGTGTTGTTCTGAATCTAGGTGTGTGAGAATTTTGGGTTTGTCTTGAATCAGACCTAGTCTGTTTTGGTTTCCAAGTTTGATTCGAAGCAAACTTGTTTGTGTTGAACCTCCAAGTTTGTTTTGAATCAAATCTGGTAGACTTTTGTTTCTCAACCTCGGATTTCTGTTTTTCAACATCAACAGGCTTTGGATTTTGACACTTTCGAGCAACATGTCCAATTTGATCACATTTAAAACACACTTTCTTTGAAACATCCTTGGCTTGTTGTTGTTTCTTTTTCATAGCATCAAACTCCGCATTAGACTGTTGTCCAATTTTGAGTTTTTCTTCTTCTGCTAAACTTTTTCCTTGAACAAAACTCATCTTTTGTTGCAAATTTGGTTTTTTACTTTGATTCCAATTCCGTTTCCTTTTATAACCCAAACCAGCCTTCATGTTTTTCTTCTTAAAACCAGGTTTGTTATAAAAAGATTTATGACCTTTACCAGCAAACTTTGAAATTTCAGACTTCTCAATCTCAACCATTTTAAAAACTTTATCAACTTTTTCTGAAATCACATTCTGAATCGGGAATACAACATCTAAGAATAATTTGTCCGATCTAATCATGGTATAAACCAATCCTTTTGAATCATCATTCAAACTTTTCTCGGATTTTGTGTTTTTCAGATAACCATCATAAAGATTTCCTTCATTTTCATCCTGTGATTCAGACTTACCTTTTGTAGACTCATCTTTCAAAACACTATCAACAACCTTACTCACCACCTCTGAATCATTAGCATCATCAGATTTGGAGTAAGTCACAGCGATACTTTCAGGTAACTGGTCAGCTATGTTCAAACCCTTTGCCACCTTTTCCTCATCATAAAAAGTATAATTTTTTCTCAATGGTGGTGGTACCTGATGAAATTCTGAACCAATACCCTTTTTGCAATTATCAGTATCTTTGTTATCTGGTGTGATGTTGAAAATGCGTTCGAGAATGTATGAAGAGTTATGATAACTTTGAAGTTTTGTAACAACCTTTTCTTTTTCAGCCAAGACTTGTTTAAGATTATCAATTTCATCAACACATTTGTTTAATTCAATTTGCTTTTCTTTAAACTTTCTTTCATACATTTCTTTAGTGACTAAAGTTTCTGACAATTTTTGATCAAAACTTTTGACTTGTCTTTTCAAAGTATCATAAGCTTCTTGTACTCTCTGACTCGACCACTTTAAAGAATCATACTGTTTTTGTAAATCTTGAAATTTCGATTCTTTTTCAACACAATCAACACATTTTGCTGAACACATTTGTCTATACACATCATTATCTTTTTCAAGATCTTGACATTTCTGTGTCAGCTTTTCAACTTTTATTTTCAAAATTTCTTCTTTTTCAATCATTTCTTTACATTTTATTTTGAAAACATTTTCAGGTTTATTTGTTTCAATATTTTTTTTTATCATTTCATCTTTTTCGGTACAGGCTTTGCACATTTCTATGCAATTCCTGCACTTGTTTTCATTTTTATCATCAGACTGTTCAATGCTTTTGTCTGTGTCAAACAATTCAGAAGATTCAGTTTGAATTTTTTCTGTTATCACACCTTCTTCTTCTGTCTTTTTCTGATCTTCATCTTTCATCTGTTCTTCTTCATCAGTTTCCTCTGCCGTTTTCTTTACTTCCTCAATCAGCTTTTCCAGTTCTTGTTCTTTCCTCTTTTTCATTTCTACCACCTTTGGTAGACTTGATTCACAAACTTCCTTTATCTTGTTCATTAAATCCGGCAAGTAACTTTTATCAGATAGTCTTCTTGTATTGAAAGTACCCTCATTTGGAAACAGATTTGTTACTGCCTCAAAATCCACTTTTGAAGGGTCAACAACTGGATTACCTCGTGGATCCATGTAACATTCCAGTTCATCATTCCATCTATTGGCTCTCTTAGCTTCTTTGAATGGTTCTCTATATTTATCAATTTCCCATCTCGCGTAATCTCTTCTCCACCAAGTATTATGATCAATCGACATCTTTAATCACCTTGTATATCTTTGATCACCTGAATTACCTGAATCACGAACAACAAACAAAATGATTAGGATCGGGTGGTAATCCGTTCGGATTGCCACTCGATTCGTTGCACTTTAAAGAACTTGAACACACAAAATTTTTTGACACGGATTGTGACTCGTTCGGATGGGTCAATAGTCAATCGGATGATGTTGGCCCAATCGGATGAGATCAGCCCACTCGGATGGGTGTCTTCGAACGGATGGAGATCCGGATGGTGATTCGTCCGGATAGGGATCCGGGTGGCTGAGTTATCCGCACGAGTAGTGATCCGGACTAGTGGGGATCAGTGCGGATGAAGTTGACTTCTTTGACTTTAATGAATGAACAACAAACTCACTTGTAACAAGACAAAAACCTTCACGTGAGAATCTGATTTTAAGTGGCAGACAATACTAATTAATATTTCACATGCAGTCTGACATCATCTATGAATCTTGTGAAAATCTGATATTTTCAATTAAAGCTTGCCGACTAGATCACGTGCATACTGTTGTAGTTATTAATGATGGCAGGTTAATGTTGACTAAGTGACTAGTATTGGGTTCACGTGACAATTGATGTTATCCGCACGACGAAGTTGTCCGTGCGAGTGGATTGCTATGACCCGGATTGTTGTTCGTGCGGACAAGTTATCCGCGCGAGTGGTTTATCCGTGCGAATAAAAATTCGCCCCGATAGATCAACTAAAGTCAACCCGGATTATTTATCCGCGCGAACAATCAATGTTATCCGCACGAATAGATGATGATGCTTATCCGCACGAGTAGTAACCTGAATCAGTCAACAAAGTCAAACATCTTTTAAATGAATTGCAAATAAGGAATCTTTAGACTAATTGTTATCCGTGCGAGTAAACTAGTCAACAATAGTCAATGCGGATTTTTTATCCGCACGGATTGCCATCCGTGCGGTGAACAACAGCAACAGTTTTCAACATTTTTCAACTTTTTCGAACCACAAAAATTCAGATTTCTCACAAACGGCTTCGAATTAAGATCTGAAAATTTGTAGGCTTATAGATCAATGAATTTCGCACAACATATCCAAATTTTAGCAATTTTCAACCGTAAAATCTTGTTTAATTTGGTGTTTTTCAGTTAAGAACGTTAAGAGATGAAAAGATGAAGAAATTGAGCGAATCTGATGCAATTTTTGATCTGAATCTGATGTTTTCTCGAACGAAATTGAATGTTTGATCCGTGCAATCGAGCTCCTGCTCTGATACCACTTGTAGGTCCCGGATTTTGACCCCTTACGATTGCAAACCAACTCGTGCGACGTGCGGAATCCGTGCACGAGCAAGACCGAAACACACGAGATGTAATATAACTGTGATTCTTTGATAAATCTGAAAACGTACAAGAAACACGAATCACCTTTTGCCTTTCTCTCTCTAACCTTTCTCTCTCTAGCCTCTAAGCTCCAAACTCTCAAATGGCAAAAGTTTCAAAAAGTCCCTAAATGAAACCCTAAGGCTCCTATTTATAGGCCAAGGCTTATAAGGAGAGTTCCCCTTATTTACAATAATGCCACCTTGCCTTTTCTATCTAATATTACAATATAAAGCTAGACTTAATCAGTTTCAGCTACGATCTTGAGATGACGGAGGCGATAGACATACTGTACTAACAGGGTTTGTGCAGAATCACTTGGGTGTCTCAATTAGGGTTTCCTATTGGATAAAATAATAAAATAAATAGGACTTTTAATGAGGGTTGTTACATATAGGTCACGAATTGACTTCGTATAAGCCTATAAGTGTGATATCGTATCGTATAGCGTCGTATAGGTCACGTATTGACCTCGTATAAGCCTATAAGTATGATATCGTATCGTATAGGTGTGGTTTAGGTCCCGTATTGACCTCGTATAAGCCTATAAGTGTGATATCGTATCGTATAGATGTAGTATAGGTCACGTATTGACCTCGTATAAGCCTATAAGTGTGATATCGTATCGTATAACGTAGTATACGTCCCGTATTGAACTCGTATAAGACTATAAGTGTGATATCGTATCGTATAGGTGTGGTTTAGGTTCCGTATTGACCTCGTATAAGCCTATACGTGTGATATCGTATCGTATAGCGTCGTATAGGTCACGTATTGACCTCGTATAAGCCTATACGATATCACCCTTATAGGCTTATACGAGGTCAATACGTGACCTATACTACATCTATACGATATGATATCACACTTATAGGCTTAAACGAGGTCAATACGGGACCTAAATCACACATATAGTATCGTATCATATATTATCGTATCGTGTTGCATCGTATCGTATAGTGTATAGTATAAGTATCGTATAGGGGATGTATTTACGAATAATATTGTTTTTTTATAAATAATTTTCTTTTTTAATTTTTATAATTCATAATAGTTGTATTATTTTTAATTTTTATAATTTATATTTGTATTATTTACCAATAATATTGTTTTTTTTATAAATAATTTTCTTTTTTTTATAAATAAACAAAGGAATACATAAAAAAAATACAAAAATTGAGCTTTATATACGCTGCGTATAGGTCCCTACGCAGCGTATATAAACCCTTGTGTTTTGTGCAATGATTACTGATAAGGCTCTGAAATCCATGGTTTATATACGCTGAGTATAGGTCTATACGCAGCGTATAGGGTTAACCCTATACGCCGCGTATAGACCTATACGCAGCGTAGGTAAACCCTAAGTGTGCAGATTGGCAAACTGAGTGTGCAGATAGTTAGGTATAATCATAATTGGGTACTGCTAAGACTAAGAAGCTGTAAATCTCCTTTATCATTAAGTTTGAGTATAATCATAGTTGTAAATAGCGGCTATAGCGACCGCTATAGCGCGCTATGTAGTGAAGCGACCAAGTGTCGCTATTTGGGTCATAGCGACCAGAGCGTGAACAGCGACAGTGGGTTTTATTTTTTTGATGTAAATAACAATTAGATATAGCTATAAAATAGCTGGATTTATAGGTTTTTGTTAAATATACATGTAAAGTAGCATATACACAAAGGTATTTTGATATAATATACATATAAAAATTTTCAAAATTCTTTTTCTAGTGTATCGCTATGTATAAAATAGCAGTCGCTATTCGCTATGTAGCATATAGATCCCTTGTCGCTATTCGCTATTAAGAACTATGAGTACAATCAAGGCATCGAGATGTGGGACCTCTCTGTTTGCAACTCATACGTGGTGATATCGTCTTATACCATATCCCCAAGTACAGAAAAGATGAATTTTCAAAGCTGAAGTTCAAGGATTTCACTTGCTGAAACAAGGGTGTCACCATTTTTGAGGGTCTGATTTGGAAATACGGTGTCTGCTGTGATTAGGATCAAGAGCAGACCACAGCAGTAGAACAAAATCATGTTGAGAAACTCCATAGAACCTGATCTTGGCTTCACAGTTAATAATTAACAAAGAAATATCCCCAATAGTAGTAGAAATGGATGACTTACTTTAGTCATCAATGTGGAAGGTTAACAAACAGGTTTTTCTTTCGCTGAACCCAAATAGCTTTGGAATCGGTTTTGACTTTGACCGATTTTGGTTTGAAACTTGTTCGGTTCTGCCCTAGTTTGGTCAGTTTTTACTAGTAGTTTGAAAGGCCGGTTTTGGTTCGGTTTAGTTACAGTTGGTAAACCGGTTCAATTCTTGCCCACACATTAGAAAAAAACTTGAGACAATTTTTTTGTTATAAGAATTAAACTTATATTGATGTGTACGTATTTGTATGTGTAGAAACCGGTTTGTACAATTTTTTTTATGTAAAACTATAATTTGTTTTACATAGAATTGATGGTTATTTTTCCTACTGGTTTAGAACTGCTTTATGTAAAAATCGGTTCGGTTCGGTTTTTAGCTCGAGAGAAGGGGAACCGGTGTGGAACCTAAGGTTTGAATTACAAACAGAACGGGTTTGGCCGGTTTCCGTCCCGTTTATTTTGTTCACCTCTAATGTTGGCTAGAATATGGCTTAAGAGGGTGTTTGGGGTTGACTTTTTATCTTTTTATATGCTTTTGTTAAACACTGATAATATGATAATAGGGAAATTGAAATCTATCTTACCTGGCTAGAAACAATTAATATAAGTTGAACATTAAGGAAAGGTGATGTACATATAGAGATTGAAGATTCGGCCAAGTTTGCTCTAGCATATTGATTTTCATAAGAGGTAATTACTTTTTGTTTTGTCTTTGTACAGTTTATTACTTTAAAAATTGTTAAAATAATACCAGTGATTTTATTTTCGTTTCAAATGGATCCACCGGCACTAACCCCATCCACATTTCTGTTGGTTTTATATGAAACTAGTAGATTCCCCGCCCGCGTTGCGGGACGAGTCCGAATAATTCTCAACCAATTAAAAAAAAGACTACTATATAATTTTCCTAGGAAAAAAAAAAACAAAAACGATGATAAGACCGTAGTAAACCAATTAAAACAAAAAACCTTTATAGTTTTGGTAAGGGAAAAACGTAATTTTTATAACTCAGGGATAAATCATAAATTTAATTCGGGGATAAATTGTAAACTAAATGGACCAACGGGAGAGTGCCAGGAAGTTGCCGGCACGACTGTAATTTTACACTGGGGGCAAAATTGTAATGTCACCAGGAAAACAAACAAAAACGATTGGGAAAATGTAAAGTTAAGTTGAGGGTAAAATCGTATCTTGGCTGTGAGAAAAAAAACTAATGGTAAAACTATAAATTTATACGGGGCAAAATCGTAATTTTGAACCGAGGGCAAAATCAAAATTTTTAACTGGGAGTAAAAGGGATTTTTTTTTTAAGTGGGGGTAAGAACATAATTTTGAACTGATGGCAAAATCGTAATTTTAAGGGGAAAAAACTAATGGCAAAAGTGTAAAAGTAAACGTGGCAAAATCGTAATTTTTAACCGAGAGCGAAATCGAAATTTTTAGCTAAGAGTAAAAGCGCAAATTTATTTTTAAGTGGGGGCAAAAACATAATTTTATACTGATGGCAAAGTCGTAATTTTAAGCCAGGACAAAATCGTAAATTTGCTTGGCCAATAAGGGAGTGTCAGACAGGTGCCTGACACTGTTGAGCCTGCCGCCCATTTCACCCAATTAGGTGGCGGACCTATTACCCAATGACGTCATCATCTTGAAATTGTATGAATTGAAAATATCCATAAAAACCCTTATTATTAAAATCATATTAAAAGAGGCCCACCATCTTCTTTAACACAGGCAGGTACCCCTCCTCCCCTTAAAATAAGTCATTTAATTGTTTTAATGTTTAATAATTATTTAAAGAGTAACACATAAAAGAATTCCAATCCATTGCGTATCATGCGAGGAGGAAGCGAAAAAAGATAAAAAAGAGTAATACTCTTGAAAAGAAAAATTAAATGATATGTTACTGAATGACAGGTTGATTCCGGTACAAACCATATTTATCATACAAACTGTAAGAACAGATCCTAGCACTTAAAAAAAGTTAAATTAGCACATACCAAAACAATACATACATAAAAGTAACACTTTTGAATCATATTAGCACATGAAAATTAATCAAGATAATTGATTTTAGCACATATTTGAATGATATCAACACTTTTCTTAATCAGCACATTGGAAAAAAAAAAGAAGATCCAAATAAAGAATTAATTGCTTGTTAGCATATTTATAAGAAATTCAATATAATGATATTATTTAGGATATTATTTTATCATTTTTTATAATTGGTTGGATGCCACGTGTCACTTTTTAAATGTTTCTTACAGTTTGTATGAGAAATGTGGTTTGTATTTGATCCTACTCCACTGAATGACTAAACTATTACATGAGGTGTCGTTGTATTGAAGATTTTAAATTTGACATTGAGTTAATAGCCAAAATGGTACTTGAGGTTTGCTCACTTTTACCACTTTAGTCCAAAATCCAAAATTTTTAAATCTGGGTCCCTGAGGTTTGCATTTTGTTGCTATTTTAGTCCAAATTTTAAAAACCTCCATTTTTTACTGTTGAAACCTGATTGTTTTGTCTTTTTATGTAGGGACATTTTGGTCATTTTTATTTTATTATAACATATTAAAGCAATCAACACACCACCACACCCACAGACCTTGCATCTCTCCCTCTTTCTCTGCCATAAACAGCAATCAGAGCCGGGTTCGGCCAGAGCTCCAGCGACCCGTGTTTGCCGGCGATGTCATACCACTCACAACTCTCCTCCCTTTACACCACTCCCACACGTCACCCTTGTAACTCTGGATGCGAAATAAAAGGGAGCCGCCGCACACGGCGGCGTGGTGGCAGGACCAGTAGAGACGGCTTCACCTCCACTTCCACCCCCGCACCACCACCACCACTGCACTACCATCATCCCCACCTCGTCTTCTTCCCTTCTCTCTCTCTCTCTCTCAAAACCCTAACCCTAATTTATCAAGCCGCACCAGAGCAGAAGCAGATTCAGCAACCAACAATGGTGATTTTTCTTCAATTCTTCTTTTCGTATACACAATTTACTTCGATATTAATCCATTGCTGTTTCAAGCGGATGTTGAGGTCGATGTTGCAGCAGCCGGAGCACCGAAGAAGAGAACGCAGAAGTTTCAGAGGAGTTGACGGGTCGAAGGTGGTTGCAGATCCGGTGGAGTGTTAGGGTTTTGACATTTTTTAGAGGTTGTTGACGGTGGAGTTCTGGTGCCGGTGATGAGGGTTTGTGGTTTGGGAGGGTTTGGGTCTGATTTGATTTGTGTTAGAGAGAGAGAGAGACAGAGGGGTGAAACAGATGATGATGATTCATTGTTGATGGGTGGGTGTTGATGGTGGCGGTGGTGGAGTTCTGGTGGCAGAGGTGGAGTTCTGGTGCCGGTGATGAGGGTTTGTGGTTTGAGAGGGTTTGGGTCTGAACTTTGAGGAAGATGGTGGTGAAAATGGCAGAAATGGTGGTGGTTGATAGAACGGTGGTGGTGAAAATGGCATAAAAATGAAATCTGTCTGGGTTTTTTGTTTGAGGTTAAGAGATGAAATCTGTATTCTTTGAGAGAGTTGATCTGGTGAAAATGGCATAAAAATGACCAAAATACCCCTGCACAAAAGGACAAAATAGGCTGGTTACACCAGTTAAAAAATGGGGTTTTTGAAATTTTGACTAAAATGGCAATAAAATGCAAACCTTAGGGACCCAGATTTAAAAATTTTGGATTTTGGACTAAAGTGGCAAAAGTGAGCAAACCTCATGGACCATTTTGGCTATTAACTCTTTGACATTTGTTGTTAAAATTTTGAATTTACAAGCAGGTATATAAATACTGAAATTAGTGATATATATACAGGGGTGGAACTATAGTTATAGGAGCCGTAGCATGGGCTGCGGCTTAACCTCGTATTCATAATGTTTTTCATTTGGTTTTATAAAAAGGATGCCCCTAAAAATACAAGGATACCCCTAACTAAAATAAGGAATACTTAATAAGCCCAAACATTTTTTACAACACAAAAACTAGTAGAATAACTAAGCCTGAATAATAAAAAAAGCCCAAATTAACAATAACAAAATTAATAGGAGGCCCAATTAGTAAATAACAAAGCTTAGCCTAATTGGTGATTGAACGAAATACGAAAATTTGGAAAACCAAACGTCGACGAAGTATCTATGTCGAACAGAAGCCAACGACTCTGCTGGAAACGCCCCCGGCCTTGCTATTTGAACATCGTTGCTGAAGCCTGATATATGCACGAAATCATTCCTGCTGAAGCCTGCTGGAATCGTACATGTTGTTAACTATTTGTTCGTCCCTGCTATTTGACTGAAATCGATGTGTTGACTGGCGTTGACCGATTGGGTTTGACGTGATTTGTGAGTTTTCTTGTCCTTTGATATCTTGTTTAGTGTTATAGTTTACGTAGAATTATACTTTGTAGATTTGTTAGGGTTTAAGGCTATAAATCATAAATGTTTTATTCTTAGATACGTTAAATTTTACAAAAAGTTATTGTTTCTAGTTTTCTTTGTTATTGTTAAACTAGGCACTTGAATTCTTTAAAGTTGAAGATTGATTACTTGAATTCCTTTCTTATTGTGCGGTCGAAAAAGAAACTTACAATAAAGTAAAAGACGACGATGCAAGAAACCTCAAAAAGGCCCATAACAATTCATAATCAAGACCCCGAACTCGTACAACGGAAACCAGCACGAAAAAATGAGAAACCCAATTTTGGGTCACGTCGCGCTACGCGACGCAACGGTGATATGGTCATGCAGTCGCGTGACGCGACCCCTCTTTGCTTGACAGGAGACACGTAGCACCACGTGGCAGCAACATGGCATGCCTATGTGGTGACTGAGGACACCTATGCCCTAGCTAACAACTTAGCGCTACCTGACGGTGGTGGAACCCGGTCGCGCGACGTGACGAGGTTGTTCCTAAGCTATAAAAGGGACGTGATTTTGGACATGCAGACTCGCTCAATCTCTTTTCTTTCTCTCTCGTAGTACTGCTATTATACCCGAAGCTCTAAAACTCTGCTCCATAATCAGCGTGCTAACCCGGATCACTGGTACGTTACCCTGTCCGAACGATCTGAAACCAAATCAACGGATGTTTAGTGCTGCCTGAATAAAGTTATACTTTGTCATCTACGTTTTGGTTTTGATCTCGTGATTATCGTTAAAGTTGAATTGGGTTAATACACTAATACGTGTTGCAATGTGTGCTTAATTTGGAACCCAAGATTTAGACCAGAAGGCTATTACTGAAACCCTAAATCTGCAAGGTGAGTCATTCTCTTTACTCAAAATGCTTTCAAAACCCTAAATGTTTTCTAGTTGTATTTACAGTGATTAAATCTTTGTATTCTTACTGAGAAATTACTACCAATATGTGGGGTTTTGCATACACAACTTGATAAACTTCACTAGTTGGGAGAATGACCAAAGTGATATGACCACAATCACGGGAATTGTCTAGTGACAAATACTTTTGGGTAATAGTAAGATACAAATAAATCCAAAAACTCTTAATGCTGTAATTACAATACTGTGTCTTCTATACGAACTGAATGAACTCACCAGTATTTTCGCAGATCAAATGTTTTTAAAACGCGTTTCAGGTGATTTACTATGAAGAAAAGGAAAAGTGCTATGAGGCACTCAAGCTTAAATAAGTGGCTATGTAAACCTGAATAAAACGTGTTTTGTAATCAAGGGTTTATCCCGGAGAAAATCCTTTATGTAAATATGGGTTTCAGCCCACAATTTGTGAAATGAAAACTATGGTGTTTTGAAAACTCTGATATTTTTCTTGACACTCGGTCCTGATAAAAATTTTCCACTGCGAATTTAATAAACACCAGTACCACTGCTGTATCTGCTCACAAACCTCATCCAGGGTGGGATCGGAGGTTGTGACAGAAGGTGATATCAGAATCACTGGTTTAAGCTAATTAAGTATTGTGAGAATACTTAAAATTAGGAGTCAGGAACTAAATGAAATAACTTCTGTGAATATTAGGATACTAATCAAATAGTATATATATTCGATTTTCAGAATTCGTTGTTTTTATTGTTTTTGACTAACAATATGAGCGATAGAGAAACACCTCCCAAACCCTAGATCTCATAATATGTGAGATCTGTAAATAATACAAATACAAACGAATACCTAGATGATCGTCCACAGATGATCATCAACAACAGAAGACCAAACTCTCACAAACTACTGGGAGTTTACACAGAAAGATTTTTCAACAATTCAACAAATCTACAACAACCCTAACACAATATAAGAGACCAGAGAGAAGTGTGCAAGTGAAATAGGAGGGTGAATGATCTTCTCTCAGTCACAGTAGCTTTTTATATACCCTCACAAAATAAGTTACATCAAGGTCCAAAAGTTAAGCTCATGACGATCGCAGTCCCTGAAAGTTTACACTTTACCCCCTCAAACAATTAATCTGTAACAACTTGAACCAAACAGTTATAACAACCTGCAACAACTCCTTAACCAGACTGGGCCCAGCAATAATAAGAGCCCAATAATAATGTCTAGCACAATAGCAGCCCATTCAGTCCACATAACATGTTTGTGTATGAACCAACATTTTTAACAGAGGGGGACGGACCTTTTTATCGGCCACGACCTATTTAGGTCTCCGGTTCCTTGGTGAATGTATGTTTGTCCAGCCTTCCAAGGTAATCCGGACTAGATTACGTGTGTACACTAACCAAATTTAGTAATGAAGAGTAATTGCACTCCTTCGACCCATTACAGGCCTCAAGAAATAATAATTGGATTGTGGACCTGTTTCATTTTTTATATTTCTCCAAATTTATTGGATTGTTGACCTGTTTCATTTTTATATTTCTCCAAGTGGACTTGAACTACTTCATTTTTATCTTTCTTTAAATATCACCAATTTAGTCATTATCCCGTTTCTATATTACTCTGTTGAAATTGAAATATTCAATCCATAATATAATAACTAGAACCCTTGACCGGTTTCTTTTTTATAATGTTTCTCATTTTCATCAGTTGAATCCATTTTTATGTTTATTTTATTTTCATTGAATTTATTTTGCTGTATAGCAAATATGTGGATCTTGAAGTTTTACGAAGAATTCATTTCCTTTAGCATGTTGTCTTTTGTAACACGGTTCAAAATAAATGTTGTCTTGCGATCAGGGGACATACGTATCAAGAACATAAAAAGTTTTTTCGATGTCAAGCTTCGTAGCACGTCGATGAAAGGTACAAATATAGGTTTCCTCTACTATATCCACGTCGATACGAGTCCACGTCCACGACCACCAATTTATACTTTATCACTAGGAGCTATTCGTTTTGTTCGGCCACAGGCCCACAACAAAAATGATGTTATACTATATCCATGTTGATTTGCGTCCACATTCACAACAACGACTACTAGGGGCCGGTGTTCAACTGTTCATCGAGTCGAATTCGGGTTATTGGAATTTGAAGTTTTGAAATTTGTATTTGATACAGATTTGAATTCGTCTAAAAGTCGAATAAACCAATTCGGTTAAGCTCATTCGAATATGATTCGAATTCAGGTTTATTCGACTTATACGAATGAGAGAAAAATAAAAAATTAAAAATTACAAACAAACAGACAAATAAATCACTATATTGACGAATGATAGGGATTTGGGTGATCGGTAGAATATTAAACTGATGGGACGACGAATGTCGACTGTTGAGTTCTAGGTTAACTTGTGTATGTTGTTGAAGAACCAAAGAATCGCTTTTAAGGCCGAAGCCTGTAAACGAGGGTTTGGATCTTGTTGAGAGAACTTGGAGAACAATCCTGCATAACAGAAAACCGTTAGGCTCGCCGCAGAGATGGGAGGGCCCCTCTGCGACCACCCTCCGGCGTGAGGATATGTATTGGTAGAGAGAGAGAGTAGAGAGAGAAAATAGGGACGAAGGTTCAGAAAATCGTACTTGGCTTTGTACTTGAGGGAGTATTTATAGTAGTCAACTGAGATGACGTCATTCGTCCAGACGCACTTAAATGGAGATTCGTCTTCGGAGGTTCTTGATAAGGAGCGGTCATTTTTTAGATGCCCCTTCAAGTGGAGTCCGGTTCGTCCCAAGGATCATGTCCGGCCTCGGATATGTATCTTCAAGTCCCCCAGTTTGTTAAGTCTCGGTAGAGACTTAGCAAAATGTTGCTTCAGATTTTGTTTTATTCGGATGACGTGTCGCCGTTGGAGTGGTCTGAGTTGATGACGTGGAGGGTTTTAAATGGCGATGATGCAGCGTGGGTGACTTTTGTGATTTGACTGTCAGTCACCCACCCATGACGGTAGTAAGTCCTTGTGTTGGAATTCGTGGGAAGTGACGGTTTGACATGATCGCCTCTAACCGACTTAAATCCCTTATAAAATCAGTTTTTACCATTTAACTTTTACTCTTTTTTCCTCTCATCTTTTTCATCTTCTCTGCTGTTATCCTTCTTAACCTCTTCTTCTTCTTCAGAGAAAGGTGCGTCCCTTTCCTTTTATTTTTAAAATATGGCTCCTGGTAAGGAGAATCTTGCGGAGAGTGTGAGTGAGCTTACCCAACGTCAGTTGGATAAGCTCCTTAGAGATTACAGGATTCCTCTAGATCTTCACCCGGTCCTTCCCTCCGAAAATGAAGCCATATATCCATTTCGTCAAGGGAAGTTTCCCTTTTATACTCGCGTCTGTAATTTCGCGAATTATAGGGTTCCTTTTTCTCGCTTCTTGATTAGGGTTCTTCAGTTTTTTAGGGTTCATATTTGCCAAGTTAACCCGTTCGGTCTTAGCCGTATCAACCATTTTGAAATTTCTTGTCGAGCCCTAGACCAGAAACCGGACCTGAATGTTTTTCGATATTTTTATGAGTTTATCACGGCCGGAGACTGGTATACATTCGCGCACGGGAAGGGTGTACCTTCCCCGTCCTCCAGCGAGCGGTCTAGCTTAAAAATTGGAAGGATAATTTTTTCTGGCTGGACGACCGCTGCCTACCGGAGGATATGAGGTGGCGCTTCAAAGACCAGACGATGTCTTTCGATCTTGGTGAAGACTTTGTTTTTAACGAAAGTCTAGTCCGTGCCCTGATTGAGCACAAATCCCCCATTCGTCCCCTTTCCGAGCATTTCCTTTGGTTAGGTCGAGTCAGTTTTTCCTGGGCCCAAGGGGATAGGGATTGGCCGATTATTCGCCGAAAGCGTGATCATAAGTTCCGGCCCTTTACATCCCCTTCGGCACCATTATTTAGTTGTTTTGCTAACTTTCTTTTCGTTTTGAAAATGTAGGTGCCGCAATGTCTCTTCTGGATGCTTTAAAGGTTCCGAGTATGGACGTTTTTGACATTGATTTCGAAGAACAGGGCGAAGGGGATGTTCCACTGATGAAGCAGGTGGTATCTTCGGCTCAGGCGATCCGCCCCCTGGTGGATCCGAATGTGACTGAGTCGTCTGCTACTGAAGCAACTTCTTATGTCCCCCAAAGTGTATCTGAACAAGTTGCTACCGAGACTGCTTCCTCTATTCCGATATCTTTAAAGGATGCCGGTGGTTCGTCCGGATCACAAGTTGGTAAGAAATCTATTCTTGAAGACGTGGATAGTGATCCGGAGGTTCATAGCTTAGATGAGGCCCTTCAATACCGACCTTCTTCTTTTTTGAAAAACAAGGGTGCTATACCAGATGTGGATCTGAAGGTCCGCTCTCGCAAGAGGAAGAATGAGCCGATTCAGATACGTTCCACCGATCCTCTTCCATTGCCAAAGTCAAAGAAATCAAAGAAGGATTCTCACTCCGAGGGTAATATAATGGAAGAGCTGGACGAGCATCTTACCGGAGGTAAGTTTTCCAGGGAGGAAGCGGCAATGGCTCGTACTAAGCCGACCCCTATTTTTTCTGGTGGTTTTCTTCCAAGTACTGAAGTAGAGAATATGGAGACGGAGATTCCGAAGATTACGAGCAAGGAGAAAGGAGAAGCTCATGGTGAACCCAAGGTGGTGACTTTTTCAGGTACGATGCTGGACTCATCTTTAGGTCCGGACCGCTTTATTGAAGATGAGGAAGACCAAGTGTCTTCTCTTCCTTCATCTTGGTTCGGACCTGAGTTGTTGTCCTTTTCTCGATATGCAGATTTGTTCTCGGATGATATGGACATTGATCCGGCAACTACTGAAGACAAATTTGTTCCTGATTGGGATATTCGGAATAAGGACTCAGTGATGGACGCGCTGGTTGCAAAAACTCTCCTTTTCAACATAAATACTCCGATAGACCATGCAAGAAGCCGGAAGATGAAGAACCCAGATCTAGGTGCTGCGGTTTTGACTAACCAAGCCCAGTCAAACATCTTCGTAACAGAGCTTTATCGACGGTGGGTAGAAGCGGAGTCGGTACGGGAGAACCTAGAGAAGGAAACTCGCTCCTTAAAGCGCAAGATTCAGAGGAGTCCAGATGCGGAGAAGAAGGTTATCCAGCTTACTCAAGAACTACAGTCCCAGCAAGAGAAAATTAAGGCTTTGACTAGTCAGAGTCAATCTTCTCAAGCGGCTGCTGTCTCTGCTGCGGAGGACCGTGATAGGATTGCAGCTGAGTTAAAGAGCTTCTCCGAATCCATGAAGCAGAAAGATGATCAGCATAAGGAGGTTATGGCGAAGATGGAGGCATCTTTTGAGAATGCCCGTATAGCTTATGCGAACATGGTGGCTGGTACGTTCCTTCTTTCCTTTTCTGACTTGCACATTTATTTTTGCTATTTTTTCTAACCCTTTTGGCAGAGCGGGATGTGCTCAAATCAGAGGGAGCTGATTTGAAGGCGCAGTTTGAGGAAGTGAAGGAGCGTGAAGAGGAAATGAAAGCGGAGAATGCTTCCCTGAAAGCTAGGGTGGAAGAGCTTCAAGCAACGAAGGTTTGGATGCTTTCGGAGGGGGCCAAACTTTTGGCAAAGAATGTCCATAAGGGCCCGGAAATGACTGCCGCCGTGGCCGCAGTTAATAATGCGATGAGTGCTGTGGGAATCAACTCCGGTCTGCATAATGGTTATATACACTCTTTACAGAAGAAGACCCCTTACAAAGATGTTCCGATGTTGAATCGCAATGCTACGGAGGATCTAAATACGGCAGTTGCTTGTTTCGATACTCTCAAGTTTCCGGTGATAGAGGATCTTCCGAAGCTTATCAACGCGCCCCTTTCTGAAATTAAGAAAGCTCTACTTTTTGCAAACGATGATTCTACGAAGAAGTAAGGTGGACATGCCCGGCTCTTTGGGGTATGCACCTTTTTAGAGGGTGGACATGTCCGGTTGTTTGGGATATGCGCCCTGCTTTCTGAATTTGGATGAATGTAATGATGCTTTTACTTGTGTTTAACAATTATCCTTTTATGTAAATGCCTTTTTCGTATTGTCTGGTCACACAAATCCGGATAATTTTGATGTAATCACTTTATCATACACGCGTCCGTGCTTTTTGTGTTTACGTTTTTCTGTTTTTTAGAACGTTCTTTTTTGGATACGGATCCGATTTATTTTACTTTTTTAGGATAATTTTTTAAGTGAAGGCAAAAATACGAACGGAACCAGTTCCTTCTTACCTTTTAGGGTTAGCATCCCTAGTTCGGCCGTAGATTAATGAGTTGCAACTTTGTTAATGATAAAGAATTTTATCATGTTATTATCTTTGTTCGGAGTTATTCTTCTCCGGTATTCACACGGTAAAAACATTTAAAGTAATCTGCGGGCAAACCCTCCGCAGTTCTTAGAATTATAACATTGTTTGGTGCGGGAAAAACCATCTGCATTACAAGGAATATTAAAGATGACGAAGATCGTAACCTTCGTATTACATACTTTATTTTCGAAATAACATGAAATTTTTCAAAGGAAACATCTTTTGAGATGTGTTCCATTCCAAGTTCGAGGGACGAGGGTCCCGTCCATCTTCTTGAGCGTGTAAGCTCCGTTTTTTCCCGCGGTGTCAACTTGATACGGACCTTCCCACTTTGGAAACATTTTTCCTGTGCCCTCGGCCAGACTCGCCTCGTTGCTCCGCATGACATAATCTCCGACCTTAAACCGGACCTCTTTCACTTTTGAGTTGTAATGTTTTTCCAACTCTTTTTGTCTTTCGCTTCTCGGATTGCCGCAAGTTCCCTCCTTTCTTCGGCTAGGTCCAGGTTCAGGAGGAGTTCTTGTTCGTTTTCTTCTTGGCTTAGCTGCATGCGGGGGGTGGGTATCCCTACTTCGGCGGGAATGACTGCTTCCGTACCGTACGTCAAGCTAAAAGGGGTTTCCCTGGTGCTTGTCTTCGGCATCGTCCGATGAGCCCACAGAACATGCGGCAATTCATCAGCCCATGAAACGCCTTCTTTTCCCAAGCGCTTTTTAATGCCCTCCACAATGCTGCGGTTGGCTCTTTCAACTTGCCCGTTGGCTTGGGGATGGGCTACCGAAGCAAAATTTTGCTCAATGTGCATTCTTTCGCACCATGTCTTGAATGGTTTTTCTGCAAACTGCTTTCCGTTATCACTAACTATACAGAGCGGCATTCCGTACCTGTACACTATGTTTTTCCAAACAAACCTCAGCACTTGATCTCCTGTGATGGTCCGGAGGGGTTTGGCTTCGATCCATTTTGTAAAATAATCGATGACAACCAACAGGAACCTTACCCCTCCGGTGGAAACAGGGAAAGGACCCACAATGTCAATCCCCCATTTCTGAAACGGCTATGCCGAAGTTACAGGAACGAGGTTGTTCTTGGCTCGGTGACTAATGGGAGCGTGCCACTGGAAGTCTTCACATGATTGTAACTCATTAACCGCGCTTTGATGCATGCCCGGCCAGAAGTATCCGGCGTTCATAACTTTAGCTATGACCATCCTTGGTCCGGAGTGGATGCCGCATATTCCCCAGTGGATTTCTCTTATGACATAGCTGGCTTCGTCCGGTGTTAAGCATTTCAAGAGCGGACCTAAGAAGGTCTTTCGGTAAAGTTGCCCATTATGAACCTGATACTGCAACGCTTTTACCTTTAGCTTCCGAGCCTGAGCCTTGTCTTCTGGAAGCGTACCTTCTTTTAAGTAATCCAAAATCGGAGTCATCCAAGATTTTTCCAGTATGGAGACTGACATGACCGGCTCCTTCTGTTGGATGGCCGGAGCTTGCAAGGTCTCGACTAAAACTTCTTTGGATAAGTGACAGAAGGCTACGGACGCGAGTTTGCTTAAGGCGTCGGCCTTTTTGTTCTTACTCCGCGGTATGTGTACTATCTTACAAGAGTCGAAGGAGGAAATTAAACTGTTAACTTGCTGGAGATACCGAACCATGTTACCCTCTCGTGCTTCGTACTCTCCGCTGACTTGATTGGCTACCAACAATGAATCAACATGTGCTAATACGGAGGTTGCGCCGGCCTTGGCCGCGGTTTGGAGTCCTGCTAGGAGAGCCTCATATTCTGCCTCATTGTTTGAGGTTTTAAACTCAAATCGCAGAGCATAAGTGTATTCTATCCCTTCTGGATCTATTAGGATTAACCCGGCTCCCGATCCTTCTTTGCTGGAGGCTCCATCCGTATAGAAGTTCCATACCCTTGGCAGGGCAGATTTTTCTTTGGTGCTCTCTCCGGTTGGTACCTCCGTGAGGAAATCTGCCACCGCCTGGCCTTTTACCGGACCTCTGGTTCGATAGGTGATATCGAAAGCGCTGAGTTCAATTGCCCACTTAGTGAGGCGTCCGGAGACCTCTGGCTTTCTGAGAATTTGTTGGATCTGGAGGTCAGTCTGCACCTCTATATTGAAAGCTTGAAAGTACCTTCGGAGGCGCCTAGAGGCGTGTACCAAAGCGAGTGCCAACTTCTCAATCATTGGGTACCGAGTTTCATAATCTTTCAGGATGCGGCTTACGTAGTAGACCGGAATTTGTGCTTGATTCCGATGTACTACAAGTACTGCACTTATAGCGAAGTGAGAGGCGGAGAGATAAACTGTGACGGTTTCCCCGGTAACTGGAGCGGTTAGGGTGGGCAAGGATCCAAGACAAACTTTCAACTCTTGAAATACCGAATCGGCTTCCGGTGTCCACTCTATTTGGCCCTTTCCCGTTCGTTTTTTCAACACATTCATGAAAGGAATAGTGCGATCAGCCGCTTTTGAGACGAAACGGTGGAGAGCAACGAGCTTCCCGTTTAGTGACTGAATTTCTTTGACAGTTTTGGGAGGCTGCATGGAGACTACCGCTTTGATTTTATCCGGATGTGCCTGGATTCCGGACTGGGTTATCCATACACCGAGAAAATTTCCTTCTTCTAAACCAAAGGAGCACTTTTTGGGATTAAGTTTAAGATTGATACTCCGAAGCCTAGTGAAGGTTTCGAGTATGTCATCGATCATGTTATCTTCGGCCTGGCTTTTTATGACCAGGTCGTCCACATAAATTTCTAGATTTCTTCCAATCTGGTCTTTAAACGCTTTATCCATCAGCCTTTGGTACGTAGCTCCGGCGTTCTTTAATCCGAATGGCATTTTGGTATAACAGAAGAGACCCTCGTTTGTTACAAACGCGGTCTTGTCTTCGTCTTCCAAAGCCATCTGAATTTGATGGTAACCTTTATATGCATCTAGGAAGCATTTAAGACGGAAGCTGGAAAGAGAATCAATCTTTAGATCGATCTCCGGCAAAGGATAGCAATCCTTCGGACAAGCATTGTTCAGATCAGAAAAATCGACGCACATCCTCCATGTTTTGTCTTTCTTCGTTACCATTACCGGATTGGAGACCCATGTTTGGTACCGTACTTCCCTGATAATACCAGCACTTAGCAGCTTTCGTACGTCCTCGGAGATGGCTTTGTTACGAGCTGGAGCCATGTTTCTTTTTCTTTGAGCTACTGGCTTTGCTGAATGCGACACCTTCAGCTTATGTTCGGCCAGACATCGAGGGACTCCTACCATGTCAGCGGTTTGCCATGCGAATACGTCGAGTGAATTAGACAAGAGCTTCCACAACTTCTTTTTGGTACGTTCAGGGAGCTGAGCCCCGACTGCAATTTTTTGTTCCGGAAAACGCGGGTGGATAGCCCATTCTTCTGTAAGGAGGTTCGGAGGATTGTCATTACCGTTACTTTGTCGTATTTCAGCTACGCAGATTGTTGACTCGGAGTGCAAAGTCGCCACCCCTGCTTCGGTGGGGAATTTTAATGATCCATGAATGGTAGAACTGATAATTCCGAAGGCGCACATACCGGGTCTCCCTAGTATGACATTGTGAACGGACCTTGCTTCCACCACCAGATACGTCAAGTTGACGATTCGGATCAGACTTCCTTCCCCCAACGTTGTTGGCACGGTGATTTGCCCTATGGGCTGCACCACTTCTCCGAAAAAACTGACCAACGGCATTGAGACTTGTACTAATTTCGCTTTGGTCTGCGGAGCTAACTGCTGGAAACATTGTTGATACATGATTTCAGTGGCACTTCCGCTGTCAACATAAATCCTCCGAACCTTGTGACCTGCTATGATCGCAGACACTATGATTGGTCCGTCCTTGATTTCTTCAAGATTTATGGGAGGGAAAGCAATGGGCTGCTGCATCCAAGCGGCCATATGGTGACTGGACCGCTTGATGCCCTGGTTATCTACTCTCCTGATCATACAAATTGCCGGTTGGTTGTTCGGATTATCCCCCGAATTTCCCGAAGATTTTCCTTCCTTTACTTCTTTTACTAGATGCGACAGTTTACCGGACCGTACTGCTTTTTCTATTTCTTGCTTCAGGGACCAGCAATCGTCTGTGTTGTGACCTCGAGCATGATGGTAATCACAATATTTCTTGGAATTCTTATCTCCTGGGTTTCGGAGTTTTGGTGGAACAGGGAAGTTTGCCCCTTCTGCACTGAGAATTTCACTGGGAGTTTTGGAAAGGTCCGATAAGTTGTAAAACCTTGATCCGGAGCTTCTTCCGCGTGGAGGTCTGTCGTTCCTGTTGTAAAGGTGCGGTCTTCCTCTACTCCCGGATGGAGTTTTATCAAACACCGACCCACCGTTTTTCTTCCAGGAAGACATCTTATGATCTGACTCCGGAGCTGGGTTAGATGCGTTTTTTTCCTCGGGCGAAAGCCCTGGCTCGGTCCATGAGTACTTCCATCGTCTTCGGAAGGTTCTCGTGTAATTTCTCAACCAATTGATTGTTCCGGACACCGTGACAGAATCTGGAGATCCTTAATTGGTCAACTACCCCACTGATCTGCATACATTCCCGGTTGAACCGGTCAATGAAACTATCCAAAGATTCCCTATCCTTTCTCCGGATGTTGTGGACTTCGGTAATTTCTTTGGAGTAGTGTCGTTGTTGGCTAAAATTCTGAAGGAAAGATCTTCGGAACTCCTCAAAGTCATTTATCTCTCCTTCATTCAAGGCATCAAACCACACCCGGGCAGCCCCGGTTAGTGTTTGTGCGAACATGAAGCACCACGCCGGCATCGGCCACTGTTCTACTCGTGCAGCTCCGTCGAAATCGAACATATGATCATCTGGATCAGTTGTACCATCATACTTTTTTTACCGTAGTTGGCATTTTGAGGTTCGGAGGAAGCTTGGCATGTGTGATGCGAGCACTAAACTTTGACTTAGCAGTCATGGAAACTGGGTGGTATGGCTTGGTGAGTTCCGGATCATTAACTACATCCATTTGCGCTTCATTTCGTACTGCCATCGCTGGAGATGGTCCGGACGAACCCTGCACATATCCAGTGTAAGTTTCCGAGGTGACAACTGTGGAGAAAGTAGGAGGGGTAAACATCGTAGGACCCATAGTCCTTACCGGAGTTTCATCATGAAAAAGCCTGGTTCGTAAACCGAGGATCTGTTCATCCCTAGCCTGTTGCGCTTTCAATCTTCGCAGAAGACTTGCATTTTTGGAGAGAAACTCCGCGTCAAACTCTGACGTTTGTGAAGTAGGAAGCAGAATAAATGGCAAGGTTGTTCCCGGTCCCGAGCTTAAGGCAGCTGAGATTGCGGAAACAGTGCTTGCTGGTGCTGTAGTTTGTGTGCTAACAGCCGTGGATCCCAGATTCACAGAACCTGAGGCCGCCATTTGTCAGTTCTTTGCTCAAGAAATTCACCAGAGTGAAGGACTTAGAGCTTTGAGATCGGATGGCGCCAATTGAAGAACCAAAGAATCGCTTTTAAGGCCGAAGCCTGTAAACGAGGGTTTGGATCTTGTTGAGAGAACTTGGAGAACAATCCTGCAAAACAGAAAACCGTTAGGCTCGCCGCAGAGATGGGAGGGCCCCTCTGCGACCACCCTCCGGCGTGAGGATAAGTATTGGTAGAGAGAGAGTAGAGAGAGAAAATAGGGACGAAGGTTCAGAAAATCGTACTTGGCTTTGTACTTGAGGGAGTATTTATAGTAGTCAACTGAGATGACGTCATTCGTCCAGACGCACTTAAATGGAGATTCATCTTCGGAGGTTCTTGATAAGGAGCGGACATTTTTTAGATGCCCGTTCAGGTGGAGTCCGGTTCGTCCCAAAGATCATGTCCGGCCTCGGATATGTATCTTCAGTTGTGATTATCGTTTGATAGAATAACTGAATGAGACAATAGGTAAATATCTTTTTTACCCCATACAAGAGTTAAGACATTTAGACAAGCCAAAAAAACTTTTAGATAATCCCAAATGGTTATATATCATATAAAAATATATGTGTTGTTATTCGGGTTATTTGAATCGATTCAAATAACATATATTTGAATTCGAATTCGATTTCGATTTACTTAATTCATTTTGATCGATAAAATGAAACTTGAACTCGATTTATTTATTATAATTCGGTTCAAATCGAATATTGAGTTAATCTGGTGCGATTTGAATAATGAACTCCCCTAAGGACTAATTAAGTCTGTGACCTAAGGTTTAGTCATATATGTTGTCGGAGCTCATCGTTTTGTTTGGCCACAAGAAAAGATGATATTATGTCATAAGATTTTTAAAACATTTTTCATGATATTGTTGTTGTAGTAGCATACATAATGCATGAAACGTTGAATTTTTTTCCTCTTCATTAATACTCTCTCGACACATATAATCGGTTGTTAAGTGCTTTATATTTTTTCGAGTTGTACTTGCTTATCGACTGTAATCTTGTAACCTTATTATTATAATCTTTCTTTGGTATGTTCCAAAACAAAATTGCCTTCATAGTGATGTACCAATATTAGTTAGAATCTCTAAAAGACTTTTCAAATGTCAATCTAAACTAGTATCATACTTTCAAATACGTAAAACCATCACCAAATGTTGCTACTCTACTTGCTCTCCTGGCCCCTCCACATTGACTTGCCTGAAAGAAATTCTACGGAGGCCCACTCCCTCCCCCCTCCCCCTCTTACAATCACCGCCCTTTCGGACAAGTTTCTCCTTGGCTCTCTCTCTTCCACGTCCTCCCCTCCTGTTTCTCTTTCTTTTACATTGCAACTAGAGCATCGGAGATAGGTTAAATAAATCACAAATATAAAATATATACACTTTTGTTTTTTTAATGGCGAAGGTTACATTACTTCTATTTCTAAAGTACACCAATAAATACTAAATTACACCCAATGTCAGGATTTGAACCCTGGTCTTTCCTTTAAGAGGTAAGAGCCTCTACCACCGAGCTATAGCTGGAATGGCTATAAAATATATACACTAATATACAAGGTTCATGTACAAATATAAAAAGCGAGCACGATCATAATTGCAACATAGTTAAATTAATAATTTGCAAACCTAAACTAACAAACATAATTAGATATGATATTCATATTCTAAATATGATTATGATATTCTAAATACATCTTCCGTTCACAAACAAACACTTTGAACAAACATAGTTAGATAGATTAGACACCAACAGCCAAACAATAACCCCACGCACTAGATGCACTTCCCAAACACAAACACCACGCGCCGCCGTATCACCACCTACTCCCCCTCATCAGGAACCGTATTCAGATCCAAAACAACCACCTCCTTCCTCTTCTTCACACAAACTTCACCCTCAACAACTTTTCCCGACGGATCCAACACCTTCCCTCCACCTCTACCTTTCTCAAAATACTTCACCGCCTCTCGCATCCGTCGCAAAATAGCAAAAAACTCATCCACCTCATCGTCCGTCGGCGGAGCAACCACCACCGGTTCGATCTCAACCTCCTTCCCCTTTGTCTCTCTCTCCTTCTTCCGCTCTCCTCCGCCGTCGTCCACCTCTCTGCTCCGCTTCCTCCGATGATCTCTACCCATAACAATAATTGAGATTATACTGGGTACGTTTGTTCTGTTATTCTGAAAACCCTTGGTATTATTATAATTTTGCATCACATGGATGCATGATTGGTTAATATATATGTATATATTCTCTCTCTTGATGCTTCCACAATTTCTGTGCAACTACGGTTCACATGCATAAGTGCATACCAACTCTTGTTGTAATAGTAGTAAGTGTGTGTGTGTGTTTGGTGTGGGATTAAAATAATATTATTGAATGGACTAATTAGTTGGTGACGTCGATAGTACGTTTATGGGATGACGTAATATCGCTTTCATAAGCAGTAACATGGGAGCCACTTAAGATTCTTTTGATCTTTTCAGGTTTGTGGTTGATATATTAGATATTTAATATGATTATTGATGTGATGAATTGGATGGTCTAAGCTATCGGTATCTATTTAAGGAACGTTAAATGCTTGTTACCTGTTTCAAGTACAAATCCGATAACGACCATAGCTAACATGGTTTGTGGTTTAATTATATATCAAAGACCTGTGTTTATTGCTAGACTCTTCGATTATTAATGTTTAACAACTTGATGTCCTTGTATCATTAGATTTTGAATTATCGATCAATTGTGGTGTAGTGGTTGAAAGACTTTGGTTCTTTTTGAAGATTCAAGTTCAATCCTCACTATGATTCTATTTGGTGGATAAAGAGAATAAAGACTAGTTCTCTTAGGCCTTAGTTCAAGAGTTCGAGCCAGAGGCACTGTGGGTTTTAGTCCACCATACATTATGCCAAAAAGATTCTCTCTTGTGGCGGTGTAAACCCCTGCAACTGGCAGCGGGTGGTATGGTTTCCTGGGGAACCCCGTTAGCCAAACTCCAACGACAGCATGGGACCGGTTAACAAACCATAGACTGGCCAGAGTGGGGTTAGGGCCTTCTATTTGGGAGGGTGTTAGATCTCTCTCAATTGTCAAAGTTTCTCACCGTTATAAAAAATAGATTTTGAATTTATGTTACATATAATGTTTAAATGTTTGTTTAGTGGCAGTGACGTATTCATATATGTTGCTTCGGGAACTAATAACACTTGCTCGAAGATTGATTTGAAGATATGTAAGTAGAGATAATCTGTAAGGATAGTGGTGGACTACCAAATTGCTCATTGACCGCTTAATTAATTATTCACTTAAGAGACATAGGGCTAAAGAGAGCAAAAAAGGATCTTTCGTGTATAATCCTGCATAATCTAAAATGTTCTCAATTCCGGTACATAGGCCAAATAAGACAATGCAAGCAAAAGTTCCTAGATTCATGGAGATATATAACAGCATATAAGTTATCATGCTTGCATATCCATCATTTGAGTCTCCAACAATTATTCCAATAATTACATATCCGATTTGCCCTATGGATGAATATGCAAGCATAGACAAAGCCCGACTATCAATCAATCATTCATGCCCCATAAAATTCTACAAATAGCGAAGTTATTGATAGGTTCTACCTTCCTCTACCCCTAGTGATAGAGTAACTGCTTTCAGTGAGACACACAGCTCCAAAACACCCAAGAAAAAAATAGGACATGAGGTGTGTGTGTGTGTGTGTATGAAGTTACCAACATAACATGTGTCACAACCCCCGACCACATACTAGACAGGAGCCGTGAGCATTCCAGTGGTACCGGTGTTTATTAGAATCGTAGCGGAAAATTTCATCAGGATCGTAGTTAGGAAAATTTAGGAGTTTGTAAAACACCAAGGTATAATATTTAACAACTGGGATAAAACCCATATTACAAACAAAGTCTTTTATAGGGATAAACCCTATTTTGACAAAACATAAATTTCTTTTCTTTATTCCGGTAACATAGCTACTTTTATTTAAGCCTTCAGTGTCTCATAGCATGCTACTTTTACTTTCACAGTAAGTAACCTGAAACGCGTTTAAAAACATTTTATTAGCGAAAAATACTGGTAAGTTCATTCATTTGTATAAAAAGACACATTGTTATAATTTACAACATTAAAAGTTTTTACATTTGTTTATATCTATCAATTACTTAAATCAGTATTTGTCACGGTGGCAGATCATGTGACTGTGGTCATATTACTACTGGTTAACACTTTTTCCTATAGCAACGCTAGACTAGTAGTAAATACAAAACCCTACATACCGGTAGTAATTTCAGAATACAAAGACTTAATCACTGTAAATACAATTTGGAATACTTTTAGGGTTTTGCAAATCATTTGAGAAAAAAAGAATGACTGACTTTGTAGATTTATGGTTTAGATTACTATACCCTCCTTGTATTAAGCTTAGGTTCCTAATAAACACACAATGCAACACGTATTAGTTTATTAACCCAATTCAAACTTTAACAAAAATCACGAGATCAAAACCCCAACATAGTTAACAAAGTATAGCCTTATACAGGCAGCACTTTGACATCCGTTGATGGGTTTCAGACCGATCGGATAGGGTATCGTACCAGTGATCAGGGTTAAGAAACTTACTACGAAGTAGAGTTTAGGGTTTCGGGGTATCAGGTATAATAGCAGAGTACTACAGAGCGAGAGTGAAATGAAACTTTTTGAGCAAGTTCTGAATGCATATTCAAGTCCGATTTATAGTTGCAGAATCATCACATCGCGTCGCGTGACCAGATTATACTGTTGGGATTGGACCCTACCAGAGGAACCGATAATGTAAAGCCAAAACCTGTTCACAACAGTGGATTCACAATAAGCAGATGTTTACACTAAACTCTCCCCTTGACAGTGGTTACCTATCTGCTGATACACTCAAAGTACTGCTCAGAAGAACAACTGATGAACCAAACACTGATGAAACAGCTAAAGACTGCTAAAAGGCAAACACTGAGCTCTATCTACTGCTGTCTCTTAAGTACTACTGAAGATCCAAGCACTGCTCATTCAAAGACTGATCACCTTTTGAAGAAAGCACTGATGTTCAAGTAATCAGTGCTTAGGTTACAACAGTGGAACGTGAACAGTATTAGACTTGTTTTATATTTAATTATCAATCAGTTGTTAGACATCAGTAGTTTTGTACAGATCAGTGTTTATAGGTTGTTAGGCTGTTAGATGTCACTATCATGGTGACGTCAGCTGAGGTACATCAGTGGTTTGGTTTGCCTATAAATATGACAGTACTCTGTACTGTTATATTTGATTCGTTTTGAGTGAGTTCTTCTTCTCAATTCAATCCTTTCATCTTGTGCAACCAACCCTGGAGTATCAGGCTGAGGGGGAGTTTAGTCTGTAAGCTTGCATTGTAACCTTTTGCTTTTAATGTAATCTTTCGACTCTATGAAAAAACAATTGTTTATCAAACTATATTCTCCTTTGATTGTGTTCACAATGTTCGTTATTCATATCCGCTGCACATTCATCCATTTTCATTTTAATTACAAACACAAAATACAATCAGAATCAAACTCAGATCTAACAATTGGTATCAGAGCTTGGACAGTCAAATTCGATCTAACAATCAATTTGACATAACAGTTCGGCTCAAAATTCATTGATACTAAGGTTGGTTGTATTTAGTTGAAAAACAGAGTATCAAGTAAATCATGTTCAAAGTGGTTAATCAAAAACTCTGTAAATCAACCAAGATGTCATATGACACACAAATTTCACACAACAAGTGAATTCATGCACAAGACACTCATGGTTTCTAGATCTGAAAACAATATCTGTTAAATCATGAGATTATTTCTTATTTTCTAAATTGATTTCAATTGTTGATGTATAATCTGTGATGTTCTCATTAAATACTAAAGTATGAACCTCAGATTAACAAAACCTATGTTCATAAAAACATTGATGATTTGCTAACATAAAAAGAGGGAAACTAAAACTTTAGTCATTCGATCTTATGTGTTGAAAAACAGGTTGAGATCCTCAAAAGGTACAAGTCAACTTTGTTAGAAATACATTAAGAACATCAGGGGTCAACTTAGTCCGTATCATGTGTAGTGTGAGATTGGTTGAAAAATTTGTGCAAACATGACCATGTCTCTCAAAACATTACTACAAAATGATTTTGGACTAAAATTCATAAAACTCGAAAGTGTGTTTATCTCAAAACTCTTGAAGTCAAAAGAAAAGAGTATAAGCGCAAAACACTTAAGAGTCAAAATTTAGGATAATAATGGTCATCAAGCAACTGTGTGCATTCATCTGCTCAAGGAAAAGGTTTTGATTTCGATGAATGAACTCCAAAGAGGACTAGACAAATGGTCAAAAATTTATCCATGTGTCCTTATGTTTGAAATCAACTGGCAAAGAAAATGGTACCAAACAGTGGTCAAAATGTATTCAAAATGTTCTACCACTGCGGTCAAACCACTGACCATTTTCATAAACTTGAGAATGATATGATTACGTTTTTTTTTAAAAAGTACCAGATCCTTTTTGATGCTGTTCTCAGAAAATCCTTTAAAATTTTTATGTAAAGGATTCTTTCGAATAATCAGGATATATTATTCATTTTATTTTTTATTTTTTTGAGTAATATATTTTGAACTTTTGCTTGTTTTTGTTGGCCTTAGTTTCAATTACCTGTCAGGACATAGTACCTTATTTTTGTTGGTATTATTGTCCTCATGAATTGATCAAAAGGAAATGGTACATTGTTCAAGATCATGTCATACTCAGGTTTGTTTTTAAACATAGTCAAAGGTTGGTTGTCAAACTGTACTTAAATTACTGGGGCACTCATGTTTTAATTGGATATTAAACGAAAATGAGGTGTCTTAGTAAAAAGTTCTCATCATCTGGGGTACTAAACCACTGTCCTTCAAAATTGACATGTGGCAAAAACCTTGAATGAAAATTTTCAAAACAGTTGCTAAAATACTTGTACTTCAAATCTGTACCATTTACCCTAATCACTGTATTGTTAAAACATCTGATCACTAAATACTATCCACTGCTGAAAGTCAACCACTGATTCTTCATTTTGCTTGGCAAGCACTGATGGTCAAAATCAGTGTCATATCCACTTATATGCTATCAACTGATAGTAAAAATCTTCCACTGTTGTCACATTATTACCGTTGTAACCACTGATGCTTGATTCATCAGTGGCTCTTAAAACAACTGGTCTCCACTCTTCATCCATTTCATCAGTGTTTGACACGTGGTCAGTTTTTAGCCTTCAGATCAAAATAACCGCTGCCACATCAGCGATCACTTTTTCCCTAAATAAAACCCTGCCCTAAACCCCCAAACAGGGTTTTACACTGTCGAATTGAATTCCAAAAGTTCTCTTCTCAAAGCAGTTTCCAACTTTTCTTCCCAAAACACTCTCCGATTCTTCTTCATCAAAATGACGAAATCAAAATCTAAACCAAAATCACCATCATCTTCAAAAGAGGTCGCTCAAACGACCGAAGAAACCATTGAAATCCCATACAAATCACCTCATAACTACGTGGGTCTCCTAACAAAACCTACCGATAACCACACGTTCGACTCCATCATTGATACACTATCTGCATCAAAGTACAAAACTTTGTTGACAGTAGATGCTCCCATTTACTTGCAAACCCAGAGAGAGTTTTGGAAAATTGCTAAGCTTGAAAAACAAGACGGAAAAGTAGTAGCCATTAACTCCTCGATACAGGGTAAGGCATTTCAAATAACACCAAAATCAATCTCAGAGGTCTTCAAACTGAATGATCAGAACGGTAAAATATCTTTTAATAAAGCCGTGATGAAAACTGATTTCATGAAAAGGGGATATGCAGAACAATCAAAGGTAGATACCTTACAAGAAGGTTATTTTCCATCTGCACCCAGATTTTTATTTCACACACTTTTAAGTTGTGTTTCAAATAAAACAACAGCGTTTAACGAAATACCATTGAAGATTCAATGCCTGGGATATGCTATTTTAAACAATAAAGATTACAACTACTCCCAGGAGATCTTCAATAACTTGGTTAAAAATGTTGATAGCAAATCATTTCTTCTTTTTCCAAGATTTCTGAGCTATTACTTTAAACAAAAATTTGAAAACGAGGATGAAAATTTGCCCAAACAAGGTGTCCATTTTCAAATAAAAAGTTTAACAATTGAAACATTTTCAAGAATGATGGCACCAATAAAATTAAAAGCAAAGGTGCCTGAGCAGACTTTAGAAACTGCCACTGATCCTCAGGCAACTTCTGCTGAGCCCACTGCTCCAGGTGATCAGAGCAGCACAACCACTGCTTTGAAACCCACACCTGACATTACCAAAAAGACCAAAAGAAAATCTTCCAAAAAGCCCACTAAACCCAAGAAAAGGGCAACTCTGGAAGATGAGATTCCAGAGCAACTGCCCGTGACAACACAAAAGTCACCACAAACCACTACTGCTACTTCCTCACAGCAGTTGGAAGAAAGATCTCAACCTATGCCTAAAACTCCTCCTGCATCCTCACAAAAGGATCAGGTTGTAATCACAGGGACACCAAATTATGAAGCTCTGGATCCACTTGGCTCTATCTTCCACAGTCCTGATCCCAAGGACATGTCTCTTTCAACACCCATACCCTCACCAATCATAATGCCACAATCAATAATACCCCTGTTGCATGCAGTTGTTATTGCACAGACACAAACTAGTTCCTCTCTATCACCTATCACTGAGAGTATACCCCCACAAGTGACTGGGTCTGATGCTTTTACCTCTGCTATCCCAGCAACAGTTGAGGAGGTTACACTGCAGGAGTTACAAGTAACTCTTGTCAGTAGTTCAAGTGGAGCAGCAACTACAACTGATGGATCAACAGATCTTCAGTTGGACAGTTGTTTCATTAGTAAGACTCCCTTGAAGGCAATTTCTTCCATGGCAACATCGGTAACCACCAGTGAGTTGATTCTAACCACCGGTACCATCAAAGGTTTATCGAGTGCTGAAGAAAGAAGTCCCTAGTACCAAGAACAAGGGGCATCAATGGATGATTTCTGGAACACTGTTCCTAAGTCACACATTGGTACAACCTCTTCAGGAGAGAAATCAGATGATCCCATTAATTTGGGTGATGATTTAAAATATCAGGAATTGACGAACAGGGTTGAAAAACTTGAAGATTCAGTTGCTGAAATTAAAGATATGGTGCAAGAGATTTTAAAAGCTCAAAAAGCACAAGCTACTGTTGTTCCTGCTCAAGCACATGCACAACATGCATTTGCTACAAATGAGCTTTGGAATATTTTTCAACCCATGCTTGAAAAACAGCAACAAATGGCTGATCAAAAACATGCTATTCATGTACAAATGCTGACCAACATGGTGGAATCAAGGTGTAAAGACACTCAAGCAGATATCAAGGCTATAAAGGCTAGCATTCAAAGCGCCTCTGGCAAAGTTCCTTCTTCCATATCATTTCTTGTTAACCCCCCTTCAGATAATGCCAAAAAGGGGGAGAATATCAAGCTGTTGAGAAAAATGAATAAGATGGGAATAGAACATGGCCTTTATATTGAGCCTGAAAAAGAAAAAGAAAAAGAAAAGCAGGTCTCAAAACCTGTTAGTCAAACAGCTGATACACCAGTAGTTACAAAAACTGCTGTCAGTAGCCAAACAGCTGCCATGTCATCAACACACACACCTTCAACACACACCACTCTATCACACACCATCACAACCACTGTTCCACCACCATCATCATCTACAATCATATCACCACCACTGCCTCCTGCCGTAAAGCAGAAGACAGTAGATGTTACAACATCTGCTGTAATGACAACAGTGATTGAAACACCAGTTGTTTCAACCACTGTCAGTCAATCACATTCACAAACCACTGCCATTCAATCTCAAACCACTGCCTACAATAAAAAGGAGAAGGATTCTCATATCTGATGATTCACCACCACCATCACCACCATCAAAAATTACCTCACCACTTCCATCCCCTGCTCAAAAGCAGAAGACATCTGCTGACATGTCAGCAGTTGTAATGACAACAGATGTTGAGACAACAGTTGTTTCAACAACTATTAGTCAGTTATCCACCACTGTTTCCACCAGTCTCACATCAAAACCAACAAAACTCTACACCAGAAAAAGAAAACTTACTCAGCCAGATGAGGACCAATATGATCCCACTGCTGCAAGATATCCTTTAGAACTGGAAGCAATAAAAAATGAGATGAGGCAGTTTTACAATGATGATGATCCTTCAAACAGAAGATTCTCTTCATTAGTTGGCTTCATGGTTCCAGAAGACATGGAGGAATATCTTGAACTTAAAGTAAGACAGGCTTAAATAAGAGCCAAGGTTGAATGTAAAGGTCAAGGTGATGAAGCCATTGCTGAAAGATTGGAACTTCTGCTCAAAAAGGTCGATCTAATAAAAGATTTTGCACATGAGCTGAGCAAAGAAAAGGCAGAACAACGAAAAGAGATGAGAAGAAAACTTCTTGCATACATAATGCAAGAAAAATTTTATCCTGCTGAAGAAAACCAATTTGAAGAATGGCCAATTTTGCTTTTAAAGCAAGAAGCTGATAGGATTGATAGACTCAAGAACGATCCTACAAAGAAGAAGAATGCTCCAAATTGGAGTAAATACAAAAAGTACATCAATGACCAAACAGCTGAGTACAAGAAAAAGAAACAGGAGCTGGTGGATGCAAAGGTAGACACTGCAAATGCCATATCAAAATGGTCAAAGCAGCAAACTGATGAAGCCTATGAAAGACTGAAGAAAATGAAGATAACTGTATCAGGCACTTCAAAGAAGCGTGAACAAGTGATGAAGCTTGAACAGCAGATTGAAAACCTCAAAACACTGTTCCGATCTACTCTTATGACAAACCAAGAAAAAAGAGAACAGCTGACCAGTGAAGAGGTAAAGGAAAAGGAAGTTGAGTTCTTCAAAGGAACCATCATGAAAATGGGTCTAAAAGAAGCGAACTCAGAAAAACTTCAAAACCTTTTAAAGAAGGTGTTAACTAAACCTGCATCACCATTTGCTTCAGAAGTTTCAGACATTGAGCCAGATCAACAAAAGAGACAGGAGCAGATAGAAAAAGAAACTGCAGAAGACATAGCTGCAGCTAACAATGTTATTGAAATGGCCTTCAAAAGAATGTCTGAAAGTCTGCAAGTTTTCTCAAGGCCAATATCTCAAAGCTCATCATCAAATAAATCTCTCCCAAGAAACCCATTGGGTTTAAAAGTACTAAAGTGGATGTCTGATCAAAAGACCCACGTATTGACCCTGGTCAGATCCAATGGCGAAGTGAAGTACATATCAAGGAAAGAAGCACTAGGCCTTAGTGTTGAAGATTTGCAGGATCTCCTTGAACTTACACTGTGCCGGGATGAAGATGACACAAGTTCCAAAGAATTTGAAGAAGAATTCAAAAGAAAAACAAGGGAACTTTTGATGAGTAATAAAGATCCAGAATAATGACAGGTTTTGGCATTATCTGTTCCAGGGGGAGATTGTTGGGATTGAACCCTACCAGAGGAACATATAATGTAAAGCCAAAACCTGTTCACAACAGTGGATTCACAATAAGCAGATGTTTACACTAAACTCTCCCCTTGACAGTGGTTACCTATCTGCTGATACACTCTAAGTACTGCTCAGAAGAACAACTGATGAACCAAACACTGATGAAACAGCTAAAGACTGCTAAAAGGCAAACACTGAGCTCTATCTACTGCTGTCTCTTAAGTACTACTGAAGATCCAAGCAATGCTCATTCAAAGACTGATCACCTTTTGAAGAAAGCACTGATGTTCAAGTAATCAGTGCTTAGGCTACAACAGTGGAACGTGAACAGTATTAGACTTGTTTTATATTTAATTATCAATCAGTTGTTAGACATCAGTAGTTTTGTACAGATCAGTGTTTATAGGTTGTTAGGCTGTTAGATGTCACTATCATGGTGACGTCAGCTGAGGTACATCAGTGGTTTGGTTTGCCTGTAAATATGACAGTACTCTGTACTGTTATATTTGATTCATTTTGAGTGAGTTCTTCCCCTCAATTCAATCCTTTCATCTTGTACAACCAACCCTGGAGTATCAGGCTGAGGGGGAGTTTAGTCTGTAAGCTTGCATTGTAACCTTTTGCTTTTAATGTAATCTTTCGACGCTATGAAAAAGCAATTGTTTATCAAACCCTGGAGTATCAGGCTGAGGGGGAGTTTAGTCTGTAAGCTTGCACTCAACATTGTTTCATATCTATTTGAAGTGTTCAAATCTCACAAACAAGCACAATCATGAGATCCTCAGATTCTAACATATACTATCACCGTCGTGTAGCGCGAAGGCACTATCTAGGGCTTAGATGGCATGAGTTGTAACACCCCGTGTTTTCGAGAAGTCAAAGTCAAAGTCAACGACTGATTTCGCGCGACTTGACTAATAATAGATTTCCTTTATTGTAGCTATTATGTGGAGTAAGTGTCTATAATTGCAATAAATCGATGTATATTAATCGCTATTCAATCGACCTACGACTGTGAACTATAGGAAGTAACAATGTGATAAAGTTAACTAAACGATAATCAAACTATGCTAATCAAATCGACATCGAAACACAACTCGAACTACGCATATTAGTTATTGTTATACGTGTGTGTGTGCCTTATGTGTTACTTGTGCATGTTCATTTATGTGATATGTGGTAATCAATCGAAACGCAATCGAACTCGAAATGCAATCGAACTCAATCGACATCGAACTCGAATCACAATCGAACTATGATAATTAGTGGAGAAGGGATAGTGCGAGATATGAGTGGTTGGGATTAAAAATAATTTGACTAGGAAACCCTATCCTATCGAACCGCTCGCAACCGAAATCGAAATATCAAAAATCGTCACGCCGAACACTCGAAACGTGCAGGTGATCGATTAGGCTACCAGCCGATCGAACAGCCAGCCGATCGGACTGCTGTCCGATCGAGCTGCCTGGCCGATCGGCCAGCACTTTACTCATTTGGCATCCTATAAATACCCCTGTCATTGTCATCCTTTCCATTTTTGGAAACCTCTGTCCGACCAGCACGCTTATCTCATCCTTTTCTCAGATTCCTCTCGATTCCGGTAAGATTTCGTCCTAAATCTTGTACTTTCTTGATCTACACGCACTCCTACGCCTTTCTATCTTTCAAATCTTAACTTTTAACCGTGAAATCATCAAGATTCAAGTGTTCTAGGATGATGTCATCATGGGTTCTTGAAGAACTTCATGTTTTGACCTCAATCCACCAAGGATAACTTGGATCTAGCCGATTTCCACATAAACAAACAAAGATCTTTCACAGATCTAAACATATACACGGTAAAGAGGATTGAAAGATGGATTTTCCGACTTTCTTCCAACTCTTTTTCACTCAATGCCTTCAAACCGATAGAAACGGAGCCTGTGCCGGCTTACAAATCACTCCGGTGGTTACATGGCTCAAGATCCGGATTCTATCCACGAGGTTAACCGATTTCGGGTTAAACGTTAAACTCCGTTCCGAACAGTCCACCGGCCGAATTTGGGTGATTCATGTCCGACCAGGGGAAACAAGTAAGAACGAGAGATCTATGGTTCGACTCGTTATCAAAATACCTCAATAAAACGACAAACAATCAGAACAACCAAGTGTTAGACGAATAGGCTGATCAGGTCAGGATGCTGACCGATCGGACTGCTGACCGAACAGACAGTCAGCCGAACGGACAGTCAGCCGATCGACTGGCCAGCCTATCGGTTATGTCACACCCCGACCACGTATAACATACAAAACGTGGCGGAAAACGTCGGGGAGTGTTGTAACAAAATTAATTGTTTCATAACCATGGCATTCAAAGTTGTATTTTATTTATAAACATAAGAGTTACATTGTCTTAAACAGGAAATAAAGAGTTCAGAACATAATTAAACTAAGTCTATCTTCATTTTATGTCTCTAAGGCACAGGTCCGCCCTAGTGTCACGATCATCATCCTACGGAAAAGCTCCTGAAAACACATGTGAAAATAGGTACGTCAGCATAAAAATGCCTGTGAGATACATAGGTTTTGTGAAAATAGGATTCACGACTTATAAGTTTAGGAAAAATTGTTTAATAACAGTCAGTCATGAACCTTGTAAGTTGTTTTGTTTTGAAAATCATTAAAAAGCAATGATATGTATAAATAAGAGAATAATGTAAGGTTAAATGAATAACCAAGTAAAAATGAGTTTGTATAAGATAAGTTGTTTTGTAAATCAATGTCTTGTGAAAATAATTTGTTTATGTAAAATGTAATATGTCACATTCGAAGGTATAAGCGATTTATTAGATCGCTTACCCTTACGACCATAAGGTATAACCTCGGAAGGTTATTCCCTATATACTATGGTCACCTAATGTGTTTGGTCGGATCCTAAAGATCGACCAAATGGGTCGGGTTCGAAGGTATAAGCGATTTATTAGATCGCTTACCCTTACGACCCTAGACAACGTGGTAATCATTAGGCATAGTCACAAGGGACTATAACCATCGTGATTACAATCACGTTGCGAAGTTCAAACGAACTTCGCATTGACCATAAACTGGTCAACGCAGAAAGTCAAACAAAGTTTGACTTTCGGACTCGAAAAGCAATAAAAGAACGAAAGAATACTTACGAAGGGTCCCCGAATGCTAATCTAGATCAAAATAACTCAGGTATGAAACAATGGTTCCAACTTAGAGTCCTTTTGATCAGATTCTTGTGAGGAATGAGTGAAAATGTGATGGGTATTTATAGGATTTCCCAAACCATTAGGATCGTTTCTTGGAAAATGTGATCGAATCTCGTGCGTACATTTGTTGGAAAGTTGTGGTAACTAAAAATGGCCCCTAATGAGCTGAAAGGGCAAGTGTGAGTGTGTGGTTGTGAGTTAATCAGCTGAAATCTGCTGACTAATCAGTCTTATCTGATCTGGGAGCCTGACGCGGGCCACGTAAGGATACACATAGATCTTACGCGGGCCGCCTGGCCTGTACAGATCAGAGTTAAGTTTCAGCAATGACAGTTTTGGTCCTTGCACGTGTTTAAGGCCATTTCCGACACTTCTAAGGCCCGTAAAGCCAACTTTAAGGCCCTAAAATGATGCCTAAACATTGTGGACATGAAACATGCTCAAAAATATGTCGGATGTTGGTTCGTTTGGTCGTACGAACGCGATGTTCGCTTAATTACGACGGAATGCGCACAAGCGCGAAAAACGATCCAAATGACGCAACGAATGGATTTTTCTTATGCCAAACACTAAAATAAAATATTTTAGTGCTTACATAAATTTTTGGATGTCCGGATGTATTCAGAACGTGAGTTATGCGCAAAAGTGCAAACTTGTGCACTTTTTGACACTTTTAATCCCTGAATGACCCAAAAGTTTATTTTAGCACACCGTACCTCTCAAAGCCTATTTCTAAGCTATATAAAGGATATTTAAGGTGTTTTTAACTTATGGTCATGTTCCGGAATGTTCGTTACAGTTCAAATTGGCATACTTTCGTAGTTTGTCAAGTTTAGTCCCTGTAAGCGAATTAACTTGTTTTTGCCATACCAAAGCCTTCAAAACTTATTTCTAAGCTATGTAAAGGTTATTTAAGGTATGTCGAGTATATGTTGATGTTCCGGAGTATTTGTCGCATTAAACTGATTACGTTTACGCACCAGTTTGCGTATAACTCTCAAGAAAGTGATATAGAGTTTGAAATTGAATAAAAGTCAAAACATGAAAAATGTAAAACACAACCAAACAAACATTGGGATCAAATAACATTGTTTTATTGATAATAGAACTGTTTACAATGATTACAAGCACAGATGTTACAGTCTCCCCTACTTGTGGAAATTTCGTCCCGAAATTTGTTTAGAGGAAACTCGTGGAAAAAGATGCGGATATTTCGCCTTCATTTGATCTTCGCGTTCCCAAGTAAACTCGGGTCCACGTTTAGCTTCCCAGCGAACTTTGACCAAAGGAATGCGCTTGCGTTTGAGCCACTTGACTTCACGTTCCATGATTTCCACAGGTTTCTCAACAAATTTCAGTGTTTTGCCAACACGAATTTCGTCAAGCGGTATGTGGAGGTTCTCATCAGCTAAACACCTCTTGAGATTGGACACATGAAAAGTTGGATGAACATTTCCAAGTTCAGGAGGTAACTCAAGTCTGTAGGCTACCTTACCGATTCTTTTGACGATCTTGAATGGTCCAACGTATCTAGGTGCAAGTTTTCCTTTCTTTCCAAATCTGATCACACCTTTCCAAGGTGAGACCTTAAGTAATACTCGATCACCGACTTGAAATTCCAAGGGTTTGCGTTTTGGATCCGCGTAACTCTTTTGACGGCTTCTAGCTGTCTGAAGGTTATCGCGAACTTTCTTGACCTTATCAGTTGTCTCTAAAATGAGGGCAGGTCCAGTAAGCTGAGCCTCGCCGATCTCATTCCAGCAGACTGGTGAATGACATTTTCGACCATAGAGAGCCTCGAAAGGAGCCATTTTGATGCTGGTGTGATAACTGTTGTTGTAGGAGAATTCAATTAACGGAAGATGTGAATCCCAACTACCACCAAAGTCGATCACACAAGCTCTAAGCATATCCTCCAGAGTCTGGATTGTTCTTTCAGATTGACCATCTGTTTGCGGATGATAAGCTGTGCTCAGATTAAGTTGGGTCCCCATAGCAGATTGCATGGTTCTCCAAAAATGAGAAGTGAAACGAGCATCTCTGTCAGAAATGATGTTCAAAGGAACACCATGTCGAGCTACAATTTCATCCACATAGATTTTTGCAAGTCTGTCAGCAGGAAAGTCCTCACGGATTGGCAAGAAATGCGCTGACTTAGTAAGACGATCAACAACTACCCAGATGGCATCATGACCTTTCTTAGTGCGCGGAAGTTTGGTAATGAGATCCATAGTAATGTTTTCCCATTTCCAAACTGGGATCTCTGGTTGTACCAATAAACTCGAAGGACGCTGATGTTCAGCCTTAACCTTAAGACAAGTAAGGCACTTTGATACGTATAAGGCAATGTCTTTCTTCATACCAGGCCACCAATAGTGAATACGAAGATCCTTATACATCTTATCTGAGCCCGGATGAATAGAATAACGAGACTTATGGGCTTCATCCACATGCAAGGTACGAAGATCATCCTGGCTTCGGACCCACAAACGGTCCATGAAGTAATATGATCCATTGTCCTTCAGTTCCAGATCAGGTGTTATGTGATAGGGAAATTCCTTATCCATCAAACCTTGTGAAACACAAGATTGTTGAGCCTGAGAAATGCGTGCTTAGATATCGGATCGAGCTTGAATAACAGATTGAACACGTACACAATGAAGCTTAGTACGTTCCTTACGACTCAATGCATCAGCTACGACATTCGCCTTACCAGGATGGTAGCGAATTTCGCAGTCATGTTGAGTTCTTTCTGGTTGAAGATATGCTGAAGACTTTTGTGGTCCGTGAAAACCACACATTTTGTACCATACAAATAATGTCTCCAGATCTTTAGAGCGAAAACAACTGCACCCAACTCAAGATCATGAGTGGTGTAGTTCTTCTCATGTATCTTCAACTGCCTCGATGCATATTCTATGACTTTGTTCCTTTGCATCAGGACACAGCCAAGACCCAATCTTGATGCATCGCAATAAACGACGAAATCATCATTGCCCTCAGGCAAAGTTAGAACAGGCGCGTCGCAAAGCTTCCGCTTCAAGTGTTGAAAAGCTTCCTCTTGTTTGAATCCCCAGTCAAAGGGTTTGTTCTTCTGAGTTAGAGCAGTTAGAGGAACTGCAATCTTTGAGAAGTTCTCAATGAAGCGGCGGTAATAACCCGCTAGACCAAGAAAAGAATGAACCTCAGTGGGAGTAGTAGGCGTATCCCAATCCTTAATCGCACTGATCTTGGAGGGATCTACATGAATACCTTGTTCGTTGATGATATGTCCTAAGAATTGAACTTCTTTAAGCCAGAATTCACACTTGGAGAATTTGGCGAAAAGTTGCTCTTTCTTTAGGAGTTCCAGAGTAAGACGAAGATGTTGCTCGTGATCAGCTCGCGTCTTAGAATAAATCAAGATGTCGTCAATAAAAACAATGACGAACTGATCCAAATAAGGTTTGCAGACCCTATTCATTAAGTCCATGAAAACAGCAGGAGCATTAGTCAAACCGAATGGCACGACTGTGAATTCATAATGCCCATAACGAGTACGGAACGCTGTCTTGGGAATATCTTCTTCATGCACCCGAAGTTGATGATATCCGGAACGTAGATCAATCTTCGAAAAATAAGAAGCGCCCTGTAACTGATCAAAGAGATCATCTATGCGAGGTAGGGGATATCGATTCTTGATGGTAAGCTTGTTAAGCTCACGATAATCGATACACATCCTAAAGGATCCATCCTTCTTCTTGACAAAAAGAACGGGAGCACCCCAGGGTGAAAAGCTGGGACAGATAAAGCCTTTGTTAGAGAGCTCCTGAAGCTGCTTAGACAACTCTTGCATCTCAGACGGTGCAAGACGATATGGAGCTCTGGCAATAGGATTTGCACCAGGTACGAGATCAATGCGGAACTCGACTTGGCGTGCTGGGGGTAGACCAGGTAACTCTTCAGGGAATACTTCAGAATAATCCCGAACGACAGGAATATCTGAAATAGATTTACCCTTGCCTTTATCTGCTGTAACATGTGCTAAGAAAGCCACATAGTTCTTCCGCAGATACTTCCGAGCTTTAAAACAAGACATGAGCTTAAGACCATCAGACGGTTTCTCACCTTGAACCTGTAGGATCTCGCCTGTCGAAAGCGGCACACGAACGATCTTCTCGAAACAAACTACTTCTGCGTGATGCTTGGATAGCCAATCCATACCCACAATGACGTCGAAGCTTCCAAGTTGCATAGGCGTGAGGTCGATAGGAAAAAGATGGTCGTTAAGATTCAACTGGCAGTTACATAGAACAAAATCAAGAACAATGGGTTCACCACTAGCAACTTCTACTGTCAAGGGTTTTCCTAGTTTCGTTCTAGACACGCGAAGCATTGGCTCAAAAGACAATGACACAAAACTCTTGTCGGCACCCGAATCAAAAAGAACAGATGCAGGCTGATTATTAATAAAGAACGTACCGTTCACCACATTATCGTCCGCCTGCGCCTCTTGGGCATTCATGTTGAAGACTCGCCCTCGAGCCTGAGCCTGATTCTGATTTCGATTCTGATTCTGGTTAGCTAGCCTTGGGCACCGGTTTCTATAGTGGGTCAGATCCCCACAGTTATAACAAGCACCTGGTGGGTAGTGTGGTCGTGCAGCTTGACCCTGTTGCTGAGCAGGAGGCTGAGCAACTTGTTGAGCCGGGTTCTGAACTGCCCGATTCTGAGCAAACCGACAAACATCGACAAGATGACCTGACTTCCCACAGTTAGTACAGAAACGGCACTGATGTTGCGGCTGGTGGTGACTGTTGCATCTATTGCACAAAGGTGCATTCCCTGAATACGGCTTCTTCGCTGGAGGCTGTGCGGGTTGGTTGGGAGCTGCCTGGTTAGCTTGGGCAGTGACAACATAGTTTTGGGAAGCCTTACGCTTCCTTGCCCTTTTCGATGAACCAGAATCCTTTCCGTTCTTGTTTTGACCTTTCTTGCTATCTTCCTTGTCAGACGACTGGTTCTTGCCCTTGTCACCCTTCCTGTGTAATTTATTCTTCCGAATCTGCGACTCAGTCAATGTCGCTGATAACTCGATTGCCTGACGGAGTGTGGCAGGGTTACTACCAGTAATGATGTCTTGTACTGAGTCAGGTAGGCCGTCGATGTATCTTTCGATAGCCTTGTCAAGTGGGGTAACCATTGTTGGGCATAGCAGACTCAACTCCTCAAACCTATCAGTATATGCCCTGTGCTTGCCACTATCTTGCTTCAAGTCATCAGACTCTTTCTCCAATGCTCGCTGTTCATGGCGAGGACAGAATTCCCTCATCATAAGGGCCCTAAGTTCAGCCCTAGTTTGTGCTAGAGCGACTTCTGCATCTCGGTCTCTCATAACCCCGTTCCACCATGTGAGAGCCCTCTTCTGAAACACGTTCGAAGAAAACTCGACCTTGCGATTATCCGGACACTGCACATGGCGAAAAGTATTCTCAATGCTCTCGAACCATTGAAGAAGCCCAGTCGCTCCTTCAGAACCACTAAACTTGAGTGGTTTAGCCGAGTTAAAATCCTTGTATTTGCATGGAGCATTGTTGTTGTTGTTGGCTTGGTGCCATTGAGCAAAGGGATTTGGAAATTGAGCAGCCATCTGCTGCGCAATGATTTCTGCCAGTTCGGCAGTCGCTATCTGGTTTTCGCGTCGAGGAGGCATTCTAGAAGAGGAAAACATGAAAGGAAACGAGTGAGATGATTGGATGAAGAGAATGAGATGAAGCAAAATTAACTAAAGAAAAGATGGTGGTCATTCGTCCGCATTACCAAGCAAACAAATGACACACAGTGACTAATCAAAGTAAATGGGTAAAAAATAATGTATTGCGAAGACATGCTCGCCTATAAGTGAACTCTCATCCCAAGAATTCCCAGGTAAGCACAACTGGTCTCGCGTCTGATGAGATATATACGAAGTGCTTGCCTAGACAGAAAACCCAGAATACAGGCATTCACTCTTCCAGTTTGCACGTGTTCACATTATTTAAAACCCGAAACGTTGACGAGATTTTTTAAAATTTGAAGGCACAAGGCCAAAAATTTAGTCAAACTGGAAGGGTTCAAAACCTTACAAAAGAGGGTTCAAAACCTTACAAAAGAGGGTTGAAAACCTTGTAATAATTCATCCAAAAACAGATGATTATTTTTCAAAAAAATCGTGTCGGAAAATTTTGGTTTTTGTTTTGATAATCACCTAAGGATAGGTGATATGTATGTTTTAAGATCTAAACACAAGATAACTTTGTGTTAGGGTCCTAGAAAGGTTATAGTCTAGGTCAAAGAATTACTAATAACCTAATTCCCTATAACCATTGGCTCTGATACCAACTCTTCTGTCACACCCCGACCACGTATAACATACAAAACGTGGCGGAAAACGTCGGGGAGTGTTGTAACAGAATTAATTGTTACAAAACCATGGCATTCAAAGTTGTATTTTATTTATAAACATAAGAGTTACATTGTCTTAAACAGGAAATAAAGAGTTCAGAACATAATTAAACTAAGTCTATCTTCATTTTATGTCTCTAAGGCACAGGTCCGCCCTAGTGTCACGATCATCATCCTACGGAAAAGCTCCTGAAAACACATGTGAAAATAGGTACGTTAGCATAAAAATGCCTGTGAGATACATAGGTTTTGTGAAAATAGGATTCACGACTTATAAGTTTAGGAAAAATTGTTTAATAACAGTCAGTCATGAACCTTGTAAGTTGTTTTGTTTTGAAAATCATTAAAAAGCAATGATATGTATAAATAAGAGAATAATGTAAGGTTAAATGAATAACCAAGTAAAAATGAGTTTGTATAAGATAAGTTGTTTTGTAAATCAATGTCTTGTGAAAATAATTTGTTTATGTAAAATGTAATATGTCAAATATTGAAATGATTTAAGTAACGCTACGACATGTAATATCATACAAACACTTGTTTATAGGAAGTACTAGCGGCGTATCCACCATGCTTGTATCATATTACACACGCCTCGCTACTCAAGTCACTTACTCAAATCAACCACCAATGTAAATTGTTTATGTATAAATGAATTGTCATGTGTTAATGTGTAAACCATATCGAAATGTCTATGTTCAATGTAAACCACCAAATGTGTATATCAATGTCAAAATGTTTATGTTTAATGTAGATCATGTAATGTGTACCCAAAAATATCATGTATGGTAAGTGAAATAAATCAACTAAACCATATGTAAAATGCACCAAAAACAAGGTATTGATGTAAAACATAGTTTAAATCAAAGTTATGTTTTGTGGAACAAATGCATGCTATACTGATACGAACATCTATGCGGTATTGTGAAAATGCATACATCCAAGCCTTGAGACTGTGGCGATAAACCCTTAAACAAATTAAAGGTTTATCTAAGTTATGTATATCGAATTCGGTCATTCCTTCCAATCCAAACAAACCCAGGATTTCAGGAACGGGAGTTGTTAATTCCTATGGTACCACTACCTACTAACGAACGGCGTAGCTAATGTTAATGAATGTATTGTTCCATTGTAAACAACCCAAATGTCATAACAAAATGTAAGCATGTGATGAAAACAACTGTACTAAGTACGCGCACAATGGGCATACATAGCATGAAATGTAATGTAAAACAATGTACTAAGTATGCACACAATGGGCATACATAGCATGAAATGTAATGTAAAGCAATGTACTAAGTATGCGCACAATGGACATACATAGCATGAAATGTAATGTAAAACAATGTACTAAGTATACACACAATGGACATACATAGCATGAACACAATGAAATCATGTACTATAATTGTACTAATAAACATAGCAGGTATATGATGTGAAAACATGGAAAACACGAAAGTAACAAGTAGGCACATGTGTTTCACCCCAAAACAGTTTGGAAAACAGTAAAAGAGGGGTCTATGTACTCACTTGAGATTGCTCAGAAGTCCTAAGATAACCACCAAGCAATGCTAGAGATCACGGAATCAAACGGCACCTAATATAGGTAACTATGTTAATAAACCGGACCTAATATCGGAGGATCGGATAGAATGAGTGTTCGTAAACCAAGCGAGTATGGAGACTCGTGTGATATGGTTTAACAAAGCCCACATACTAAAACGAAACTTAACCTAAGTGTTTGTGACCCATTACGACCCGTTTAGGTAGCTTATGCTACTTTAACGCGTCGTTCGCGTAAAACGCGTTCAGAACGCCTAACTAGTCCTATGACAAGTAAAATATGCCTTAACATGTCTAATATGGTTGTCAAATCAGTTTAGATGTCAAAAGTTATGTTACATAATTTTAAAACGAATTTTGGCATCAAACGGGTATTTTGGTAATTTACCTAAGGCATATAAACTACCTATCATACAACTACTTAAACGAAGCTACCATAAGGTATAACCTCGGAAGGTTATTCCCTATATACTATGGTCACCTAATGTGTTTGGTCGGATCCTAAAGATCGACCAAATGGGTCGGGTTCGAAGGTATAAGCGATTTATTAGACCGCTTACCCTTACGACCCTAGACAACGTGGTAATCATTAGGCATAGTCACAAGGGACTATAACCATTGTGATTACAATCACGTTGCGAAGTTCAAACGAACTTCGCATTGACCATAAACTGGTCAACGCAGAAAGTCAAACAAAGTTTGACTTTCGGACTCGAAAAGCAATAAAAGAACGAAAGAATACTTACGAAGGGTCCCCGAATGCTAATCTAGATCAAAATAACTCAGGTATGAAACAATGGTTCAAACTTAGAGTCTTTTTGATCAGATTCTTGTGAGGAATGAGTGAAAATGTGATGGGTATTTATAGGATTTCCCGAACCGTTAGGATCGTTTCTTGGAAAATGTGATCGAATCTCGTGCGTACATTTGTTGGAAAGTTGTGGTAACTAAAAATGGCCCCTAATGAGCTGAAAGGGCAAGTGTGAGTGTGTGGTTGTGAGTTAATCAGCTGAAATCTGCTGACTAATCAGTCTTATCTGATCTGGGAGCCTGACGCGGGCCGCGTAAGGATACACATAGATCTTTCGCGGGCCGCCTGGCCTGTACAGATCAGAGTTAAGTTTCAGCAATGACAGTTTTGGTCCCTGCACGTGTTTAAGGCCATTTCCGACACTTCTAAGGACCGTAAAGCAAACTTTAAGGCCCTAAAATGATGCCTAAACATTGTGGACATGAAACATGCTAAAAAATATGTCGGATGTTGGTTCGTTTGGCAATACGAACGCGATGTTCGCTTAATTACGACGGAATGCGCACAAGCGCGAAAAACGATCCAAATGACGCAACGAATGGATTTTTCTTATGCCAAACACTAAAATAAAATATTTTAGTGCTTACATAAATTTTTGGATGTCTGGATGTATTCAGAACGTGAGTTATGCGCAAAAGTGCAAACTTGTGCACTTTTTGACACTTTAAGTCCCTAAATGACCCAAAAGTTTATTTTAGCACACCGTACCCCTCAAAGCCTATTTCTAAGCTATATAAAGGATATTTAATGTGTGTTTAACTTATGGTCATGTTCCAGAATGTTCGTTACAGTTCAAATTGGCATACTTTCATAGTTTGTCAAGTTTAGTCCCTGTAAGCGAATTAACTTGTTTTTGCCATACCAAAGCCTTCAAAACTTATTTCTAAGCTATGTAAAGGTTATTTAAGGTATGTTGAGTATATGTTGATGTTCCGGAGTATTTGTCGCATTAAACTGATTACGTTTACGCACCAGTTTGCGTATAACTCTCCAGAAAGTGATACAGAGTTTGAAATTGAATAAAAGTCAAAAAATGAAAAATGTAAAACACAACCAAACAAACATTGGGATCAAATAACATTGTTTTATTGATAATAGAACTGTTCACAATGATTACAAGCACAGATGTTACAGGTTAACACGTGGTCCCACACTTAAACAATTTATTTTGAAGACTAGTATTGAACGAACTGCTGTTCGATCGAATTACTGTCCGATCGGATTACTCTTCGGATCATGAGATACTATACTTCAACACTTAATCGACCTTTCAACATGTTCAATGCACTAGGAGTGCCACCCGATCTAACATCCGTCCGATCAGGTGACACCCTGCTGAGAACTTGTCTTGCTAAAAACACCTAACCGATCGGGTTGCTGGCCGATCGAAAAGCCGTCCGATCGACCGACCTAAAGGGTAAAGGTACTTCAATGTTTTCAAATACTACAATGAAAACTTCAAAAGTCAAACCATCATACACAAACACATCCTTCTCAAAGGAAGAAACAATCCACTCGAACAGCCATCCGATCGGCCTACCGACCGACCGGACAGCCGTCCGAACGGACTGTCAACCGAACGGTCAGCCGTCCGATCGAACTACCGTCCGATCGACCAGCTGTCCGACTCTCCAACACTTGTTTTCCATTTTACGCGTCGCTTATCGTTATGCTATCAATTCATTCAGGCTAACTTTATTCGCTAAGAGCTCCCTTCAATCCATCATCGCTGTGAGTATACTCGATCCCTTTTTGCTTTATGCACTTTTGGGTGTTACATACGTTACAACTATTCAAACCACATCAAACACACTACTCAATACTATTTGAACGCTAACCATTACTGCATGTTATACGTGGCTTATGAATGCTTGTTTGTTATGTTTACACATGGAATGCTGTCTACCTGCCTTAGCAACGATAGTACTATAGTTTGGACTCAGCACCCGTTCACACGGGGGTTGTTAAGGACAATTACTTGCATGGATTACGGTGGTAATCATGTATTGCGAACTGCATTTGGCAGTCAACCCGCAGTCATTGGTATCGATGGATCTATGTCAATAACTAACGTGCTTCATTTCACTATGTGTACGTGCTGGTTATGCGTAAACGAATTCGAACTCTATATGCTATTATCAAACTTGTATGCTCACCTTTACACTATGTGTATTGACTTTTACTTTAACGTATGTGACAGGTGCTTAGGAAGTTTACATGCTTAGCTTGCTGTGAACTTGAGGCTAGGAAAGGTCTAGGATGCTTTCTGTGCTGTGATGAAATCGAAGCTAGGAAAAGAGGTCCTAGAAACCAATAAATAAACTATCTATGTATAAATCTGAGTTGTCCGAACAGAATTATTTGCCTAGTTTTTATCTGTAATAATTTGTTTACTGTTTGAGACATGGTATGGGACATGTTATTTAAATTGAATGGTAATGATAATTGTTATGGAAACTTCTGGACAATCTGTTTCGCTCAGTGCCATGCCTCGATGATTCCGCCATCAGTTGGGGTGTGACATGAGTCAACACTGTAGATCTGCCACGTGGCTGCCATGTGTCCTTTGTCGAACACAGGGATGTCGCGTCACGCGACCAGAACTTATTAAAACCATCGCGTAGCGCGACGATGCTTAAGAACAGATTCCTTCATTTCTCTTGCTGGTTCTCATTGTACATGTTTGGAGTCTCGGTTTCAGTTTGTTGTGGTGCTTGTCGAGGGTTGTTACATCCTCCCTACCTTGTTTTAAATCTCATCCTCGAGATTTACTGGAATTAGTAACGATACTTTCGTTTCATTTCTGATTCTAGTTCCCATGTATATTCTAGTCCTTTTTTTGAATCCCACTTCACTTTGACCAATACTAATCTCTTGTGCTTGAGATTCTTAATCTTTCTATCTTCAATTTGTAGAGGCTTCTCAACAAACTTCAGTTTCTCATTTATCTCTATGTCTTGAAGAGGTACTATCAGTGATCCATCAGCTAAACATTTCTTTAGGTTACATACATGAAATTCGTCATGTACACCTGCTATTTCTTCGGGTAACTGTACTTGCTAAGCTACTAGGCCAATTCGTTTGAGAATCCTAAATGGTCTAACGTACCTTGGGCTTAACTTTTCTCTCTTACCGAATCAGACTACTGCTTTCCAAGTAGAAACTTTCAATAGCACTTTGTCTCCAACTTGAAATTCTAATGGCTTATGTCTATTATCTACATAACTCTTTTGTTAATCTCGGGCAGTTTTCAGTCTTTCCTTGACTTGAATTATTTTGTCAGTTGTTTCTTGTATAATCTCAGGACATGGTAATTGCTTTTCTCCTATTTCTACCCAACATACTGGAGTTTGGCATTTCGTCCATAAAGTGCTTCAAATGGAGCAGCATTAATGCTTGTATGATACCTATGGCTATAGGAGAATTCTATTAATGGCAAGTGATCATCCCAACTTCCTCTAAAATATATTATACAAGCTCTGAGCATGTCTTCCAAAGTCTGAATCATCCTTTCACTTTGTCCATCTATTTGAGGGTGATAGGCTGTACTTAAATTTAATCGGGTTCCGATAGCTTTTTGAAAACTTGTCAAAAAATGAGAAGTAAAACGGCTATCTCTATTAAACACAATAGATAAAAGGGACTACATGTAATGAGACTATTTCATCCACATACAGTTGAGCTAGTCATTCTATACTTAAGGTTTCCTTCATTGGTAAGAAATATGCAGACTTAGTCAATCTATCCACAATTACCCAGATTGTGTCATTACCTTTTTGTGTCTTGGGTAGCTTGGTAACAAAATCTATTGTTATCAGTTCCCATTTCTAAATTGGCATCTCTAATTGCTGAAGTAAACCTGAAGGTTTCTGATGTTCAGCTTTAACTTGTAAGCAAGTTAAACATCTAGAAACGTAACTTGCTATGTCCTTTTTCATTCCTATCCACCAAAAAAAATTCTTTAGATCTTGATACATCTTGTCACTTCCAGGATGCATCGTATACTTGGATTTATGAGCTTCTTTTAGAATTTGGTTTCGTAAATTTCCTTGGACATGTACCCAAATTCTTTTCTTTTGGAATCTCAAAATTCCATCTGTTCTTTTTTCTAATTCCTTCCTCATTGCTTTCAATCTTTCAGTGTCATCCTTGATTGCTGCTTCATGAGTATCTTTCAATTGTTCCATTAATTCTACCAATAGATTTAATCTGAGAGCACGTATATTTCTTGGCTTCTCATGATACTTACTACTTAAAGCATCAGCTACTATGTTAGCTTTACCTTCGTGATATTGAATATCACAATTGTAGTCACTAAGAATCTTCATCCGACGTCTCTGCCTCATGTTTAGTTCTTTTTGCTAAAAAATATATCTTAAACTTTAATGATCTGTAAGATAGTGAACTTACTACGATAAAGATAATGTCTCCAAATTTTGAGAGCAAAAACTATCGCTCCTAGTTCCAGATCATGTGTTGTGTAGTTTTCTTCATGCTTCTTCAGTTGTCTAGGGGCATAAGTGTAACACCCTTAAATTTACACTTGATTTTAATAATAAAATATACCATTTCAATTAAAATCTTAGTTAAGTAACATAACTTTCATTAACGGAGTTCATAAGTAACGTCAACCTTAGTCAACTAATGACTAAGTTAAAACATTTCAAAAGTTGTTTAACAAGTGTTTACAACCCATACACAAAGACTACTAAAGATTTAAAACATTGCGGAAGCTTCAAAATGTAGTGTTCGGTTCTTCATCATTGCTTGATCGCCATCCTTAAGTTCATCAACATTACCTAATGTCAAAACCACATCAATGGTTAGTTTTGACAATATAAAAACACTTATAAATGAAATCTAGCATCAAAACTATTGAAAACAAATAAAAATTTCGGATCCAGGTCGCTCGCGCCCCGCAAGAAGTGTTACGCGGGCCGTGAGAACCTCCCGCGTGTCGCGGCACGATTCAGGTCATCCTCCGCGTGGCGCGGGGGATCGGGTTTTCCAGCAGCTCCAGTTTTGTGAGCTGCAATTGCTGCCAGCTCCGGAATTTCCAGTTTTTAACTTCGTTTGGCCATATCTTTTGACTCGTAAGTCCGTTTTAAGTGATTTTTCTTCCTATATGTCTGTAAATTCATTACCGACATAACTATTATAAATTTGATACCCAAAATTTAATTTACAGATCGAAAGACCATATGTCACTATGTAATTATTCGACCCATTCTAACCTTACAAATTTTACTACCATTTAACCAATAAACCTATGGCGCCTTATGCCCAACATCCGGGGCTTATTATCACCCGCCTTTCTTACCGATTTCATGGTTTAATGCCCTTGTGATTATTATCGCCATTATCGACTACTAGAACGTTTAAAACTACCATTTTCACAACTAATAGACCCGTTGGCTCATCTTGTTGAACCATCCACTTATGATGACTACCAATTGGTTTGTTTACTAGACTAAGTCTATTAATTCACATCCATCCATAATCAATATAAATTCAACGCAGATTTAGATTCAACAATAAGATTTACAAAACTTATCAACAACTCACTTAATGTAACCAAACAAGTTACGTACATTCAAAGTAGACCTTTCAAACGTGGTTCGCTACCCGCATGTCCGCTTGACGCTCCCGCGTCCGGTCCTATAGAGTTCATATATGATATGTTTAGAACTCTCTTTAAATCATAATTCGCATAATACACCCAAAACATCATGATTATGCGTTTTACTTGGAAATTTCAGTTTTTAAGCCTTCATAGAGGCATTTCAACAAACACTTCATGGGCAAATTTTTACAAGATTAAACATCAACTCTCTAGTTTATCATTTAGCCCTAATTTCATTTCATTCAACCTTTTTACATGATTGATAACTTCAAATTTTCTGGAATCACTTCAAAATTTGCCAAATTACATTAGATTAACTATCTATTTCCTAGTGTTCATCAAATTACACATAACCCACTAATCACCTACAATGGTGTTCATGGATTCACCAAAATTTCTTATGATTTCAACTTCTATTGGTCTAGGGTTTGTCCCTAGACACTATAGTTGTTCCTTAATCATCATAACATACACATGCAACCCTAATTTCAGTTTTTTCCCAATTTCATGAGAAATTCAAGTTGAGAGATTTATCAAAATTTTACATACCTTGTAATCCTCTTGCGATGAGGATCACGATTCTAAGCTCGGATTTTCGTTTGGACCAGATTTGCACCTCCAATTTGAGAGTTTAAGTAGAATTTTTAGAGTTTGAAAGTGGGGGTGTCGCCCTGCTTGTTCTAATCGACCAGACACCTCCTATTTGGGGGTGTTTGGTTTGTTTTATTTGTTTAATAACAATTAAGTTTCAATTGTTACAACTTAAGCCCCTCCACTTTGATTAACATTTAATTTGGTTGCTTTTAACCCTACTTTAAGTTATTTCTAGACTTGTAACTAACTAGGTTAAAATTCCTAGTTAGTATATTCTCGCTTGTTTATACTTTATAATTATAATATAAAGTTTTATATTTTTGGGGTGTTACAAGTCCACCCCCCTTAAAAAGGGTTTCGTCCCCGAAACCGAAGTACGTACCCCAATAATGTAGGGTGGAGACCACGCATCTCCTCTTCGGACTCCCACGTAGTGTCCGAACCTTTCCTATGCTCCCATTTGATTTTGACTTGGTAGATTTGTTTATTTCGTAAGTGTTTGACCTTTCGATCTAAAATCTCCACCGGTCTCACAGCATAATTCAGACTAATATCCACTTCGATATCATCGTAATGGATATAGGCTGTTTCATCTGCTAGGCACTTTCGTAATTGTGACACGTGAAACGTGCCATGAATCCCACTTAGTTCCTCCGGTAGCTCAAGGCGGTAAGCTACCTTGCCAACCCTTCCGATGATTTTAAATGGCCCAATAAACCTCGGGCTTAGTTTCCCCCTTTTTCTAAATCTAATAACTCCCTTCCATGGGGAAACTTTTAGCATGACCATGTCGCCAACCTGGAATTCGATTGGCCTATTCCTTTTGTCAGCATACGCCTTTTGCCTGTCTTGAGCTACTTTCAAGTGTGCCCGAACTATTTCAATCTTTTCATTCGTGGCTCTTACTATATCTTGGTGGGCGAGTTCACGTGGACCCACTTCACCCCAACATACCGGGGTTCGACACTTCCTACCATAAAGCATTTCGTACGGTGCCATCTTAATACTAGATTGGTAGCTGTTATTATACGAAAACTCGACTAACGGTAGGTGAACATCCCAACTTCCTCCAAAGTCGATTATACATGCCCGTAGCATATCCCCCAATGTTTGTATCGTTCTTTCACTCTGTCCATCAGTTTGAGGATGGTACGCCGTGCTAATGAACAATTTGGTTCCCATTTGTTCTTGGAAATCTCGCCAGAAATTTGAAGTAAACCGGGTATCCCTATCAGACACGATGGATACCGGCACCCCATGACGTGCTATTATTTCATTCGTGTAAACCTCTGACATCTTTTCTGACGTATAAGTCTCACGGATCGGAATGAAGTGAGCACTTTTCGTCAATCTATCCACCACTACCCATATGGCATCAAAACCATGATTTGTTTTAGGCAACTTGGTTAATAGGTCCATTGTAATATGTTCCCATTTCCAAACCGGAATTTTTAACGGTTGGAGTTTGCCGTATGGTTTCTGATGCTCCGCCTTGACTTGTAAACATGTCAAGCATTTTTCCACATACTTCGCCACATCCCTCTTCATTCCAGGCCACCAATAATTTTGTTTCACATCATTGTACATCTTGGCCGCACCCGGATGAATTGAATATCGAGATTTATGAGCTTCATTAAGTAGAAGCGCCTTCACCCCACAAGTATGTGGGACCCATATCCTTCCGGATCGAGTCTTCAACCCGTTATTCCCATCCGACAATTCTTTCAACTGACCGATTAATCTTTCTTTCTTCCAATTCTCTTCTTTCATTGCTTCTAAGTGCGCCTCTCGAATACGTTCAAGTATACCCGAGGTCACCACGAGTTGTATCGACCTTACTCGTATTGGGACATAGTCCGCTTTTCTGCTCAGAGCATCCGCCACCACATTAGCCTTTCCGGGGTGATAATGTATTTCACAATCGAAGTCTTTCACCGTTTCTAGCCATCGCCTTTGTCGCATATTTAACTCCTTCTGATCGAAGAAGTATTTCAAGCTCTTGTGATCGGTGAATATGGTGCACTTTACCCCATATAAGTAGTGCCTCCATATTTTTAAGGCAAATACCACCGCAACCAACTCAAGATCATGCGTGGGATATTTCTTCTCGTGTATCTTCAATTGTCTCGAGGCATAAGCTATAACTTTGCCCCATTGCATCAAAACGCATATGAGCCCTAACAGTGAAGCATCCGAATAAACCACCATATATTCGACTCCGTCCGGCAATGTCAGTACCGGAGCTTGAGTTAACTTTTCCTTTAGCGTTTGAAACGCTTTTTCTTGATCGACACCCCAAATAAACTTTTCTTTCTTTTGGGTTAGCTTTGTTAGCGGTGATGCAATATTGGAGAAATCTTGAATGAATCTCCTGTAGTATCCCGCAAGCCCCAAAAAGCTTCTAATTTCCGAAGGGTTCTTCGGGGAATTCCATTTTGACACAGCCTCTATCTTTGACGGATCCACCAAAACTCCGTCGGCACTTATGACGTGGCCAAGAAATTGTACCTCTCGTAACCAAAAGGCACACTTAGAGAATTTCGCATACATCCTTTCTCGTCTCAGAGTCTCTAACACTTCTTGCAAGTGGTGTTCGTGTTCAGAGTCTCTAACACTTCTTGCAAGTGGTGTGCGTGTTCAGCTTCACTTAAAGCATCAGCTACTATGTTAGCTTTACCTTCGTGATATTGAATATCACAATTGTAGTCACTAAGAATCTTCATCCGACGTCTCTGCCTCATGTTTAGTTCTTTTTGCTAAAAAATATTTCTTAAACTTTAATGATCTGTAAGATAGTGAACTTACTACGATAAAGATAATGTCTCCAAATTTTGAGAGCAAAAACTATCGCTCCTAGTTCCAGATCATGTGTTGTGTAGTTTTCTTCATGCTTCTTCAGTTGTCTAGGGGCATAAGTGTAACACCCTTAAATTTACACTTGATTTTAATAATAAAATATACCATTTCAATTAAAATCTTGGTTAAGTAACATAACTTTCATTAACGGAGTTCATAAGTAACGTCAACCTTAGTCAACTAATGACTAAGTTAAAACATTTCAAAAGTTGTTTAACAAGTGTTTACAACCCATACACAAAGACTACTAAAGATTTAAAACATTGCGGAAGCTTCAAAATGTAGTGTTCGGTTCTTCATCATTGCTTGATAGCCATCCGTAAGTTCATCAACATTACCTAATGTCAAAACCACATCAATGGTTAGTTTTGACAATATAAAAACACTTATAAATGAAATCTAGCATCAAAACTATTGAAAACAAATAAAAATTTCGGATCCAGGTCGCTCGCGCCCCGCGAGAAGTGTTACGCGGGCCGTGAGAACCTCCCGCGTGTCGCGGCACGATTCAGGTCAACCTCCGCGTGGCGCGGGGGATCGGGTTTTCCAGCAGCTCCAGTTTTGTGAGCTGCAATTGCTGCCAGCTCCGGAATTTCCAGTTTTTACTTCGTTTGGCCATATCTTTTGACTCGTAAGTCCGTTTTAAGTGATTTTTCTTCCTATATGTCTGTAAATTCATTACCGACATAACTATTATAAATTTGATACCCAAAATTTAATTTACAGATCGAAAGACCACATGTCACTATGTAATTATTCGACCCATTCTAACCTTACACATTTTACTACCATTTAACCAATAAACCTATGGCGCCTTATGCCCAACATCCGGGGCTTATTATCACCCGCATTTCTTACTGATTTCATGGTTTAATGCCCTTGTGATTATTATCGCCATTATCGACTACTAGAACGTTTAAAACTACCATTTTCACAACTAATAGACCCGTTGGCTCATCTTGTGGAACCATCCACTTATGATGACTACCAATTGGTTTGTTTACTAGACTAAGTCAATTAATTCACATCCAACCATAATCAATATAAATTCAACGCAGATTTAGATTCAACAATAAGATTTACAAAACTTATCAACAACTCGCTTAATGTAACCAAACAAGTTACGTACCTTCAAAGTAGACCTTTCAAACGTGGTTCGCTACCCGCTTGTCCGCTTGACGCTCCCGCGCCCGTTCCTATAGAGTTCATATATGATATGTTTAGAACTCTCTTTAAATCATAATTCGCATAATACACCCAAAACATCATGATTATGCGTTTTACTTGGAAATTTCAGTTTTTAAGCCTTCATAGAGGCATTTCAACAAACACTTCATGGGCAAATTTTTACAAGATTAAACATCAACTCTCTAGTTTATCATTTAGCCCTAATTTCATATCATTCAACCTTTTTACATGATTGATAACTTCAAATTTTCTGGAATCACTTCAAAATTTGCTAAATTACACTAGATTAACTATCTATTTCCTAGTGTTCATCAAATTACACATAACCCACTAATCACCTACAATGGTGTTCATGGATTCACCAAAATTTCTTATGATTTCAACTTCTATTGGTCTAGGGTTTGTCCCTAGACACTATAGTTGTTCCTTAATCATCATAACATACACATGCAACCCTAATTTCAGTTTTTTCCCAATTTCATGAGAAATTCAAGTTGAGAGATTTATCAAAATTTTACATACCTTGTAATCCTCTTGCGATGAGGATCACGATTCTAAGCTCGGATTTTCGTTTGGACCAGATTTGCACCTCCAATTTGAGAGTTTAAGTAGAATTTTTAGAGTTTGAAAGTGGGGGTGTCGCCCTGCTTGTTCTAATCGACCAGACACCTCCTATTTGGGGGTGTTTGGTTTGTTTTATTTGTTTAATAACAATTAAGTTTCAATTGTTACAACTTAAGCCCCTCCACTTTGATTAACATTTAATTTGGTTGCTTTTAACCCTACTTTAAGTTATTTCTAGACTTGTAACTAACTAGGTTAAAATTCCTAGTTAGTATATTCTCGCTTGTTTATACTTTATAATTATAATATAAAGTTTTATATTTTTGGGGTGTTACAAGTCCACCCCCCTTAAAAAGGGTTTCATCCCCGAAACCGAAGTACGTACCAAATAATGTAGGGTGGAGACGTCGCATCTCCTCTTCGGACTCCCACGTAGTGTCCGAACCTTTCCTATGCTCCCATTTGATTTTGACTTGGTAGATTTGTTTATTTCGTAAGTGTTTGACCTTTCGATCTAAAATCTCCACCGGTCTCACAGCATAATTCAGACTATTATCCACTTCGATAACATCGTAATGGATATAGGCTGTTTCATCTGCTAGGCACTTTCGTAATTGTGACACGTGAAACGTGCCATGAATCCCACTTAGTTCTTCCGGTAGATCAAGGCGGTAAGCTACCTTGCCAACCCTTCCGATGATTTTAAATGGCCCAATAAACCTCGGGCTTAGTTTCCCTCTTTTTCTAAATCTAATAACGCCCTTCCATGGGGAAACTTTTAGCATGACCATGTCGCCAACCTGGAATTCGATTGGCCTATTCCTTTTGTCAGCATACGCCTTTTGCCTGTCTTGAGCTACTTTCAAGTGTGCCCGAACTATTTCAATCTTTTCATTCGTGGCTCTTACTATATCTTGGAGGGCGAGTTCACGTGGACCCACTTCACCCCAACATACCGGGGTTCGACACTTCCTACCATAAAGCATTTCGTACGGTGCCATCTTAATACTAGATTGGTAGCTGTTATTATACGAAAACTCGACTAACGGTAGGTGAACATCCCAACTTCCTCCAAAGTCGATTATACATGCCCGTAGCATATCCCCCAATGTTTGTATCGTTCTTTCACTCTGTCCATCAGTTTGAGGATGGTACGCCGTGCTAATGAACAATTTGGTTCCCATTTGTTCTTGGAAATCTCGCCAGAAATTTGAAGTAAACCGGGTATCCCTATCAGACACGATGGATACCGGCACCCCATGACGTGCTATTATTTCATTCGTGTAAACCTCTGACATCTTTTCTGACGTATAAGTCTCACGGATCGGAATGAAGTGAGCACTTTTCGTCAATCTATCCACCACTACCCATATGGCATCAAAACCACGATTTGTTTTAGGCAACTTGGTTAATAGGTCCATTGTAATATGTTCCCATTTCCAAACCGGAATTTTTAACGGTTGGAGTTTGCCGTATGGTTTCTGATGCTCCGCCTTGACTTGTAAACATGTCAAGCATTTTTCCACATACTTCGCCACATCCCTCTTCATTCCAGGCCACCAATAATTTTGTTTCATATCATTGTACATCTTGGCCGCACCCGGATGAATTGAATATCGAGATTTATGAGCTTCATTAAGTAGAAGCGCCATCACCCCACAAGTATGTGGGACCCATATCCTTCCGGATCGAGTCTTCAACCCGTTATTCCCATCCGACAATTCTTTCAACTGACCGATTATTCTTTCTTTCTTCCAATTCTCTTCTTTCATTGCTTCTAAGTGCGCCTCTCGAATACGTTCAAGTATACCCGAGGTCACCACGAGTTGCATCGACCTTACTCGTATTGGGACATAGTCCGCTTTTCTGCTCAGAGCATCCGCCACCACATTAGCCTTTCCGGGGTGATAATGTATTTCACAATCGAAGTCTTTCACCGTTTCTAGCCATCGCCTTTGTCGCATATTTAACTCCTTCTGATCGAAGAAGTATTTCAAGCTCTTGTGATCGGTGAATATGGTGCACTTTACCCCATATAAGTAGTGCCTCCATATTTTTAAGGCAAATACCACCGCAACCAACTCAAGATCATGCGTGGGATATTTCTTCTCGTGTATCTTCAATTGTCTCGAGGCATAAGCTATAACTTTGCCCCGTTGCATCAAAACGCATCTGAGCCCTAACAGTGAAGCATCCGAATAAACCACCATATATTCGACTCCATCCGGCAATGTCAGTACCGGAGCTTGAGTTAACTTTTCCTTTAGCGTTTGAAACGCTTTTTCTTGATCGACACCCCAAATGAACTTTTCTTTCTTTTGGGTTAGCTTTGTTAGCGGTGACGCAATCTTGGAGAAATCTTGAATGAATCTCCTGTAGTATCCCGCAAGCCCCAAAAAGCTTCTAATTTCCGAAGGGTTCTTCGGGGAATTCCATTTTGACACAGCCTCTATCTTTGACGGATCCACCAAAACTCCGTCGGCACTTATGACGTGGCCAAGAAATTGTTCCTCTCGTAACCAAAAGGCACACTTAGAGAATTTCGCATACATCCTTTCTCGTCTCAGAGTCTCTAACAGTTCTTGCAAGTGGTGTGCGTGTTCAGCTTCACTTTTTGAATACACCAAGATATCATCGATAAACACGATGACCGACTTATCCAACATTGGCTTGCAAACCCGGTTCACGAGGTCCATGAAAGCCGCGGGTGCATTTGTTAGCCCAAATGACATCACGAGGAATTCGTAATGTCCGCATCTCGTGCGGAAAGCCGTCTTCGGCACATCTTCTTCTTTGACCTTTAGTTGGTGATACCCAGATCTAAGGTCAATTTTTGAAAACCAGTTCGCACCTTGTAATTGGTCGAATAAATCATCTATCCTCGGGAGCGGGTATCGGTTCTTTACCGTGAGTTTGTTTAACTCCCGGTAATCAATACACATGCGCATGCTCCCGTCTTTCTTTCTCACAAACAATACCGGTGCGCCCCAAGGAGACACACTCGGCCTTATGAATCCCTTGTCAACCAGGTCTTGAATTTGGGATATCAACTCTTGTAATTCCGATGGTGCGAGTTGGTACGGGGCCTTTGCTACGGGTTTTGCGACCGGAATCAACTCGATCCCGAACTCTACTTCCCGTTCAGGCTGTATCCCCGGTAAATCCTCCGGAAACACATCTCCATAATCTCGTACTACTGGTACATCTTCAATATTCCGTGATTCTTTCTCGGGCTCATTTGCGTATATCATGAATGCCTTGCATCCTCGTTTCATAAGCTTGTGAGCTTTCAACATTGAGCACACTATGGGGTTACCTCCCTTTTCGCCATAAATGGTGACGTGTTTCCCGCTCGGAGATGTTAGTTTTATCTCTTTACGAAAACACACGACTTTTGCATGGTGCTGGGGCTAGCCAATCCATCCCAACGACGACTTGAAATTCTCCCATTGACATCGGGATTAGGTCTATCAAGTATTCCTCATCGTCGATGCTTAATTTGCAGCCTCGACAAACATCACAAACTATAAAACTTTTGTTGTCCCCTATTTCAACTTCTAAGGGCACAGGTAATTTCGTCAATACAAATGAAGGATGTCGAATAAATCCATGCGAAATGAAGGATTTATTCGCACCCGTATCAAACAATACACGTGATGGAATTGAGTTAATTGTGAATATACCTAAAACCACATCGGGTTCTATCTTTGCTTCAGCCGCGGTAAGTTGGAAGGACCTAGCCTTCGCTTTGGGAGCTTCTGTTGGAGATTCTTTAACATCTCTCTTTACAACTAAATCCGGACATTCGGACTTTTTGTAGCCGGGTTGATAACATTTGTAGCAAACAGAGACTTTTCCCGGGCATAGCGAGGCCGTGTGCCCCGTCTTGTTACATATAGGGCATGGCTTGTCTTTGAACCGAGATTCCCCTTTGTGTCCCTTCCCACACACCTTACAACTTGGCGACCCACCTTTAGTATCTACCTTCTTCCCCGATTCTCCAGTTTGGGCTTTCTTTGTCGGGCTTGGATTCACATCATGTGCCCTTCGTTCACCTCTTTCGACTTGCTTCTTCAACTCGATTTCCCGTTCCCGAGCAACATTAATGATTTCGGTAAGGGTCTCGTATTTTGAAGGAGTCATAAACTCCCTATATTCAGCGCTCAACATATTGTAGTAGTAGTAGTATATTTTCTGTTCTTCGTTCGTCACCAACTCACTACTAAACTTCATCTTATCCATAAACATCGCCGTGATCTTGTCTATGGTTTCACCCTTATGCCTAAGTTGCATGAACTCTTCCTTGATTTTGTTAATGACCACTTTGGGATTATGATGTTTAAGAAATGGTGTCTTAAACTCCTCCCATGTCATGGTCCTTGCCGCTTCGGCCCCTATTTCATTCTTTTTGTTATCCCACCAATCCTTGGCTTGTCCTCTTAACTGACCCGTTCCGTAAGCAACGAAGTCGCTTTCGTCGCAATGGGTCCTTTCAAACACTCCTTCAATGTCACCCAACCATCTTTGGCAAATTATCGGGTCAACTTCCCCGTTATAAATTGGCGGTTTACACGCCATGAATTCCTTGTTTGAACACCCTTTGCGTTCTCCCGTTTTCTCCTTCATAAGGTTGACAATATCCTCCAACCTTTTAACTCGTTCTTCTACAAGCGACAACACCGTGCCTTGAATTTTGTCTATAAACCCGGATAGACTTCATTCAATTGCCTTCCCTACCTCTTCGGCAATTATCTCTTTCATTTGTTCAGTGCTTGTTTGCACCGGATTATCATCATTCCCATCGGACATCTTGAAACTGAAATGTTTACATCAAACGTTAAACATTTCATTCATGACATTGCTTCTTTTGTTACGGTTTAGCCAAGTTCCTAACTTGCTTTAACCGTTCACATTTTATGCATTTTTCGGGTTTGAGTATGTTAACACGCTCTTCCCATGCATAACAATTCGTTTCTCATTCCTTACATAAGACATAATCTACTAACATAATGAGTTAATTCTTACCGGACGATCGATCAAGCTTGAACCGAACACTTTGTTGACAACCTTAAGCTCTGATTACCAACTTGTAACACCCTTAAATTTACACTGGATTTTAATAATAAAATATACCATTTCAATTAAAATCTTAGTTAAGTAACACAACTTTCATTAACGGAGTTCATAAGTAACGTCAACCTTAGTCAACTAATGACTAAGTTAAAACATTTCAAAAATTGTTTAACAAGTGTTTACACCACATACACAAAGACTACTAAAGATTTAAAACATTGCGGAAGCTTCAAAATGTAGTGTTCGGTTCTTCATCATTGCTTGATCGCCATCCGTAAGTTCATCAACATTACCTAATGTCAAAACCACATCAATGGTTAGTTTTGACAATATAAAAACACTTATAAATGAAATCTAGCACGATTCAGGTCATCCTCCGCATGGCGCGGGGGATCGGGTTTTCCAGCAGCTCCAGTTTTGTGAGCTGCAATTGCTGCCAGCTCCGGAATTTCCAGTTTTTAACTTCGTTTGGCCATATCTTTTGACTCGTAAGTCCGTTTTAAGTGATTTTTCTTCCTATATGTCTGTAAATTCATTACCGACATAACTATTATAAATTTGATACCCAAAATTTAATTTACAGATCGAAAGACCATATGTCACTATGTAATTATTCGACCCATTCTAATCTTACACATTTTAGTACCATTTAACCAATAAACCTATGGCGCCTTATTCCCAACATCCGGGGCTTATTATCACCCGCATTTCTTACCGATTTCATGGTTTAATGCCCTTGTGATTATTATCGCCATTATCGACTACTAGAACGTTTAAAACTACCATTTTCACAACTAATAGACCCGTTGGCTCATCTTGTGGAACCATCCACTTATGATGACTACCAATTGGTTTGTTTACTAGACTAAGTCTATTAATTCACATCCAACCATAATCAATATAAATTCAACGCAGATTTAGATTCAACAATAAGATTTACAAAACTTATCAACAACTCACTTAATGTAACCAAACAAGTTACGTACATTCAAAGTAGACCTTTCAAACGTGGTTCGCTACCCGCTTGTCCGCTTGACGCTCCCGCGCCCGTTCCTATAGAGTTCATATATGATATGTTTAGAACTTTCTTTAAATCATAATTCGCATAATACACCCAAAACATCATGATTATGCGTTTTACTTGGAAATTTCAGTTTTTAAGCCTTCATAGAGGCATTTCAACAAACACTTCATGGGCAAATTTTTACAAGATTAAACATCAACTCTCTAGTTTATCATTTAGCCCTAATTTCATATCATTCAACCTTTTTACATGATTGATAACTTCAAATTTTCCGGAATCACTTCAAAATTTGCCAAATTACACTAGATTAACTATCTATTTCCTAGTGTTCATCAAATTACACATAACCCATTAATCACCTACAATGGTGTTCATGGATTCACCAAAATTTCTTATGATTTCAACTTCTATTGGTCTAGGGTTTGTCCCTAGACACTATAGTTGTTCCTTAATCATCATAACATACACATGCAACCCTAATTTCAGATTTTTCCCAATTTCATGAGAAATCAAGTTGAGAGATTTATCAAAATTTTACATACTTTGTAATCCTCTTGCGATGAGGATCACGATTCTAAGCTCGGATTTTCGTTTGGACCAGATTTGCACCTCCAATTTGAGAGTTTAAGTAGAATTTTTAGAGTTTGAAAGTGGGGGTGTCGCCCTGCTTGTTCTAATCGACCAGACACCTCCTATTTGGGGGTGTTTGGTTTGTTTTATTTGTTTAATAACAATTAAGTTTCAATTGTTACAACCTAAGCCCCTCCACTTTGATTAACATTTAATTTGGTTGCTTTTAACCCTACTTTAAGTTATTTCTAGACTTGTAACTAACTAGGTTAAAATTCCTAGTTAGTATATTCTCGCTTTTTTATACTTTATAATTATAATATAAAGTTTTATATTTTCGGGGTGTTACAATAAGCAATCACTTTCTGGCATTGCATCAACACACATCCAAATCCTGATTTTGATGTATCACAGTATACTATAAAATCTTCAGTTTCTTCTGTAAGGCAAGTATTGGTACGTTAGTTAATCTTTGCTTTAGGATCTAGAAAGCTTCCTCCTACCTTGGTCCCCATTCAAACTTAACTGATTTACAAGTTAATGAAATGGTTATTCTAGAAAAATCTTGAATAAAGGGTCTATAGTATCCTGTCAATCCAAGAAAATTTCTTACTTCCGTTGGTGAATTAGGGACTTTCCATTTGGTAATTGTCTCGATCTTTGTAGGATCCACATGAATTCCTTCATGATTAATCAAATGTCCAAGAATTGTACCTCTTTTAACCAGAACTCACATTTTGAGAATTTAGCATAAAGTTTTTCTTTTCTTAATAATGTTAGAAGTACGTGTAGATGTTTAGCGTGTTCTACCTTGCTCTTGGAATAAATAAGTATATCTTCTATTAAGACAATTACAAATTTATCCAGGTATGGTTTACATATCCTATCATCATGTCCATAAATGATGTCAGAGCATTTGTCAAACCAAATGGCATAACTGTAAACTCGTAATGACCATACCTGGTTCTAAAGACAGTTTTAGGAATGTCCTCTTCTTGTACTTTCAATTGATGGTAACTAGATCGTAAATCTATTTTTGAAAAAAAATTGAGCTCCTTGAGTTTGATCAAATAGATCATCAATCCTCGGTAGTGGATACCGATTTTTAATTGTAACTTTGTTCAATTGTCTATAATCGATACACATACGCATTGATCTATCTTTCTTCTTGACGAATAACACAGGTGTTCCCCAAGGCGATGAGCTAGGTTGTATGAAACATTTTTCTAATAATTTGTCCAGTTGCTTCTTCAGTTCCAGCATCTCCGTTGGCGCTAAACGATAGGGTTCTTTGGCAATTGGTGCAGTTCCTGGTATTAGGTGAATTCTAAATCCCACCTCGCGATCAGACCGCAATCCAGGTAAACATCTGAAAAATCTGATACTACAGAAATATCTTTTAATTCTTTTCCTTTAGTACCAATGATCATCGAGATTATATACATTATTTCATCTTTTCATGCATAACTTGCAGCTTTCATCAAATATATGAATTTTGTTGATGTTATCGGCTTGTCTCCCTGGTTTATGATCATTTCTCCTGTTGGCGTACGAATTACAACAAAATTTTGATCACATAAGATTCGCGCATGATTGACTACCAACCAATCCATTCCTAACACAATATCGAATCCAACTAGATTCATTGGTAACAGGTAGGCTGTGAACATATGTCCTAATAATTCGATCTTTCCTTTTTGAAGTATTTCGCGTATGTTGATAGAATTTACATTTGTCGTTTCTACCGTACAGGCTTGGCGAAGTTTAGTTAAAGGTTGATTGAGTAATTGATAGAAAGTAGTATTTATAAAACTTTGGTTTGCACCAAAGTCAAATAATACTTTAGCATAGACGTCTTGAACAAGAAAAGTACGGGTGATCACATCGGGAATCATTTCAACTCCTTGTGCTGTTAGTACAAAAGCTCTTGCATTCTTCTTGGGTCCTTCGGTTGATTTTGCCTTGTTGTTAGGTGTTGTTGCTAGTTTTGACAGTTTGGACAAATATGGCCTGCCTCTCCGGAGTTAAAGCATATTTTAGCATTATTTTTTCTTCTACACTCTTCTTCTTTATGTCCAGGTATTTTGTAGAAGTTGCAGTACTTAGCACATCTTCCTGCCTTCTTTTACAAAATCTACATAAAGGTGATGAAGATGATGGACCTCTCCTTTCCTACGGTAGGAATTACCAGAACGTAGTTCTTGGATAATCTTTTGGGCTAGATCCATTTTCTAATTCTCTTCACATGTGGGAATCAATCCATCCGTCAAAGTGTTAGCCAGTTCAACGACTTCTTCAATAGTTTGTGGTCTAGCTTCCTTGACCATGTCTCTGATATCACTAACTAAACCCCAGATATAACGGGAAATTAATACCGGTTCTGGTGAAGCCAGGGCTGGTACTATCCTTACATATTCAAAGAATTTGGTAGTAAATTCATTACACCCATCATTTTGTGGTTTATGAACTTATTGGCTATCTGTTCTTTTTCATGAGGAGGACAAAATTTTCTTTCAGTAATTTCCTTAAATCCATTCCATTCCATGGCATACACCATGTCACTACCTTTTGATTGAAGAATGGTATTCCACCATTCTAATGTTTCATATTTGAAAAGATTAGAACTGTCGCGTTGCGCGACAAGGCTTAAACACAGATTTCTTCGTTTCTCGTGCTGGTTCTCGTTGTACGTGTTTGGAGTCTCGGTTTTGGTTTGTTGTGGTGCTTGTCGAGGGTTGTTACAACATGAGTGGTGAAAGGTTACATGGCAAACAAGTCAAATATAACATCACAAACAACCTATACACATAGATACAAGATGAGAAACGCATGCAAGTTCCACCTAATATGTAAGCATATCTACGATTATACGCTACATCTAAAAAACAATTGTACCCCCCCCCCCCCAAGAAATCCTTAATTTTAATCCCACGTCTCCACGAACTCCTATCATGGAGCATGTTCTCTGAGAGGTGCAATATTTGCAAATCCTGGGCTAATCCCCTCATCCCAAGTAATTTTGGGTCTTCCTCTACTCCCCTCCCCTCCACCTCGAGAGTTTCAACCACTCTAACTGGCTCTATCGTCTGTCTCCTCTTCAAATGTCCAAACCATCTCAATCTTCCCTCATTTATCTTATCTGGTTTATCCCGATAGGAATCTAGGATAACCATGTAAATTTTGTGTACTGGTGTATCAACCCCTATGTTGTCGGTGGCTTACCCAAAATTTTTGTGGTATTTAGGCAAAGATCCTGATCGTCCTATTTAAAAGTTTGGTTTATCTCCTCGATTGACCCCAAGAAAAGATTATTGGTCTGTATGTTGTTATGGTACAATTAATCAATATGGATGATAAATATTTCTAGTGAAGGTTATAAAAATAAAGATAAACATTAAATGATAAAGAAAATGCTTTACAAATAATGTGATAAGCATGACTTTAGGTCTTGCACAACAAGATGATTTTTGTCATGACATGCTTGTGTGTAACATTTAGATTTTAGAATAAATAAAGGATGAAATTATACATCCACCATATTCACTCAATTTTAACGGTTGTCATTCGTGTAACAAAATACCTTTCATAAACTAAATAGAAAATTAAGTACAATGAAATTAGTCTAAATAAATATTGGTGTATATAAATTTAGAATACAAACGTAAGAATGACTGAGGTAGCATATATGAAAATGCCATTTAAGTGGCTGTTTGTTTACATCTTAATCAGACTCTTAATGGTTCAGACCTCTTACTGATTCAGCACTTATCCATTCAGATGTTGCCAAACAGCCTCTAAAACAGATGTCACAACGTTAATAAGAGAACATGCGTATATATTAAGATACACCAATTAAAATAGTACTTATGCTTATTAACAATTGACTAGATGATGAGATGCTAAAAAGGTATAAAATCTTCAACTTATTATACGGAAAAAAAGTCAAAAAGGTATAAAATCTTTAACTTATTATACGGAAAAAAAAAGTTGTATTCGTTAATATAACTTATAATAAAAGACTCCAAATAATGTCACATGAAATTCTTTTCTTCAACCTCTTAAATTTTATTTATATTTGGTTAATAAATTTCTTTTAATATTAATATTAATTAATAACCAATATATAAATATCATTTATTTTTATCCTTATTTTTATCTAAAATTAATAAATATCTTCAATTTTGCATTTTAGACCCTTTTATTTTTTTCTTTTAACCCAAAGATTTTCATTTTTTGCAATTTAATCCAAACCCTTTGTTTTTTTCGTTCTAAATTTTGTGAGTTAACACATCGCAACGTGCGTGTGGGGTTCAACATTTTTTCGTATATTGTTTTCCCGTTTGACTAGCCCGTTATGTCACATCTATTTTTCTGCGTTTGACAAGTCCGTCCAACACACAGATTCTGGATGGACTTAGTTATTTTTTCTATGTTTTACGTTTTGGTTTAATTTCTCAACAACGAGCGTGCGTGATTCAAAGATTTTACGTCTGCTTTTCGCTCGGCGTTATTTTTTCCCGATTTTATTTATTTAGTTTTTACGAGCCAGCCGATGTTGGTGGTCGCTGACAATGGTATAGCATTGCTACTATTTAACACAGTTTTATGACAAACGCTGCAACGTAGGGGCTTAATACTAGTTGAATAATAAAAAAAACATCCAATTAATTATCTCAAATGAAAACATTTCTGATGTCCAACACATAGTTTTAACTTTCTTTTCTACTTTGTATGGTTTATAGGGTTTATATCAGAGCCGCCCTTGAGGAATTAAGTGACTCGTACAAACTAGAAAAAAAGGCCTTTATATCTAACGAATTATATAAACTATTTTTTAAATGATTATATAAAAATGCCCTAAGGATTTAAATCTCTTATTTGTGGGTCAAAATAGGAAATTAATTGTAAAACTACACGTCTACAACTACTTCTAGAAAATAATAACAAGACATAAAAAAAACATATTAACAAAAAATAAATAAATTATCCTATTACTTAAAGTAGAAAGTCGGTGGCATTGGCCACTGACATCCACCCCTCAACTTTGCATGACTTTAAGTATATTTGATTCTATAGCTTTACACTAAGACTGAGTGTAGTGGGGCGACTCCCACCCCTTGGTCGCCCCATATCGCCATGAACACCGCCCCCAGGGGCGACTTGGGGGGCGACCCCCTCTTGCCCGTCTCAAACTCGTCGCCCAACTCAACTCACAATTCAAACATATAGCCGTTGTATTCCAACGGATATATTGACAAATTTTATGTTTTTTTTTTTTTTTTTTTAACCAAATTACTATATATATATATATACATCTACCATACAACACAACACACTCTAAAAATATACAACACAACACACTCTAAAACTACATTCTTTCAACATAACCATTTTGTTTTTTTGGAACCACAAATGGAGTCCAACGTCCCTTCGTCATCCTCGTCCGACGACGATACAACTTCATCTAGTTCTTATGAATTCGAAGAAGCCATCAACGAGGCGGTAATGACAACGATCAATTTAATGGTTCACGTTGCTAGCGAGGACAATGAAACGGATGACCCACTGATTAGAAGAAGAAATTATATTATGCGGGATCGTGCCGCAGGACAACAACGGCTGATGCAAGACTATTTCGGGGAGGAGCCGGTATATGACGCGAAGATATTTAGACGTCGCTTTCGCATGAGTAAACGTCTATTTACCCGTATTACAAACGACTTGGAGGAAGATTATGATTATTTCAAACAAAAGTATGACGCTCGTGGGTATCTTGGCTTTACTTCGTTACAAAAGTGTACTGCGGCCATCCGACAACTTGCATATGGCACAAGCGTTGATTCATTTGACGAGTACCTGAGAATGGGTTCCAAGACTGCGCGAGACACACTCATACACTTTTGTAAAGGTATATTTAGTAAATTTTGTTTTCAAATTTTTTTATATATTTAACTTTAGCGTCAATTTTTTTATATGTTACTGTCAATGTTCGTATACATATTTAAATTAAATTTATATAGGTGTGATTGAGTTGTATGGGCCGGCTTATTTACGACGTCCGACTTGGAGTGATCTCCAAAGGATGTACGAAGTGCATGAGCACGTTCACGGTTTCCCCGGTATGATCGGTAGCATGGACTGCATGCACTGGAAGTGGGAACAATGCCCTACCGCTTGGCGTGGTACACATACTAGAGGCGACATTCGCAAACCGTCGTTAATATTGCAGGCGGTTGCATCTTATGATCTTTGGATATGGAATGCATATTTTGGTCAACAAGGTTCTCACAACGACATCAACGTGTTTGAGTCTTCGCCGGTTCTCGAAGAGATTATAAACGGGTTGGCACCAACTTCAGCGTTTTATGCCAGCGATAATTACTACAAACGCGGATATTATTTAACTGACGGTATCTATCCGGAGTACGCAATGTTCGTAAAGACGTTCACCGAGCCTATTGATCTTAAAAGAAAATATTTCACGAGAAAACAAGAATCAGCAAGAAAAGATATCGAGCGAGCGTTTGGAGTTCTTCGAAAGCGATGGCACGTCATCAATTATCCAGCAAGATACTGGACAAAGGAAAAAATGCATGACGTCATTTACACATGCATTATTTTGCATAACATGATATTGGAAGACGAAGACAAAGCCATTTGCCAAGATTACAATGAGAATGACCCTTCATTGTTCCCGGAGTATTGGACACAAGAAGTATCATCGGAGACACGACTCGAGAACATAATGGATATAAAGAATAGACAGAAACACACCATGCTTATGTATGACTTGATCGATCACCTATGGGACAACAAACAACCAGGATACGAGGCGGAACTCGTTAACGAGGATGAAGGAGATAACGAGGATGAAGATAATAACAATGTAGTCGACCTCGACCTAAACGAGTACGTTAGTGACGATGAGTAGTAGATGTATTTTTTTATTTTTGTTGATTGTATTTTTTTATTTTGGTTGAAGTAATTTTTTTTTAGTTGATGTATTTTTTTATTTTGGTTGAAGTAATTTTTTTTTAGTTGATGTATTTTTTTATTTTGGTTGAAGTAATTTTTTTATTGAAGTATTAGTTTTTATTTACTTTGATCAATACTTTTATAAAAAAATAGGACTTTTTTATATCTTTTACATAAAAAAAGACAAAATAAAGTGGCGCCACGTGTCGCAAGACGCCCCACCCAGCAAGGTTGCCCCACTACCCCTTTTTTGGTCAAAATCCTCTTAGGTGATGTGGCGCCACGTGTCGCAAGACGCCCACTCAAGAGGTTGCCCCACTACACTCAGTCTAACAGGTAAGTAGGGGAGTTGGTTGATGGCACAGTAGTAAACGTCTTTGTCTCAGGTTCGATACCTTTTACTTGCACATAGTTTTTTTTTTGTTTTTTTTTTCTTTCTTTTTCCTTTTCTTATAATTCTTTCTACTAAATTAGTTTTCTGAAATATTTATGCTTAACCAATTTGTTACAAATTCATACACTTTTTTCTTTTAATCGTATCTCCCGTTGCAATGTGCGGGTACCGTGAAAAATAAGATCGATATCCTGTATACTTCGCAACATTAATTATACGTCCTTTTGTGCTTACTCACGTTAGTGTCACTGCCTCAATCGTTAAGTTTAACGTATGTTTCAAGCCGCGAAGTGAGGGCTACGTTTGGTACTTTTCTTTTTACCCCAACGTTGGTAGTTTCCGTTTGACCCCCCAACTTTGTGAAATCTTACCCCCCCCCCCCCCCCAAAAGCCCTTAAGTTTAGGAAGGGCTTTTTATGAACTTTGTAAACTGTCACTTTAACCCCTTCAAAATTATATATAACCTAATTATTCTATAATACCTTCATTCATTAACTTAAAAAAATTCAATCTATTACGTGCTTTTTTATATACATGTTGGTATAAATTCGAGTTTATCTACGTTTCGATGTAAATTTTATTTGCAAACGAATCAAGTCAAATATAATAGGTTTTCATGCTTACATTTTATGTACGTTTCGGCGCAAATTTTGTTTTCATTTATAATACTTTTTCATGCTTACTTTTTATGTACGTTCCGCGTAATTTTTTTTTTAAACGAGTCGGGTCAAAAATTCAGTTGGTCCACATTTTAACGTAAATGGTCGATAATAAATTATACACAGTCATGCTACATAATCGGTACAATATTTGAGTTTGGAGCTGTTTGGCAACTTCTGAATGGTTAAGTGCTGAACCAGTAAGAGGTCTGAACCATTAAGTGCTGAAGCAATAAGAGGTGAACTATTAAGAGGCAGTATAATGCTTAACCGTTTAGAGGTAAATGTTTGACCAATTCAGATTAGAAGTCTTAACCAATCAGATTTAGTATAATGCTTAACCATTCAGAGGAAAATGTCTGAATCATTCAGACATCTGCTTGCAAAACAAACAATCTGAACCATTAAGAACCATTAAGTGCTGAACCAGCAAGAGGTCTAAACCATTAAGAGGCTCATTAAGAGGTAAACAAACAGCCCCTTTGGCAACATTTCGACATAAAGTTGGTATACTTTTTCTTATAAATTCGAGTGTGTCTATGTTTTGATGGAAATTTGATGTACACTTTCATGCTTTATTTGGTATACGGATCGCATATAATAAATTTTGACTCGACGATATAAATTCGAGTTAGTCTGGTCGCATATAATATGCTATGGTTGTATGGTATAAATTCGATTTAATCTACGTTTTGATCAAATCGTAATGATTATATAGGTTACATTGAGTTCAACCGGATACGTCGAAACGTGCGTTTTCATATGATCAACGTATCACATAACGTTTGGACTAATCCATTCGATGTTTGCGATGAACCCATGCCGCAACGCGCGTGGGCATTATTACTAGTTATAATGAAATGGACCGCTGGACCAAATTTCTTTTTTTTTTCTTTTTTTTAACGGCAAATTTGGATCACTGACAGAACACTATAGCATCATCGTGCCATCAGCGGAACCACCCGATCATATCCATCTCCACTAGGTATAACATATATACATCAACTCAGGAGTAAACCTAATAAATAAGGGAAAACCCCCTTATGTGAATCGAACCCAGGACCTATTGGTCCCAAAGTTTTATCCCACCAAATTTCTTTCTAATGTATAAAATGTATAAAAGAAAAAAAAAATCAAAATTTAGGCTCCTGGAAAAAATGGAACCCTGGAGCCGGCCCTAGTTTATACATACGTCGAAACGTGCGTTTTCATATGATCAACGTATCACATAACGTTTGGACTAATCCATTCGATGTTTGCGATGAACCCATGCCGCAACGCGCGTGGGCATTATTACTAGTTATAATGAAAATCAAAACAAGAGTGGTAAAGAACTAAAAAGAGGTGAAACGGACCGCTGGACCAAATTTCTTTTTTTTTTCTTTTTTTTAACGGCAAATTTGGATCACTGACAGAACACTATAGCATCATCGTGCCATCAGCGGAACCACCCGATCATATCCATCTCCACTAGGCATAACATATATACATCAACTCAGGAGTAAACCTAATAAATATGGGAAAACCCCCTTATGTGAATCGAACCCAGGACCTATTGGTCCCAAAGTTTTATCCCACCAAATTTCTTTCTAATGTATAAAATGTATAAAAGAAAAAAAAAATCAAAATTTAGGCTCTGGAAAAAATGGAACCCTGGAGCCGGCCCTAGTTTATACAAATCTCTCTCTCTCTCTCTGTTTTTTTTTTTTTTTTTTTGTTACGACCAGCTGAGTTTTAATATTTAAATAAAAATAGTAATATAACCTCGCTCTTGACGAGGCAAGAGTACGTAAGGTTCATGGATACGTGTTTTAGAGGAACTTTGAATGGAGAGAGTTGTGACATCACACAAGAGTTTGGAAATCTCACTTTGGTATATTTTGTAACTCCTTAAGCCTCCTTGCAACTTTGGCATGCCTTTCATTCATTTTCGAGGATATTACCATGCAAGTTTATACAAGCACATGGATGGTAGCCGCATTGAGTTTTTCATTCCATTCAGGTTATTTGATATACAAAAAGACTATCAAAAGATTGTAACCCACGCCTAAAATATAAAAAAAAAGATCCACATAATGGCTAACGAACAAAAAATATAGCCATGGCTGCAAACACAAACAAAAAAGAGAGCTGCTAATATCTGAATAAAGAGTATTGTGGGTATCATAACAAACGAAATTACCAGAAAGTCTTACATGAACAAAGCAAGGATAAGGCTCAGATTTGTAAACAACCAAATAATGCATCATGACTGCCAAATCATAGATTGGCACCTAATAGCTAACGTAAATCAAGTAAATGATTTACGAAATTATGTCCGAGATTATATGCATAATTATTGTATTGATTATGTAATATTTAGTTTCCATGTATTCTTTGTATTGTAGGCCTATATAATATATTGTATCTTATTGTTATGAATAAAATCAAGTGATTGAGTTCTCACATGGTATCAGCCTAAACGGGCGATCCCTCCTCCTTCGTTTTCCTTTCCTTCTTCCCAGCCCTACCCTACTGCCGCCACCATCCCTGCAGCGCCGCACATGGCTGACTCAAACTCTACTGCCACCACCATTCCCCTCCACTCCCTTCTTCACTTTATTCCTCTTAAACTCAACTCTTCAAACTACCTAGCCTGGAGTCAACAAGTTTCGCTTGTTCTCAATTTACAAAACCTAATCGGTCGTGTAGATGGAACCACGAAAATCCTATCCGAAACCATCACCACTGAAGATAACAAAACCTCTTCCAACCCTGAACATGCTGCCTGGACTGCCAATGACCAGTCCGTGCGCCTTCTTCTCCGGTCCTCTCTCTCAGAGGAGGCTACGTAAGAAATTATTGGCCTCACAAACGCTCGCCAAATCTAGTTTGTTTTGGAAAACGCCTACAGCCACAGTTCTCTTGATCGGATGCATCATTGCATGTGCTTCGTGAAAGTTTACGTGCCTTACAGAAGGGTTCTTCTACAGTCACCGACTATGGTCGCAAATTCAAAATCATCTGCGATCATCTTGCGGCTATTGGTTTTCCAGTCGATGAACGCGACAAGTGTAATTGGTTTTTATGTGGACTTGGTGTTGCCTTTGAACACTTCTCAACCACACACCGAGCCCTTGGAACTTCTTCTTTCCGAGAACTTTTTAGTAAACCTTTGTCTCATCTCTTCACAACTCCAATCCTCCCTCTGTTGCCTTTGTCGCACAAACCTCTCGTACCGGTAACTCTACTCATCCCTCATCTGGTTTATCTTAATCTAATCGAGCACGTGGACGTGGCTGTAATTCAGGTCGTGGCCGCTCAAGACGTCCTCTTCACTGTCAACTTTGCAGGAAAGACGAGCACTATGAAAACCCCTGCTCGAATCTTGCATCCTTTGCTCAACAGGCTTCACCTCTTGATGCAAATCTCGCTCAGGCGTTTCAAGCTCAGTGTCATGTGACTGAGGAATACCCAGATTGGACCGGTGACACAGGTGCGTCGGCTCATATGACTCCCTCTGTCCAAGATCTTACCAATGCTCATTCAGCAAAAAGAAATGACTTTGTTCGGTTTGGAAATGGTCAAACCTTACCCGTAACCAATGTCGACACAACTTCCCTTAACAAACATATTTCTCTAAAAATGTTCTTGTTGTTCCACATCTCACCAAACATCTTCTTTCCATTAGTCGCCTAACCAATGATTCTCCTGTTGATGTTCTTTATTCTAACAACTTTTTTCACTTTCAGGATCGAAAGACCAAGGAAATCCTGGCAAATGGGACTTGTGAGAATGGGCTATATGTTCTTCGGGAGGGAAATCATGCGTTTGTTGCTTCATATTCAATTCATCATCTCAAAGCATCTTTTGAACGATGGCATGAACGGTTAGGACATGTTTCTTTTAACACTATTTCTAGATTACATACACATGGTTCCTTATTTGTTACTTCTTTATTGCCAAAACCGAATATTTGTTCTCCTTGTCAATTGTCAAAATCACATCGTTTGCCTTTTGATTTAAATAATAAACGTTCTGAGCATGCTTTGGATTTAATACATTGTGATCTCTGGGTCCTTCTCCTGTTGCCTCATCATATGGCTATCGTTATTATGCTATATTTATTGATGATTTTTTTTTTCATTTTACTTGGTTTTATCCGCTAAAGCAAAAATCTAAATTTTATGATGCCTTGTTAATTTCGCACCTTTTGGCCAAAATCAATTTTCCAGAAAAATCAAAATTTTTCACAGTGATGGTGGAGCTGAATTCACAAACCACAGAATTCAGAAATTTTTCCATGATCATGGCATCCATCATCGAGTCTCTTGCCCGCACACGCCTGAGCAAAATGGTCGAGCCGAGCGAAAACATAGACACATTACAGAAACAGGTCTTGCAATGCTTTTCAATTCCCATGCCCCCGCCAACTTATGGACTGATGCCTTTACATCGGCAACCTTCACCATCAACCATCTCCCTACGGCCTTACTGGATTTTAAATCCCCTTTTGAACTTCTATTCGACTATACCCCAACCTACTCCAACTTTTGTGTCTTCGAGTGTCGTGTCTTCCCGTATCTACGGGATTATGCCAAACATAAGTAATCACCTAGAAGTGTCGAATGTATTTTTGTATGGTATGATGCTAAATATAAAGGAGTTGTCTTGACCCTCAGTCAAATATGGTTTACATCACCAGACATGCTCAATTTGACGAAGACAATTATCCTTTTAGTGGCTCTGTCAAATTAGTTGATGAAGCCACATTAGTTTTCTCAAACTTTGATGAGACCTTACCTTCCATTCCACTACCAAATCAGCCTCCCATCATACACCATTCTCCTTCGGCTCCCGTCCAATCCACTGCTCAGCCCAATTCCGATCCTTGTCCCTTTTGTTCGACCCACTCTACTTCTACCAGTCCATTCCCCTCAACCCATACCACACACCCGCCAACCGCTTCCCACAACCCAACTACTTCGGCCCACAATTCACCCACAACTAGGACTGTAAACGAACCGAACGTTCAGCGAACAGTTCGTGAACAGTTCGGCGGGAAGTTCGTTTATGTTCGTTCATTTAATAAACGAATGAACATGAACAAGAAATTTCGTTCGATTAGTTAAATGAACGAACATGAACAGAGGTCTCGTTCGTTCGATTGTGTTCGTGAACGTTCGGTAAGGTGTTCGTGAACATTCGTTGATTTGCGTTCGTTTATGTTCGTATGTTTGTGTTTTAATTGAAGATCTTTGTACTTTCTTATATTTTATATGTACTTTTTATATTATTAAACTTTTATTTATTTTATTACCCTAACAATTAAACTAGGAAACCCACTTTCACCTTCTTTATGCATCATTTCCCTTTCATTTCTCATTATTTACATTGGCGAATACGATCGACCTCCGTTCCACAATAAGGGATTCATGTTCGAGTGCTACTCTCTGGGCCATCTATCTTTATCCTTCGTCACGTTCGCCAAATTTATTTATGTTCGTTTGTGTTCGTGAACCGTTCGCGAACACGCTCATTTCCTTAATGTACGAACACGAACATAAAATCTCGTTCGGTAAGTGTTCATGAACCGTTCGTGAACACATTTATTCCTTAACGAACGAACACGAACAAAGCCTTGTTCGTGTTCGTTCGGTTCGTTTACAGCCCTACCCACAACCCATCCTTCATTTTCGGCCCAATCCCCTACACATCTGTCCTCTTCACAAAATCAACCAGAACCCAAACCACCTCAGCCTACACCTGAAAATAGCCCTGCTCCAGGACCTTCTGCGCAGCCGATGCCATCACATACTATGAGAACTCGATCTAAAAATGGCATCTTCAAACCTAAATATTTTGCTAACTTAAGTTTATTTTCAGGTGCTTTACATCATGCGCTTTTTGCAGCTCATGACCCACGTGGTTATAAATCAGCAGCGAAGCACTCTAAATGGGTACGTGCTATGGAGGAAGAGCTGGATGCATTACACAAAAATAAAACTTGGGTTCTAGTTCCTCGTCCTTCTAATGCAAACATTGTTGGTTCAAAGTGGATTTTCACACCTTCAGTCCAGTTGTTAAAGCCTCTACTGTGTGGGTTGTTCTTACTCTTTCCACTATTTATGGTTGGCCCTTAAGGCAGTTGGATGTTCGCCATGCCTTTCTGATTGGAAATCTGACCGAGATCGTTTATATGGAACAACCTACTGGTTTGTGGATTATCGTTTTCCGAATCATGTGTCTTGCCTTCAGAAAGATCTTTATGGTCCAAAACAAGCACCTTGCGCTTGGTTTCAGCGCCTTAGCAGCTTCTTGATTTCAAATGGTTTCGTTTGCAGCCAAGCAGATACATCTCATTTTGTTTTTAAGAAAGGGGCTGCGATTATCTACCTCCTTGTTTACGTTGATGACATTATCCTCACAGGTAGTAACTCTTCTCTCATACAAACGTTTGTTACTTGTTTGCACAAGGAGTTCTCTGTTAAAGATCTGGGTCCGCTTGGTTATTTTTTGGGGCTCGAAGTTTCTCATTCTGACACAGGGATTTTTATAAGTCAGGCTAAGTATGCTCATGACATTCTTGCGCATGCCGGTCTTCTGGATGCTAAACTGGTTGCAACCCCGCTAGCAACAATGGACACCTTTATCAGCAAAGGTGTTCCCTTTCATGACCCCACTCTTTACCGGTCACTCGTCGGGGCCCTTCAATACTCACTATCACCAGACCTGATCTCTCATATGAAGTAAACCAGGACAGTCAACATCTACAAGCTCCAACAATTTCGCATTTCAGTCGGTCAAGCGGATTCTTCGTTATGTTAAGGGCACGATTACCTTTGGATTGACTTTCTCCAAACCTGCTACCACTACTTTAGTTGGCTATTCTGACGCTGACTGGGCCCGTTGCATAGAAACAAGGCGATCTACTTATGGATACTCCATTTACTTAGGCGAAAATCTTGTGCCTTGGAGTGCAAAGAAACAACCCACAGTCTCCAGATCTAACTGTGAGTCAGAATATCGTGTTATGGCAAATACCGTAGCTGAAATCATTTGGCTCACTCATCTTCTTCGTGAGCTACATGTGCTTCCCATGGCTCGTCCTACTCTACTCTGCAACAACAAAAGCGCAATTTTCCTCAGCCAAAATCCGGTTTCTCATAAGCGTGCCAAGCACATTGATATTGATTATCATTTCGTTCGAGAACTCGTCTCCTCAGGACACCTACATACAAAGTTTGTTCTATCCAATCTCCAGGTTGCAGACATTTTTCACAAAAAGTCTTTCTCGTCCTCTATTTGAAAAATCCTGGGGATTACTTCATGTTGGTCCCCCACCTGTTCGATTGACGGGTGGTAATAGCTAACGTAAATCATGTAAATGATTTACGAAATTATGTCCGAGATTATATGCATAATTATTGTATTGATCATGTAATATTGAGTTTCCATGTATTCTTTGTATTGTAGGCCTATATATTGTATCTTATTGTTATGAATAAAATCAAGTGATTGAGTTCTCACAACACCCAAAAGATAAGCAATTCACGTAACACCTCAATTGCCCCAACACGCGACATTAAAGCAAGCTGTTAAATGAACAAAATGACTAACAAGGCTTAAATATAGTGACAATTACGTGAAACCTAAACACGCTGTTAAATGAACAAAATGAAGATGAGGGTTAGATATATAAAAAGGTAAGCACTTGCTAACCACATGACAATAACATCCATTGTCTTGTTATCTCAATTTAAAATAGTAAACTATATTTTCCATGACTACATACTCAAATAAAAAAGGCCTGGAAAAATTGACGCTCAAGTCAAAGTAGAGTAAATGAATACTCTTACATAGTTACATGAACAAAACGATGACTGTGTAATATCCGGACTCTCATACCATAATATTGTCCAGTTTGCAGCCGATGGGTTACCCATCCAAAAAACTCACATATTTGTGTTTGGTTACTCTAGTAGTGACTTCCTAGAAGGTCACCAATCCTAGTACTACTCTCACCAAAGCACGCTTAACCATGGATTTCTCTTCTCATCTACTAACATTAAGCCAAAAATGCATTGGTGATTTAAGAGGCTTATAAAGCAAGAATCTCTCCTTATAAACCAAGAATATCTCCTGTTAACAACCAATGTGGGATTTTCTTTAGGGTTTTACAATGGTCCATGTTAATCCTCTCGGTATCATTAGAATCATCCCCCTCAGGGACTCATCATTATCGATGGGGTTTGCCTCAGCATCATGGACGAGAGAAGAGTGGCTTTGAAACCGTTTGTAACATCCGACCTCTCATACTATCAATATTGTTAGCTTTGCCCCCGATGGGTTGGCAATCTAGGAAGTCATGGATTTGTTTTTGGTTACCCCGACGGAGACTTCCCAAGAGGTCACCCATCCTATTACTTTTCCCATCTGAGCACGCTTAACTACTGAGTTCTCCTCTCATCCACTAACATTAAGTTCGAAATGCGTTGGTGATTTAAGAGGCAGGGCAATCCTTATGAATCAAGAATCTCTCATTTCCATGACCGATGTGTGATTTGTCTTTGGTGTTACAATTTCGGTATCGTTATAAATAGGGACCACTATAACAATAACCTCAAAATAGGGACCACTCTAACAATTACCTCGGCTCATTCTCTAGTATTCGGATAATTTATCATAATAACCTCAAAATAGGGACCACTCTAACAACAACCTCCCATACCCTACCAAAATACAAAATATTAAGGCACATCTTCCATGGCTGCATACTCCATTAAAAATCCTCATCAATGATTAATCTGTCAAGGCAAAAGAAATGTGGCAACGTACCAAAATAGGCATGACATAGAAAGACGTACACAGCCTGTAAGAATGTGTAATATTAGCTACAATACATAGCAAAACCATTAAGACATGTGTCCATAAAAGTCCAAATCAATACATCCTTTTGACATTTCCACCTCATGTAACCAACCATAATGTAACAACTCTCATCAAAAGTCATAATTATTAAATTAATTAGTCCAAAAGGAAACCCTAATTGAGACACCCAAGTGATTCTGAACAAACCCTAAAATTTTCAGAATTTTCAGAATCAGGATTAGGGCCCCTAAAACTCAAGGGGGGTTAAACCCTATTGACGATTATCCAAATTATGAGCTGTAGAAATCAAATTTTCGAAATCTACCAACTCAGCAAGCCTACCCATGCACGTAGCTACCCTATGAATATAGGTTGGCAGTCGCGTAGCGCGACGACTAAGGGGTAGGCAGTCGCGCTACGCGACGGGGTAAAATTTTCAGTATAAATAGGTTGGTTTGGGACTTGAATTCTGGCACAAAAACGACGAAGAAATTCCAATTCTACACGGAGTTATGCTCTGTATACTTCAATTAACACACACAGGTCCCTAATTGATGCCGCAATCAGGGTATTAGCACAATCGTTGCTACGATTCATTGTCCGATCGATCAATATATCCAATGAATGTTTAAGTGCCGCCCACATTAGGGTTATACTTTATCATTCGTCATTAATTTGACGGATCATCGTTAATTCGATGGATAAAGTATTGTACTTTGTCGTTCGTTGTTAATTCAACGGATCATCGTTAATTCGATGGATGAAGTATTGCACTTTGTCGTTCATTGTGAGAATTTGATCTCGTGAGTTATCGTAAATGCTGGATTGATTACTGACCCCAAATTGTGTGCTTGTTATTGAAATTAGGATAAAAGGCTAATCAGTAGGCTAGGCTCTACCCGTATAAATCTGCAATGTGAGTTATTCTCTCTTTTTATCAAATTGCTTTATAAAATTTTTCTCACAGTTTGTGAGTCATTCTTTTTATTAAATTATTTTACAATACCTCAAATTATTTTCAAGGTTATAATTACAGGGACTAAGTCGTGGATATCTTGAATTACTGGTTAGTGGGGTATTGTGCACATTACTAATTTTCTCCCAGTTAGGTTCATTGACCTACTCGGGATAATCACTGTTAGGTTCATTGACCTACAGGGATAATCGTCACTATTTAGGTTCATTGATCTAAATAGTGGTATGACCATCGTCACCATTGTGACTTGTCACCATTGTGACAGAATGCCAGATAAAAATAAGATAGAAGCCATTGTAATCGCTCTTATGCTGTAATTAATAACTATGCATCATTATGCAAAATAGAATAATTCACTCAGTATTTCCCGCTGACAAAACCATTTTCAAACATGTTTCAGGTAACCTGTTATGAATCAGGAAAAGTGCCATATAGCACGACAAGCTCAAGGAAGTGGCTCAGTATAAATAAAGAAACATGTTTTGTAAAATAAAAGATTTCTTAGTGAAATCAAACTACTGTAAATTACCGGGTTTTATCCCGCGTTGTGAAATAAAATAATCGGAAAATATTTACATTTTAAAAGATCCTGATGAAAACTTCCGCTGTCAAACTCAAATAAATAAATACCGCAGTATTTTCTGTCCCGCGGCTCCTGAAACGGGTCAAACCGGGTCAGGGGCCGTGACACATAACAAGGCAATCCCCTTCGTCAAACATTACCACAAAATAATTACATTATCACATATCAAATTGGCATTTAATCCTAGACTCTTAGGCACCTTTTAAAACATTGCCAAGCCTCTTGGTATACCATCAAGAAAACACAACCATAAAAACATCCATTTCTCTCCATTAAGAACACAAAAGCAAGAAACATATATGACAAAGAACATAAACAAATGAATGAACACCAACAACGAATATGATTACCAAGAATCAATAATGCCAAACCACAAAATGGAACATCATTAAATATCTGACAAAGGTAAGGATGCCACAGGAAGGTGCACATAAACACACAGATAGGTAACTAAACGTGGCAAAATACTATCCAATGTAAGTGGAACATGTATATGACACGTGGGCAACATACAAACTGGGTGGCCATTTGGTAAAAGAAAACCCATTAACATTACAAACACAAAATCAGGCCACAACCACAAATTAAAATACCCAGACAATATTCATCATATATGTGTAAAGTGTACTATAGCTAATAATACATGGAAATTGAAGATAATGTCACCTACATGACCACTTTAATGTAGACAAAGCAACAACAAAGCTTAGATTTGTAACCAACCAAAAGAAAGAACCAATGCATTACGGCTGCAAAACCATATATTCTCAAAATTATTCACATAACAATCATAGATCACATACATGGTTAAATTAGAACCCACCGTCATATAAAAACAAAAACAAAAAGTCAACTTTCACTACAAAAAGACCACGAATCACCAAATCATACCAAACACCTCGTCGAGAAACATAATATGAAGATAACAAAGCCACAATTGTGTACCAACCAAAGCAAACCAACAAATGTACATTAGCCAACAACATAAACGGTTAAAAATTAAAGTCCATATCATTGATTGCCTTAGATACATCCAGCCCGGGCGCCATGCTAAGGACACAACCACATGGCGGCACACCGAGCGACTGTGAAGTAAAGGCAAACCCAGCCAAGCACACGACCAAAGCGCCATAGTCTCCAAATAAAAAAGGCGCAAATCAAAATCGTGATCAATAAACACCATGTATCATCACTTAAACCCTAACTCACAAAGCATGAAAAAGGATACGCAAACGTAAACCTAAAATGAAAATCACCACTAAAATCCATGGTCGTCCCAAACTGTAAATAAACACCGTCTTCAAAACTCATTTCCATACTATAAACCCTAAACTCCAAATGATAAAATACCGTTAAAATCCATCATCAGAGCGCAAACCCTAGAACTCTAATGAAACACCTAGTTAAAACCAATCATCATACCATAAAGACGCATTAAAAGGCAACACCATTAAGCCATAACTTAGACTAAACCGAAAAGACAACAAAACATACATACACAACCCGTTTACCATGAATGAAAATAAAAAAATTAGAACAAAACCAAAGTAATACATACCAAAATAATGGCGAAAACAGGAAAACCACCGGATAAAGAAACAACCATGGAAAGAAAATGGTAAAGGTGAAGCAAATCGACAAAAACAAAGGCTACTAGTGTCAAACAAAGAGGTACAAAGACAAAACTATCATTGAAACATGCTAAAAGGGAATGGAGAGACAAGTTGTATCAAAGGTATAGGAATGTGTACTATTAGCTATAATACTTTTGTCTCACAAGCATGAGTTATGTCTTAATAGGTAATATCATCTGGAAATGGCTTAGTGAATGTTTAAGATATTATACTAATCTCTATTCTTGAGGTCGGCTTGAGTTGAACTAGTTCAGTTGGTAAAGGAGCTGAGTTTGAACATCGATTGGCTCCTACGCGAATTATTTTAAAATTGATATATGTATACACACACCATTGTAGGTGTGGTCCGATTTGTGAACTTGTGCATCAAGTCATTAGGCAACCACCAAGTCCAATTTGTGAATGTGGCCCACCCTCGTCTCCCTCACACAAATGATTTTATATTATATTAACTAGGCTAATGCCCACGTTAAACGTGGCTTCAACCAAAAACCTATTATTTTTTTTTCAAATGTTACACTATGTTAAAAGACATACATTGGAAAACAAAAAGAACAAAATTATTCAAATCCTGGAAAAAACTTCCTTGTAGACGACATTAGTTGTTTTACTTGTTACATTCCCATATTTATCTAGTATAAGCAACTTTACACCAGCTTTGCTATACCCTTCCTGAAAAAGTATCAAATGTTGTATAAGAAGGGATAATAAAAGCACAAATATGTAAATGTTGTATAGCCATATGCATGTTTAAATAACAATTGTAAGGACATTAAAGCATCAGGATTGTTGCTTTCTTCAAATTGTTCAACAAATGACTCTCAAAGACACTCATTTCACAAATATAATAAAGAGAGTATTATAATTACCATTTAAAATCACCTAGTTAGGACCACAAATACTAATCACCTTAGTATAAGAGGTAGAAACTTGAATGTTGTTACTGTGATTATGAACGGAGAAACAGTGAACATAAGAATACATAAGATACTGCGGATTGAGAAAAAACAAATAAAAAAAACTAACCTTAAATTGCCAATCTGACCTGAACGACAAAGTGCAACCTTAATTGTAGCTGGTGATGCATGAGTCCAGTATATGCAAGCCCAACAATGTAATCCTTGTAGTAATGCACGCCTAGCAATGCTTTTTGTACCACATACATGAGTCCACTCCTCTGCCTGCTCATCCTCATTATAATTACAAACAAATTAAACCTGTATTAGTATTATATAAGAAAATATTTAATTTAATTGAAACTTAAATATTTAATTTATGAAACAATTAAGCGGAGTTTACCAAAACCGACCCATAACCGGTGTGCCACGCATGAGAATAGGGCCACACATAAAAATGTCTTATTTCTAATGCAGTTTTCCAGAAAATTTAAATTTTCTGATGTAGTTTTATTAAAGCAATTTAATCAGCCCAGCCAGGGGCTCTGCCCCTTGGACCCCGCCAGGGGCTTCCGCCTCTTGGATCCTGCTCCCAAGGGCACTCCCCCAGACCCCCCTAAGATCGTAAAACGCAATTACTCAATTCAAAAACCCAGACCGTAAAAATGCAATTAAAAATTTTCTTACATAGATCGAAGCCGATTTCTTCAAATTTATTCACCGATTGAAGAAATTTGAATGTTAGAAACACTTATCAGTGATCGAATCGAACGAACGAATCTAGTGATCCGCTTAAAAATCACAGGGAAAAAAATGAGATATTGTATTAAATTAAACTGGGTTTCTTCAAAAAAATTGAAGAACACGTTGATTGGGTGTTTGAATCATTGATTGGTGGCGAAAATCGCACTATAATGTAGTGATTAGTGTGATAGAAAGTGAAGAAAAGGTTGAAGATGGTGGGTTTTGAAAATGATGGGTTTTGAAGTTACAAAGAGAAGAAGGGAGAAGATAGGGTAAAATTGATTAAAATACCCTTCCTCTTTATTTTAAATTTTGCCACATGTCATAATCCTATTGCTTTCTATCCTTCCTAGTCAAAATAAACTTCCTATTTGATCATCTCCCTATAAAAAAACCTTCAACTCTCTCTATCTTAAATTCAAAAACTACACCTTTTTCTTCCTTTTTGGCTAAGCAGCACCATGGATTCAATTCATTTCAAATTGAAATTGGTGAAATAAATTATCCACAAACAACTATTCTGTGCTTGTCATCGGATTTTAGAGAGAGAAAAAATGAGTCACATACACAAATAACTGTGTCTCTATCATCGGAGTTTAAAAAGAGAAACAAAACGGAGTGTACGAAATCCAGATCTGGTGGCTTTAGGCGGTGGTGGTTGTCAAGATGGTGGTAGTTGCGAAGATGGTGGTGGTGAGGGTTTGGGGGAGCCGGATCTGAGCATAACAGAAGGTTGTGGTGGTGGTCGTTGGGGGTTCTTGGTCGCTGGACGTGCGGAGTGGTGGTGGGCGGTTCTGCCGGTGGCAGAGATGATGGTGGCGATGGACGTTGGCAGCTAAAGTTATTAATTTAATGTAAAGGATAAAAAGTGTAATTTACCCTTAAATTAATCAATTTAATATAAAGCAATGGTGGTTATTTTCTAATCAGTCGCAAATTAATGATTAGGTTTAAATCTCTTTTTAAATCTACAAATTTCGTTATGTCGTTGATGATGATGGTTACCATCATTGTTTAATTGATTTTGATATAATTTTTAATAGATTTGTTCCATTGATTCCTTCCATTCTCAAACTACGCGTGGTGTGAAGTAGAGTTTTTTTTTTTTTTTTTTTTTCTTCAAATGTGTGTAATTGGAAAAAGGAAAATTGATTTTTAATAAACCAACCTTTGCCCCATTGGTAAATAATAATGCTACCTACAGATTTGGTAGTTAATAATCCTACGTTTCAATATGTTGGTACTCAATAGACCTCCGTTAGTTTTTTTTAACTGAAGTTAGTTTTTAAGTTTTATTTATTACACAAACAGTCCCTATAGTTATAATTTACTAGTTTTAAGTTTTATTTATTACACAAACAGTCCCTATAGTTATAAAAAAAAAATCATAAAAATAAAAAAAAAATCTAAAAATTCAAAAAAATCATAAAAATTCAAAAAAAATCAAAAAAATTCTAAAAAAATAAAAACAAATCATAAAAAATCATAAAAATTCTAAAAAAATCAAAAAAATCATAAAAAACCGTTTTCGACGCGTACCGTTTCGACGCGTACCGTTTCGACGCGTACCGTTTCGACGCGTACCGTTTCGAACCGTACCGTTTCGACCCGGACCGTTTCGACGCGTACCGTTTCGACCCGGACCGTTTTCGACCCGTACCGTTTTCGACCCGTACCGTTTCGACCCGTACCGTTTCGACGCGAACCGTTTCGACGCGAACCGTTTCGACGCGTACCGTTTCGACGCGTACCGTTTCGACCCGGACCGTTTCGACCCGGACCGTTTCGACCCGGACCGTTTCGACGCGTACCGTTTCGACGCTAACCGTTTCGAACCGTACCGTTTCGACCCGGACCGTTTCGACGCGTACCGTTTCGACCCGAACCGTTTTCGACCCGTACCGTTTTCGACCCGTACCGTTTCGACCCGTACCGTTTCGACGCGAACCGTTTCGACGCGAACCGTTTCGACGCGTACCGTTTCGAACCGTACCGTTTCGACCCGGACCGTTTCGACCCGGACCGTTTCGAACCGTACCGTACCGGTGGCGGGTCGAAACGGTACGGGTCGAAACGGTCCGGGTCGAAAATGGTTTTTTATGATTTTTTTGATTTTTTTAGAATTTTTTTTATTTTTTTAGAATTTTTATGATTTTTTATGATTTTTTTTTATTTTTTTAGAATTTTTTTGATTTTTTTTGAATTTTTATGATTTTTTTGAATTTTTTTGAATTTTTAGATTTTTTTTTTATTTTTATGATTTTTTTTTTATAACTACAGGGACTGTTTGTGTAATAAATAAAACTTAAAACTAGTTAATTATAACTACAGGGACTGTTTGTGTAATAAATAAAACTTAAAAACTAACTTCAGTTAAAAAAAACTAACGGAGGTCTATTGAGTAACAACATATTGAAACGTAGGATTATTAACTACCAAATCTGTAGGTAGCATTATTATTTACCAATGGGGCAAAGGTTGGTTTATTAAAAACCAATTTTCCTTGGAAAAATTATTTACCAAAAGTTCATACTATATTTTAATAATAGTTATTATTATTCTTAGGTTTTATTTTTATTCTTTTGTATAACGTTTTTAAGCTTTTTTTAACTTTTGCATCTGTGTTTTCTTTTAATGAAAATACATTAAGTAGAATAGTACAATATAACATATTAAATTACTCTGAATATTTTTAATATTACATAACAACTGGATGCCTATTTTTGAGTTGATAAAAAATTATTAATAAAATGTTGTATAGAGTGTGATATCGAACTACCATTTAATTTACTACCGTGTCGGCATTGGTTCGATGCATAAAGGCACCAAACAAAACTGAGCTTCCGATAAGAAAAAAACACTCTATTCTAAATGCAACTCCGCTTTCAAAAATATAAATATCAAAATGTCGAGAAAATTAGATGTTCATAGAGTTAATATTATATTCATCACATGTATGAGCGTAAAAACATCACTGAAAAAACAACAAGAAAAAACTAACAACAATTATTATTTTATAACTAATCACTGAAAAGAAAAGCGAAACTAAGAACAATTATTATTTATAATTAATTATTGAATTAGATTTGGAGGGAGAAACAAGTTTTTCAAAAAAACACCCATTTTGGTAAATAGTTTTCAAAGTATCCAATTTGGTAAATAATTTTTCTAGGTACACCCATTAAGTAAAAAACTCGTGTTAAACGACAGTAGTAGGAGATTTAGACTAAAATTTCAGGACTAACGTTCAATTTTTTTACAATATTTTCTACAATGTAAACGGAACTAAAATAAAAACACGATAATAAATGAAGTTAAACGCATAACTAATTGTTGATGCATATTTGTGGATGCGGCTCGTTTCGGTTCGGCACGGTTACGAAATGAAGACCAAAGTCAAGATATCCTCCTATCTTGATTCAGTAAGACGTTTCCTTTATAACGTGTTGTAAAGCTGATACAAGAACTACATGTTGCATGTCACGAAAGCCAAAGCCACGAAAAAGATGTCTGTGCATGTTATTGAATGTGACGAAGAACTTGTTGATTTAATGTTCACGAAGAACCTTCTTCGCTGCATAAGTCTTTCGTGAAGAAGGCATCCACGAAGAATCGGATAACGAAGAACATAGTAATTCGCTGGTATATGCCAACGAAAAACCATAGTTTCATGCAATAATGGATCTCACGAAAGATGTATATGTTTCATGGATGCATGTGGACGAAAAACCTTATGCTATTGGGCCTGAGTCTTTTGTGGCCCATACCTATTTCGTGAAGGAGCTGGTACTTTGGCTATATATATATATATATATATATATATATATATATATAGGATTAGGTTCAAACGTGAACAATTTCTCCAGCGTGTACTGCGTGAACTGATCTGGACCATTGATTATTAGGATCTTAATATTTTAAATGGATGGCATGATTGTAATTATTAGGTTTTTTGATACCATTTAATTAAGCTAATAAGGGTAAATATGTAATCGACATATCATATTGAACAACATCCCATTTATATCTACTTTTACGTTTCAAAATCCCACAAATATCTCTCTCTCACATATCAAAGCCAACATCAAAGAAAATCCCTTATTAGCTCACAGATCCGTCGCCCAGATCCAGGTCTCACCTTCATCGCCCATCCATCCATCCATCAACCCTTCTTTCCGATCAAACATCTAGGGTTTCTGTTACTAATTTCACAAAAAAAACTTGCTTTCCACTGCCTATAGATTCCTTGTTTCGGCGTCTTCAACTGGTTTGATCCGCTTCGATCTCTTCGATACTTGAGTTTGTTGCAGTTCATAGATCAGAAATGGGGGAATTTGTCACTGCAAGGTGACGGCTTAAAAAACAGAGAACCAGTTGTAGAGAGAGAAACAATAAAAAGATTTGGGTTAGTGAGGTGTACGGCGGAGGGGATAGAGAGAGGGCAAGATAGTAATTTTGTTATGCCGGAAAGATTAAAGGTGGTGGCTTTAATGGGGTGTGTTATGTGTTTGTGTAATGCTGATAGAGTTGTTATGTCTGTGGCTGTTGTTCCTCTTGCTGCTAAACATGGGTGGAACAATTCTTTCTTAGGCATTGTGCAGGTAGTATTCAGTATTCAACCCTTTGATTATTATTAGCTTTAAGCTTTTATTATATTTTAAGAAAATGAATCATTGGTCATGTTTAAATTTGCATAATTGTACTAATTACTTGTTAAAGTATTGATTTTTCAAGTTTAGGTGTGCTGCATATTGAATTGGGTTGTGTTTTAATAGTATAGATTTGGGGTATTTGATTGACTTCTAGACTAACCGTTGTGATATAATGCCACTGTCACCTCGGCTTGTTAACGCTCCACACACCGCCCTGAGGCGCCAAAGATGGATTCGCCAAGCCCATAATGTGCGTTTCCATTGCTATGTGTGGGGGCCACCTAAAATCAACCAATCACTTTTTTTGGTTTTTTTTTATAACTTTTAGTTAAACGACAACGTGATAGTTAAATGGTGAATTAGTTAAAAACCATTGTCTACGTGGCAGTGACGTGGTGGACGGCGTCTTTTGCTTAACGATAAAGATGTTGACGAAAACTCATCGGCGTCTTCCAGGCGTAGCTCCACATTTCAACGGTCAGTTTCTTTATCAACTTAATCTAGTTAGAACATAAGGCTTCTACCCGTTTCAACGGCCGATGCTTGTGTTTCATTGTGTTGATTGCTGTACCGTTTGGATCTTCGATCTGATTGTTTATAGTTACAACAATAAATCAGAGTGTTATTAACCAAACTAACAAGTAAAGTTAATGAACCTACTAATGCATCCAAACAAGTCCTTAAAAATGGTATTTGGTGGTCAAAACCAAAATGGATTTAGTTGCATGGTCATTGCATTATTGTCCTCCAACAGGCATCCCACGTGTAATGGGTTATGGTCGAATTGAATATATGGATTGGACTCATCCAAGTTATCTTTTAATCCTTGCTTTTTGTTAGATCTGTAATTCTATGTAAGTTAGGTTAGTGTTGATTGGATTGTTTTTTAATCCTTGCTTTCTGTTCTTTTTTTGCGTCTCTATCACTAGTTACAACAAAATACATGTACCTGTAGCCTCAATAATTTAATGATTTAAGTTTTCACTTGATAATTGCTTGAGATCTTTATTGAGATTTTTGTTAGATCTGTAGTTTTCACTTGATAATTGCTTGAGATCTTTATTGAGATTTTGTTAGATCTGTAATTTTTCTTGTACTATCCTTGTAACCAAATTCTGCAGGAATTAATACACTTGAGCTATAAACTTTGAATCTTTTCTTGTGTTTGTGTGTTCTTTGGCTTGGGTTACATACCCACTTGGATTCTGCACACGTGTGTGTGTTATATAACAAGGGAGTAGGTTTATCTTGATCATCCGAGTGGACCTACAAGTGGTGTCTGACCATTGGCTTTCTTCCTTGTTAAAACCATGGTTGTAAAAGTCCCGCCTAGGCTCCGAGTACTCCTCGAGTACTCGCTACAAGGCAGGCTGCCAAGGCATGAGTACTGTTCTCCCAGGCCAATTACTCCCGAGTAATCTCTGCCTAATTCGAGTACTTCCCGAGTACTCCCGAATCCGACTAGGGAGCGCCTAACGACTTTTGCAACCATGGTTAAAACCAAGCTTTTTGTTGTGTTTTGAGCAAATCTTTGAAGGTTTCTGAAAATTTACTTGAGTTTAAAACAAGATATTCAAGCTTTCGAAAGAAAAATGGGTTAAAAGTTAAAGAAAACTTATTGTTTGCTGAAAATTTTTACAAAAACCTTGTTAAAATACATGGAGACATGTTAAAATATGGTTTTTCTTGAAGTTTTTTGCAAATTTTTAGTTCGACAATTTTTCCGGTGAAATGTTTGGCCCGAAAAGTCACCGGAATATTCCTTGTTGAGAAGATAACCTTCAAACTTTTACTGAAAAGATGATTTTTTTATGTCTATCATTTAACTAAATCTGGTATACAACCAACCTACTTTTCATGTTCAGAAACCAGATTCTGCTTTAAAAAGAAAGTTTCCACCAACTTTTTTACGAAAAACCATTTCACAGCTTGTCATTCGCTGAAGTCAATGAAGAATACCTGGGGGTCAACGAAAAACATTTTATTTTATACACCCACGAAACTTTGGTTTTTCATCCATATCGGTTTTCAATTCTCCACAAAATTATCTTATTCTACGAAAAATCACTACTCACGAAAAACCACTCACGAAACACATACTTCATGAAATATTAATTCTTCGTCTGGGCCATTATTTTTAGTGGGTCATCATTCTTCGTGGGTCAGATTGTTTCATGGGCTTTGATACTTGGGCTGGAAACAATCAGTTATTCGTCCAACATTCACTCACGAAGAACCAACCACGAAAAACATTTGGGCTCAATCCTTTCTTCTTGGGCCTATTCCTTTTTCTTTGTGGACTTGGGCTCACGAAATACTTCATATTCTTTTGAGTCCATTAACAATCAATTTTCCGTGGGCCTTGTTTTCCATAGAATCTTTACAGTTGCTTTACAGTTGCTTGTGAAGTTGTTTGTTTCAGATAACAATGAGTACACACCTTTGGGGTTGGACTCCTGATGCGAATACAGATAACATGCATACGCAAAAGGGTTTAACACCATCATGGGCTCAATCTCCCATACCCTCGTCCTCCTCCATTCCAACACAAGCGGGTTTAATTACGGCCAATCAATGGGCTTTTGCTGCTAATCAAAATCAAAGCATTCAAAGCCTCCTTCTGAGCGAGAATGAAACCAGGAGCAACAATCGTCCGCCTAAGCTCATGCATATGAATGATTATCCCGGATGGCAGGATAGATTTTGTAACGCCCCAAAAAAAAAATCTGAATGTTAATAATTGTCGTATGTTCTTATGTGACACGTCATGAAATAAATAACTAGGCTATTTAACCTAGTTAAGGGTATGGTCAAAAGTATTAAATGACGAAGGTAGTGTCAGTTATGTTTTAAAGGTAAACCCGAGGGGCTAAAGTGGAACAAATGAAAGTAAGTTATAAAATAACTTGACACACACAAACACACACATACGTGTGTTCTGGAAAGATCGAGCAGGGGCTCTCAAGAGCCCCAAAACCCTAGTTCTTCAAAAGCTTCAATTTGAAGGATGAATCAAGGCCCAAATCCATAACCGAGCATGGATTAATGATCACCAACACGAGAGGATCATAAGGTATGTTTTAAATCTAAGATTGGTGATCATGGGTGAAGTGGGTTATGTTCTAATCCGTGAGTAAATGTGAAATTGATCATGTACAAGGGTTAGAGTTCTCGTGTAGAACATGGGTTATGAATGGTTTGCGTTAATTTGATGTTTAGAGGTGACACCCGTTCGTTAGGGTGAAGATGATGACTAGTATCACCTCCTATGTTCAAGTCTTGTTGAATGATTGATGTATTATGTGGGTATGATGAATTATTGTTAGATGAAAGTATAGTAATATGATGATGTTATGTTTAATATTCATTTGGAATGATACATGATGATTAGTAGATGGTTTTGATGGGTTATGTATGAGTTTAGAAGAATTGTGCATGAAATAGTTGTACGTTATGCTTAAAAGGTAGTACTCACATCAAGTGTATGATGAAATGTATATAGTGTCGTCCGTATAGTCGATTATGATGTTACGGGTATATGATGATAAGTCGATAGTTAAGTATGGTTAATAGTTGACTTTTGAAAGTCAACTAAGTATAAGAAACATGATTTGACTCGTTGTCGTAAATGTATGTTGATGGGAAGTCGAATGGTACATATTATAACAATCCGTGTTAAATGTAATGACATGATGAGTTACATGAGTTTAACGTATACGGATATGATTATATGAAGTCGATTATATGTTTTAATGCTTGTTAGTAATGACTAAGGAAAGTTAAGTGTGAATTATGCGAATGATATGATGGTTACATGTACAAATGAGTATGCTAATAAGGGAGTGGTTTCGATGAAATGAAAGTATAGGAAACATGTCAAGACGGACTCAAGCTTGAGGTGTTAACGGGTCAAGAAGAGGCAAGGAATCGGATACGAGCACGGACGCATAAGGTAAGTGATTTCCGTAATCACTTCTTAGTACAAGTAAGTAATAAAGTATTGTAATGAATTAAACAAGATGTTTGAGGTCAAATATGTGTTAAAGTCTTTCGTTGTAAATGATGGGTTTAAGGTGGACCAAAATGCCCTTGATGGGTATTTCGGGGTAGACGATCTTGAAAGTAGTTTAAAAGTAAGTTATTCGATTAGAGTAATGTTTTGGACGAGTATGGAAGTGGGGATGATGGTTTGGTCAGCCATAGACCGATTAATGCGCGAATACCCTTAACGGGTCAAGTTAAGCATATGAACGATAATGTGTTAAGAGGATGCAAGACATCCAAGAATTTAGTAGGTTATGATAGACGTCACGGATATTGTTAGGTTTATAAGATGCTATGGTAAAATAACCAAGTTATGTTGATGAATGCATGGAAGGGGTCAAAATGGTAAAAAGGGTAATAAGCCGAAGATATAAAAGTCGGAAATTATATTAAGTCGGATGTTGGACTTTAGTTCCATTAGATGGAGAATTAAATTACAGACGCGTGGGAAAAAGAATCGGGTAAAACGGACCTATAACGAAGAAGTTATGACAGTTTCCGTGAAATGCGGTTGCGCTGGAAATCTGCAGCACAGCAGCAACAACCTTCTGTGTTTTTGGGGGCGTCGCGTAGCGCGACGGCCCGTCGTGTCGCGCGACGGGTCAAGCTTCTACGAAAATCGTTTTTATGTCTCGTTTTGGCTTGGGAACTCGTTTAAACGCGTTTTAAGTTATGTACGACTAGTTCAACTTACGTTTTTATGAATTTAAGTGTATGCCCACACTTGTTAGGTATGTATGTATGTTTGTATGTATCTAACATGTGTGTAGAAGCGTATGTAAGCATGTACGCGCAAACGTATGTAAGATTATAAGTGTGTGAAGAAGTACACGCGGATATATGAAGACGTATATGAGTAGGTAAGTATGAGTTAGGTATGTTGAAATAGGTGATTATAAATATTTATGTAAATAAGTATGTAGGCATGTACGTATGTATGTTTTATAAACCTAAGTGTATGTATGTAGAGGTGTATGTAGGAAGCATGTATATGTATGCAAGCGAGTATGTACGAATGTATGCACGTATGTAGGTTGTGTGAAGGCATGTAGTAAGGTGTATGTATGTATGTACGTACGTATGTAAGTGTGAATGTATATATGTGGGATGACATGATCGTGCGTGACGATGTAGGTATGTATATATGTAGATACATATAGAATGATCGATATGTATTTATATGCAAGTTTGTATGTAGGTTGACATGTATGTGTGTACGTATGTATGTATGGAGATAGTGTGTATGAAGTTTAGGTATGTATGTAAGTCTTTTGGTACGATCAAGTGTTTATGTTGCTTAATCGTGTACATGGAGTTATAAGTGAAATGCAGGAATGGCAAAGAATTCTCACCACGGATGGTATGACAGGATGGAAAAGCTGGAATGTAAAGAGTAAATGAAACTAGAAGTAAATGTGAACAAACCTTGTATGTTTATAATGCTTACTAATGTACGAATTTTGTGTGGTGAGCGCAGGTAGTACCAGTCATAAGGATATCCAAGGATTGAAGATCGAGGATCGAGTCACAAGACAGATTGTACGGGAATGTCTAAATATGCAATTTAGTGTTGATAAGTTATGTTCGTGTATTATAAAATGAATTTTTAGAATGTCAAGATGTATGTCATGAAAGAAATTTTAAGACTCGAATTTCCGCTGCGTTGTTTTGAGGTTAAACGTGTTAGGGTGTTACAAGTTGGTATCAGAGCCCTGGTTTGAGGGAATCAAGTACGAGATGGTAAGTACTTGAACTCAAACTTGTGTGCTCTTGAGATAAGAAATCCGTACAATCTAAGACTCGATCAAGATCCAAAGGTAAAGGCTGATGAAAGTATGTATTTATGTATACGTATATAGAAACTGACGGTTTCGTATGTGCAAGGTAAGCATAAGTGTTGGAAGAGGATGATCCGTGAATGCAGTCTAGGATGAATACTAAGGCAGGCAAAGAGGTAATAAGACAAATAGGCAAATGAGCCCAGGTACGTGAATTTAATATGTGGATGTAAGTAATGGTAAAGTTCATTAAGGGAAGGGAAAATTTTAAGATGAAAGACAATGATAGTATAGTGATGAAGTATTGGAAGCAATACACGCGCCGAAGCCTAAGTCTACGGACATAAGGTGGCAATTACATGAAGGCACGAAACTACTATGTGGATTGTGTACCTGGCCAGTACACGAGAAACGTATGACGTTCGTGAGATCATGATAATTGTTACAGGTATGTCCGGCAGAGTTGGGTAGCAGGCGGGCGTGTGGGTGAAATGGGAAGTAAGACTCTCGGGAAATTGAGAGTACTATGTAAGAATGAAAAACATGCCTGATAAGAATGAAGAATGTTTGAATCCGTGATATGGATTCAAGGATGAAAGGCATGAATGATATGTTTGAATCCGTGATATGGATTCAAGGATGAAAGGCATGAACGATATGTTTGAATCCGTGAGACGGATTCAAGGATGAAAGGTAAGAATGAATGTTTGAATCCGCGAGACGGATTCAAGGAGGAAAAGTATGAATGTAATGATTGAATCCGCGAGACGGATTCAAGGAGGAAAGGTATGAATGTAATGTTTGAATCCGCGAGGCGGGTTCAAGGATAAGAGGCATGAATGTAATGTTTGAATCCGTAAGGCGGATTCAATGAATGAAAAAGCATGAATGATGCGTCTGAATCCGTGAGACGGATTCAAAAATATAAGAAGATGAAATTAATCCGCCTAAGAAGATGTCGACAGTTTGACCATGATTGAGTCGAACGGGTCATAGAAATAAGTATAAAGTAAAAAGTGATAGTATAATAAACGAAGTTTTGTATAAGTTACGTGTTAGATGTGTTAGTAATTGACTCTTAGAAGTCAGAATGATGACGGGCTGTGACCCGGACAATAACTTGAGTATGGGCGGAAATGGTAAGCTCAGTAAGAAATATTGAAACGATGTAATAAGGTCTTTGCAAGTAAGTATGAATGGAAGGAAGTACGAGCGTGTACTTCCGTTGGCAAAATGATTAATTGAATGAAAAGATTGCATGTAAGAAATAGAATGTGCGGTATGTATAGCAGGTATGTAGGAAATTGTAGAAAAGTTATCGGTGGGTAATCACCTAGTTTAATGAATGATTAAATGATATATGCTAACCGCCGATGATGTTGATGATAATGTTATAATTATTGATGTGATGAAACCAATCGTATTGGGGAAAGGATGTGCACGAGTGGAAACTCATGACACGGATGAATGAAATCTGGCCTATTATGGCTAGTACTCGAGGAAAAGATGAATCGATCTGGGTTGCAGATCGTGGTTTGGGAAATGAAAAAGAGGTTAGTAAGAATATTTAACTCATGATTGGATAGATATGAACTAGTATGACACCTGTATACGTGTTAATTAAGTAATGCATGAAGTGAAAGCAATAGTAATGTGAAATGAACGAAATGGTATAAAGATAAAATAAAGGTATGCAAGGTATACGTAACTGTAGAAAATGTAGAATGAGGTTAACGTTAGAATTAAGCACGTAGGCGTGATTATGTAATAATAGTTTTGTTGTGATAACAAAACAAAAGTTAAATGTTATACAGAGTATGTAGAGAATGTAAATTTTTAGGGGTGAGGTGGAGATATTAGATCCATTAAGAAAGGATCATATCAAAGGACGGAAGAGTATGTGTATTGACCAGCTATTGACAAGTCAAGTAAATGAAAATGAAAATGAGAATGATATAAGAAAGAATGATCAGGAAAGTATGGGCTAGTAGTCGTATGGATGGACTAGAAGAAAAGATAATGTGTGTTTGATGAAAGTGAGAAAGGTTTCGGGGACGAAACCTTGTTTAAGGGTGGTAGACTTGTAACGCCCCAAAAAATAAAATCTGAATGTTAATAATTGTCGTATGTTCTTATGTGACACGTCATGAAATAAATAACTAGGCTATTTAACCTAGTTAAGGGTATGGTCAAAAGTATTAAATGACGAAGGTAGTGTCAGTTATGTTTTAAAGGTAAACCCGAGGGGCTAAAGTGGAACAAATGAAAGTAAGTTATAAAATAACTTGACACACACAAACACACACATACGTGTGTTCTGGAAAGATCGAGCAGGGGCTCTCAAGAGCCCCAAAACCCTAGTTCTTCAAAAGCTTCAATTTGAAGGATGAATCAAGGCCCAAATCCATAACCGAGCATGGATTAATGATCACCAACACGAGAGGATCATAAGGTATGTTTTAAATCTAAGATTGGTGATCATGGGTGAAGTGGGTTATGTTCTAATCCGTGAGTAAATGTGAAATTGATCATGTACAAGGGTTAGAGTTCTCGTGTAGAACATGGGTTATGAATGGTTTGCGTTAATTTGATGTTTAGAGGTGACACCCGTTCGTTAGGGTGAAGATGATGACTAGTATCACCTCCTATGTTCAAGTCTTGTTGAATGATTGATGTATTATGTGGGTATGATGAATTATTGTTAGATGAAAGTATAGTAATATGATGATGTTATGTTTAATGTTCATTTGGAATGATACATGATGATTAGTAGATGGTTTTGATGGGTTATGTATGAGTTTAGAAGAATTGTGCATGAAATAGTTGTACGTTATGCTTAAAAGGTAGTACTCACATCAAGTGTATGATGAAATGTATATAGTGTCGTCCGTATAGTCGATTATGATGTTACAGGTATATGATGATAAGTCGATAGTTAAGTATGGTTAATAGTTGACTTTTGAAAGTCAACTAAGTATAAGAAACATGACTTGACTCGTTGTCGTAAATGTATGTTGATGGGAAGTCATATGGTACATATTATAACAATCCGTGTTAAATGTAATGACATGATGAGTTACATGAGTTTAACGTATACGGATATGATTATATGAAGTCGATTATATGTTTTAATGCTTGTTAGTAATGACTAAGGAAAGTTAAGTGTGAATTATGCGAATGATATGATGGTTACATGTACAAATGAGTATGCTAATAAGGGCGTGGTTTCGATGAAATGAAAGTATAGGAAACACGTCAAGACGGACTCAAGCTTGAGGTGTTAACGGCTCAAGAAGAGGCAAGGAATCGGATACGAGCACGGACGCATAAGGTAAGTGATTTCCGTAATCACTTCTTAGTACAAGTAAGTAATAAAGTATTGTAATGAATTAAACAAGATGTTTGAGGTCAAATATGTGTTAAAGTCTTTCGTTGTAAATGATGGGTTTAAGGTGGACCAAAATGCCCTTGATGGGTATTTCGGGGTAGACGATCTTGAAAGTAGTTTAAAAGTAAGTTATTCGATTAGAGTAATGTTTTGGACGAGTATGGAAGTGGGGATGATGGTTTGGTCAGCCATAGACCGATTAATGCGCGAATACCCTTAACGGGTCAAGTTAAGCATATGAACGATAATGTGTTAAGAGGATGCAAGACATCCAAGAATTTAGTAGGTTATGATAGACGTCACGGATATTGTTAGGTTTATAAGATGCTATGGTAAAATAACCAAGTTATGTTGATGAATGCATGGAAGGGGTCAAAATGGTAAAAAGGGTAATAAGCCGAAGATATAAAAGTCGGAAATTATATTAAGTCAGATGTTGGACTTTAGTTCCATTAGATGGAGAATTAAATTACGGACGCGTGGGAAAAAGAATCGGGTAAAACGGACCTATAACGAAGAAGTTATGACAGTTTCCGTGAAATGCGGTTGCGCTGGAAATCTGCAGCACAGCAGCAACAACCTTCTGTGTTTTTGGGGGCGTCGCGTAGCGCGACGGCCCGTCGCGTCGCGCGACGGGTCAAGCTTCTACGAAAATCGTTTTTATGTCTCGTTTTGGCTTGGGAACTCGTTTAAACGCGTTTTAAGTTATGTACGACTAGTTCAACTTACGTTTTTATGAATTTAAGTGTATGCCCACACTTGTTAGGTATGTATGTATGTTTGTATGTATCTAACATGTGTGTAGAAGCGTATGTAAGCATGTACGCGCAAACGTATGTAAGATTATAAGTGTGTGAAGAAGTACACGCGGATATATGAAGACGTATATGAGTAGGTAAGTATGAGTTAGGTATGTTGAAATAGGTGATTATAAATATATATGTAAGTAAGTATGTAGGCATGTACGTATGTATATTTTATAAACCTAAGTGTATGTATGTAGAGGTGTATGTAGGAAGCATGTATATGTATGCAAGCGAGTATGTACGAATGTATGCACGTATGTAGGTTGTGTGAAGGCATGTAGTAAGGTGTATGTATGTATGTACGTACGTATGTAAGTGTGAATGTATATATGTGGGATGACATGATCGTGCGTGACGATGTAGGTATGTATATATGTAGATACATATAGAATGATCGATATGTATTTATATGCAAGTTTGTATGTAGGTTGACATGTATGTGTGTACGTATGTATGTATGGAGATAGTGTGTATGAAGTTTAGGTATGTATGTAAGTCTTTTGGTACGATCAAGTGTTTATGTTGCTTAATCGTGTACATGGAGTTATAAGTGAAATGCAGGAATGGCAAAGAATTCTCACCACGGATGGTATGACAGGATGGAAAAGCTGGAATGTAAAGAGTAAATGAAACTAGAAGTAAATGTGAACAAACCTTGTATGTTTATAATGCTTACTAATGTACGAATTTTGTGTGGTGAGCGCAGGTAGTACCAGTCATAAGGATATCCAAGGATTGAAGATCGAGGATCGAGTCACAAGACAGATTGTACGGGAATGTCTAAATATGCAATTTAGTGTTGATAAGTTATGTTCGTATATTATAAAATGAATTTTTAGAATGTCAAGATGTATGTCATGAAAGAAATTTTAAGACTTGAATTTCCGCTGCGTTGTTTTGAGGTTAAACGTGTTAGGGTGTTACAGATTTCATACATATATTCTTGGGTAAAACACGGAGTTGTGGTTGTGTTTTACCTCGGAATTCGATTAAGCAGTTGAAGAAGCCGGTACAAGTCCCGCGTCATTTGCGGATCTTACTGCCGATGAGAAGAAGGCATATGATTTAGCAAAGAAAGCATTCTCAATTCTAACTCAAGCCTTAAACAAAGATATTTATCATCAGTTTGTAAGCTTCAAGACAACAAGGGTTTATGGGATGCGTTAAAGGTGAGAGGTCAAGGAAATGCGGCGTCACGCAAACTGAGACATGATCTGCTCAAAAGGGAATTCGATGGCTTCATGTGTTTGGAAAAAGAGTCATTGGGAGATATGACAAGTCAATATTATCTTTTGCTGAGTGAATTGAGTAGTTATGGGGTATCGTTAACTCCAGAAGAGGTTGTTACCAAGTTCGTCGATGCATTGCCACTTCAATGGAATGGATTACTGGAAATTTTGAAGTATAATGGCACTTTGGCTACAACCAACATCTATGATTTCATTCAGCTGTTGGAGAACAAAGATTAAGAAGAAATCAGGAAGGCAAAAAGAGTTCCGGTGCCACAAAATCATGAAATCTATTTTGGAAATTGTGGAAGTTCTAGCACTGTTGCAAGACCTACTCAACATGCTCCGCTACAAACGGCTTTTGTCTCAAACACCAATCCGTTTGGAACACCACAACCGGTTGCCTCAGAGGAAAAGATGCGGTCTACTGGATCATTTCTTGATCCAAACTACAATGGTCAACAACAAGCCTGTTATGGAAACACTTCATCAATAGTCAATGCTGGTCAGTCAACTAATCCAAACATAGTTCGGCTAGACACTTCAAGCTTTTCAAAAGTGAGTGTTGAGGTGGCAAAGGAATATATGGAGCTCTTAAACACTTCGGTGAGCGCGTACTGTGGGTTAGTAGAAGGGCAAATTGGAAACATCAATTTAACTCAGAAAGATTTTCAGCAAATAGACAAGGATGAAATGGATTTGATGGATATCAAGTGGGCGTTTGCTAGTGCAGTGAGGCAAGCAAAAGACTACATGGAAAGAACTGGTAGAACAAACTTGGAAAGCAAGAAAGACACCAAGTATGGGTTCAATAAGCAAGCGGTCAAGTGTTTCAACTGTGGTGAACGAGGTCACTTCAAACGGGAATGCACGAAGCCCGCTCAGCATGGGAATCAGAATCTGTTTAGAAATCAAGACAACCAATCAAATCAGAATCAAACCAGGAATAATGAGCGTGCCTTGATGCCTGTGAACAATTCACATCAAGTAGGACCATCAAATAACAGTAGAGCTCTTGTGGTACAGTTGATGAAGGTTATGACTAGTTGATTCAATTGGATAACAGTGATCAGGGTGGAACAGCTTATTTTGCTGAGGTTGTCAAGGATTTAAAACACCCTTGTGGTGGAGAATCTTCAGAAGATGAAGACAGTTCTTGTTATAGTGGAAGTTTGGATGAAGAAAGCTCAAATTCAGGTGAAGACGGTATGGATGAAGTGTCACGTAAGACCATTGATGCAGATGTTGAGAAATTTTTAGGTGAAGCTAAAGTAGTGAACGATAGAAGATTAATTCTGGTGGATCATTCAGCTTTCATGGCTAATGTTGGCGGTCTGTCAAGTCAGGTATGTGTCGATGAACCAAAATATGATAGATGTGATAGTTGTGTTGATTAGGTGCTAATGTCTGATTTGCAAAGCAAATATGACGATTTGCAAAGAAAATATGATGTGACATTTATCCACAATCAAAATTTGATCGTGGATCTTTCAAAATGCACAGAGGCCAATATGTTTCATAAAAATCATGAAAAGGATTTTGAAAAGGTAATTAACACATTAAGAGAAGATCTTTCCAAGCTAAAGAAAACAGTTTCAAGAAAAAAAATTGCAATAAACAATTACATCAATATGCTCGAGGAAACAAAAAAAAAAATTGGCCTTTGCTAAGTGTGAAAATGAGGCTGACGTGCGCGCGGTTATACATAGTTTTACAGTATTTTCTACGCGCAGCGAACTGTGTTTTATTATTTATAAAAATGGTTTATACCTTAACATTAAAACACACACAAAAGAACAAGTGTATCCCGTCATATATGTAGCAAAGTGTTGGTAAGAGCCAGATATCGATCCATGAAACACGGGCGGAATTGAGTACTAAATCTTAGTCATTAAATTTCCAAATAAAAAGATAAGTGAATTGGTATTTAACTTAAATTATCTAAAACTATGTCTAAAACATAATAGACTCCAAAAATGAAAAATAAATATTATCTTGTTTCACAAACAACCTAAACATGTTATCTACATCAGATATGTCACAAAAGCACTTAATCAATTTTCCGATTGCAAGATAGCTAGTTACCGGGTCTGGATTTCTAGCATTATGATTCTTTGGAAAGCTAATGCGATGGTCACACGTTAACCACCTAATTCATTAGCGAGCTATTGATATTTATTCATGCGAATCTTTAAAGATAGGTTATTTACCAGGTTTGGATTCCTAACCTTACTTATCAAAGAAAGCAATACCGATAGTCACAATACAGCCATGAGGATAAGCATTTAAGTAGATCATATAACAAAATATTTCATCTTACAATTCTTGATCACAAATCTACCAAGATAGCAATTTCAGACCAAAATTACTAAACAAAGACCATAAACCGCGTCAAGAACATGTAACAACACCATATAATTCGTTAGAACCCTTACGTGCAAGAAAGTATTCATAATCAAAATAAGATATATCTTGTATAAAACCAATACCCTGGTCCAGTTTCATGGTGTAAACAAAGTCTACAAACAAATGATTAATCAAGAAATAGTTAACCATCTTACTAACCACATATTCATTATCCACGACAATCAACCATAATCAAGAACTCAACATCAATGAAACATTTGATTATTCAAGATTACAACATAAAGATTATACAAACAAGATTCAATATAAAGATTATTCAAGAAACAAGTTCATTACTATTATTACACAATACTACATTAAACATAAACTAACATCAGCTCAATACTTGAATAATGATCAGAATACATGTTTAAGAACAAGGAATCTAACCATAAACAAGCAAGGACTTGATGGGTTGGATCGGTTATGCTTCCATTCGATCTTATGGCTTCAAATTGGTCTGATCAGGAGAGCTTCGGAACCCAGAAATCGCCCAGAAACAAGGAGAAAAACCCAACATTCTAACCAGTAGCGAATGCTGCTATTTATAGGGAAAATTCCGATCCGCACGGCCGTGCACTTGGGTTGCACGGTCGTGCATTGGCACTTGTCGGGTGACGTCATTTATCCGATTCGTGTTCAGACAAATGGACTAGTGGACAAGTTGTCTCGGTCACAATATTGGGACGGTCATGCTCCTGGTCGCACGGTAGTGCGAGGTCATCAGAAAGGTCATTAAAAACTGTGGTCCAGGTGGTGCACGGTCGTGCACTTGGTCGCACGGTCGTGCGTTCCGAGTAATCAGTGGCACTCCCACTTGCACTGGCAGTGCTTCCGGGGTCAGAGGTTTTGCATGGTCGTGCATATGATCCGCACGGTCGTGCATCAGAATTGCCCCGTTTTCATCAGATTTGTCTTTTGCACTTTGTTTAAGACCTAAAAATAGAAAAGTACTTGATTTGGTACCTAAACATTGCGGTTTTGGTAAAAAAAAGCTTAAAAGGGAATAGATTTGTGGGATAAAAACATGTATAATTTAACGTATATCAGAGGCGATCCAGCTTAAGTTAGATAGTTACTCAAACTCTAGGTATGTGCTGGATCACATCATTGACATACATAAAAAGAAGAAAGATGTCACTTGCATTGGATATAATAAGTGTCATCTACATGTTAGACACAATTATACCGCAATGCCTGATGAGGAAGATAAGCCTCACTTTGAGCCATCACATATACAATGGTTATCTAAGATTAACCCGCCCGTAAAACTAACAAGTTATGCACATCCCTCACAATGTTCTCTCCACTCGGCTTATAATTCGGCTAAAACCGATTAGAACACGTACCCGCTTAGGCTTGCAACTCAATCATTCTCCACCACCGATCACGAATACTAAGCACAAGTCATAAGGTCTTTGTAAGGGTTGTAACAGGGCTAGGCTAAAGGTAGGAAGTGGGATATTTTAAGATGGCTAAGGTGATGAAAATTCAATTTTTATTACAAAACAACGCAACTACGCACAACTAACTACCAATATCAAACTAGAAGGCAACAAGCTCTCGCCTTTTATTTCTCAACTAAGAACACATATTTTTGTTCTTTTCTCAACAATTTTCTAACTTTTTCATGCATTTTCTGATTTTTCTCTGTTTTTTTTTCATATATATGCAAACAAACAAATACAACTATACAAACTTAACTTCTATAATAACCAACTGGGATAGCCCAGTTGGCCACCGACACCCACCTCTTCCCAGAGGTACCGGGTTCGAGTCTTGGGAGTGGCATATGTCGCCCGGGGTAAGAACTCGGCATGGGGAAGTCACCGCGGAGCTAGCTTGGTCGGGTAGCGGCTCCCGGAGTGAGAACACTCCGGCGGTTGGGAGGACCGTGCACTATCCAAAAAAAAAAAAACTTAACTTCTATAATCGAATTTCCATCACACGGGTTTAAAAGAAAAAAACGTTTTAAGGTTATTGGCTTAAGGGTGGTCAAACGAAGGGGTTAGGCTCAAAAGTGGCTTATAGGGGGTAATTTTTGGGCAAGGATATAAAAATGGTGTAAAAAGGAAAAGGTTTACCTAATGCCTTAATCATTCTCGGGCTTGTATTCGGTCTATGGTCTCGAACGTATCCAAAGTTGCAAGTTCTACAATACGCGACTAATGGTCCACTCAAACAAAGAAACATGTATATGTAAATCTATGATATAAAAGTGGCTCAAAAACTCACGTATAAGGGTATGATATGTGATATGCATAAAATGCTAGTTCCTTAGGCGAATTATTCCTAAATAACCACCCGCTAAATACCCTTCATGCTATTAATTTGAACTTGACCATGACAAAAGACCAAATGGGTTGTGCCATCTTTCGTTGACTTAGTTACTTGTGCTTTTAAGATCGCTTTTGAAACAAGAATTTTTTTGAAATTTTTTTGAAATTTTCCCCTATCCCCACACTTGAGGTAAACATTGTCCTCAATGTGTAGTATTTAAATGAACGGGTCAAAATCGAAAACTTTTACTACTCCCCCATCCCCACACTTGAGGTAAACATTGTTGTCAATGTGTAAGAACTAGAGTTTGAAAACGCACAAGGGATGTGACACGACTAACTTCCCCAAAATTTCACCCCGGAAAAATAAAATACAAAATACAATCCACTTATTACTAAACTAAGAATCAAGGTAAAAAGGAAACGCATGCACCTGATTTTTGTCGCTTGATGCCCATATCTTCTTCTTTTCTTCTCTTCATAAAAACGGTTGTCCCACGAACATGTTGTACCTACAAATCTTAACCCTTGTGTAGAAGCATGCTTCTCACAACCATTGAAATTTGTTAGGTGATTAGTTCTACCATTTTTATGAAAGTGTTACCAAGTCATGCGTTAAATTACCTTGATTTCTGTGGAAAAATAAGTTACAACAATAACAAGCCAAACTCACTTTCGTAGGAATCACGGTTGCATTTAGCTTATGCAACAAGCCCTTTTAAACCCCCCAATAGCTTGGGAGGACGAGAGGTCTCGTGAGGGTTATATAGGGAACACACCCACAACGTTCATTTAACTAGGCAAAAAAAAAAAAAAAAAAAACGAAAAAGAAATAACGAAACTAAAATATACAACAACAACATAAAACATACCTTGCCTTTACCGCTGATATCTCTCGTTGGGATCAACTGGCGGGTTTGGCTGGTATGGATAACCAGTGAGGGCCTCAAACATCTCCCTGTAGTTATCAAGTGGGCTTGGCTCTCCTTGAGGTGGTGGCTGATAGGGAATCGGAATGAAGCTGGAGCCTACGGCCTCGGGCCAGTGAGGAGATGGGTCGGATGGGCCTCGTGGAACGGGAAGGTTGGGGTAGTCGGTCCACCCTGAGTGCTCGACATAAGAGAGGCCGGCCTCATAGTCTCTTCGATGTCTCTCTTAATCGTGGAGGATTTTGGCATTATTAATAGCCGTTTCATTTGAGACATATAAGGCACTCCAGCGGCGGTCTTCCAATATGTTTCTCTCGTTCCGCGCTTTTTCTTCCCTTTCTTCCCATGCCCGTCTTCGGGCCATATCTTCTTCTTGCAATTGCAACAAGCGTTCCATGTGAGATCTTTGAAGTGCTTGTTACATTTGTTGTTCTTCCATATGCTTCTCCATCCGCTCATGATAGATTGCTTGGGAGGCCCACTGTTCTTGCGTGTAGGCCCCCTTGCATCTCTTCCCAGTTCTCTCTCCTCTTATTATATTCTCTACCCTCTCCTATACATGCTGATGCGTGTGAAGTGTTATATATATTAGGTGTATATTTTAAGCCCCTTTAACACTTATTTTAGCCAAGTTTTAAATTTATAAAACACGATATTTTACTAACACTAAACACACATATGGGCAAGTGCACCCATCGTGAGCGTAGTATAGTGTTGGTAAGATACCGAGGTCGTCCAAGGACACAAGAGCTTTTAATACCGGTTTATCCTCAACGTCTAATCAAAATAAAAAGTTTAGAAAAAGGTTTTTAAACTAAGAAAAATAAAAACTAACTAAAATGCTGAAAAGTAAAATAAAAATAAAAACAGATAGACAAGATGAATCACTTGGTTCCGACTCGTATCTAGTGCAACCTTTGATTATTTCCGCACTTTTGCACATAATTAAGAGATTATCTTAGTTATTGTAGTAGGCCCCTCTTTTGGAGGTGACGTTACCCTCACCTCAGTAGTTTGAGTCAGCAAGGATACAATCCTAAAAGGGTGGATTATTGGAAGATAATGAATTAAGTTATTAATGCAATATTATGGTAGGCCCCTCTTTTGGAGGTGACGTTACCCTCGACTAAGTAGTCTGAGTCAGCAGGGATACAGTCCTAAATAGCCGGGTTATAGTATAAATAGTAGTTAACTTATGAGGGGTCAAAGAGTTTGGACCCCCGCCATCCAATACCGTGAAGCATTGAAGGAGGTCCTACTAAATTTGACCCAGGTCCATTGCAGGACCTCTAAACGCTGAACAATGGCAAGACCTTTACCAAACCGTTCCCTTAACCCCCGACCAGGTAGCCAACATACCTCCATATAGACCGTGGAGATATGAATGGTGAAAATCTTTTATTTTATATAGACAGTAAAATAATGCCAAGACACCACGGACAAACGATAAGGAAAGATCACTTTCAACATAAGTAACTAGTTATTAAAGTCATTAATACAAAACCAAATAAAAAGTGCAAAAGATTAGAAATAAAAAGTACTACACTAGACACTTTGTCTTCACCAAGTGATGTAAGAGACTTAGGCAAACATGGCCTTGATTGTCAAGAACTCTTACGATCAATCTTGGATCCCGAGACGACTCACACACTCTACGATGGACAATGGATGATGGTGGTGGATGATGGTGTTATGGTGGTGGTGGGTGGTGGGTGAAGTGTGAGAGAGGTGGTGTGCCAAGGGATGGTTTGAGCTTGAGCCAAGCACTCCTATTTATAGGCTGAACAGAAGCTCGGGCACGGCCCCGTGTCCAGTGGGCACGGCCCCGTGTCCACATCCTCTCTTTCTTCATTAAATGCAGCTTTGTCTTATTAGTTGACCACGCCCCCGTGTCCGCTGAGCATGACCCCGTGTGCAGAAGAATCTTTGTACTATGAAGATTTGCCTGGATTGTGCGAATCTTATAGTTGACCACGGCCCCGTGTCCGCTGAGCACGGCCCCGTGGTGGGCAATAGAAGCTTCTACCACTTTGTCTTTTCTGCTGACACTTGGGCACGCCCCCGTGCTGGCTGAGCACGGGGCGTGTTCAGGCCTCTGATCTCTTGTTTTGCTTGGGAAGATGCTGTTGTGGGGTCGGGCACGCCATGTCTTGATCCTTTTCTTGTATTTATGTTAGATTTTGGTGTCTTTTTGCTTCTTTTGTTAATTTGAGCTCATTTAATCCTGAAAATACAAAAGGAAGACAAAAGCACACTTTTTCCAACATTAGTACTAAAAAAGGGTTAGTTTTATGCCTCATTTAATGAAATTTATATGTTAATATTTGAACACATCAAATGCCCCACACTTGAATTTTTGCTTGTCCTCAAGCAAAACTCTTTAATATGTGGCTATTTACACTCCCAAATGGAATGGGTAGAAAAGAAGGTTTTGGGCTTGCCGTATGGTGTCGGGATTTCCAAGATTCTTTATTTAATTTTATTTTTATTTATTTACAATCCTATTCGTCATGATTTTTTAAAAACTTTTCATAAGATAAATTACTTATTAGGGCATAACATGCCTTTGTAAAATTCTATTTATATACAAGTTCACATACCTCACGGGGATCACTCAACACTCGGCCGAAAATGTATTTTTGTGGATCACTCGAGAGCGGCATGGAACTTACTCCTACCATAGGCTTGCCAAGCAATCAATCCTCCTCCTTTTTAACTTATATACCTTTGTAAATATCAAGAGGACTTTGTGGGTTAAGGGTTAGGCTTGGGTTAAAGGTAGGTGGTTGGGTTGGTGGTTAGTGGTTAGTAGAAAAAAAGAGAAAAGCGTAACAAGTGTCGGTTTTCGTAAGACTTTCTATAACTTTTATTTTGATGAAGCTATTTATTCAAACAAAGTTTTTTTTTTCTTTTTTTTTTTTTTTTGATGAACTTGTTTGTTTATTTTCTTTTGCTTCATCATCAACAAAATAAATTTTTTTTTTGAAAAGTCATATGAAGAACCGAACTTGTTACTAAAACAAAGGGTTAAAAATGAAAAAGGTTTTGGTGGGTAAAAAGGGTTTTTGGTTTGGGTTATGAAATGAAAAGGTTTAGGCTCAAAGGGGCTAACTAGGGGGATTTTGGGTAGGTGGTAAAAAAAAGAAAAATAATGGTGTAGAAATAAAAAGGTTAGTCCTAATGCCTCCATCATTTACTTACTCGGGTTTAAGTTGGTAAGGATTGGGAATGTATCGTCATGGCAAGTTCTAGAGTCGTAAGAACCAAGCGGCTATTCACACAAGAAACGAAAAATGAGCATTTAGTCAAATGATATGTAAGGGTATGCTCAATAAAGGCTCAAAACTCACTTTTGTGGGAATGGGTTTTTATGTGATCAAGTATATATAATCAAATTTTAACTAAGCTTGTCATGCCTTTTCATAATTTTCTTATGTTAGTTCTTTTTATCACGACGCTATCGGTTGTAAATTCGTAAAAATATAACCTTTTTAAGAACTTGAATTTCCCGAGTTAAACCTGGACAAGTAAAAAAAATGAAAATTTTTTGAAAAAAATTTGGGGTGATTAGCGGTTCCAATAGAGTTTTGTGTAAGGCTTGTTTTTAGAACTTGCGAGATTCAAGGTTTTAGCATCCCCCCCACACTTAAATTACACATTGTCCTCAATGTGTCCCAAAAATAAGTTTTTAGGTTGGTTGAGTGTGTAAAAAGGTGTAAAAAGCAAAAAAAAAAATTTGTGTTACTGGACGCTGAACACGGCCCCGTGTTGTCCGGGCACGGCCCCGTGTTCAAGTGCCAGTGACAAAATTGAAACAAGAGAAACAGAAGTCTGGACACGAGGGCGTGTTGGGTGAACACGGCCCGTGTCCAGTTACCTGAACTGGGTCTTTTTCTGCAGACTGTGCAGCACGGGGCCGTGTTGGGTGGACACGGCCCGTGCCGAGCTTACTGTAAATGAAGAAATTTGTCGGACGGTTCTGTTTTTCTGGAGTGCTGGTTCAAGTTTCCCTTGCATCCTTTGCCATCTCAAGTGTGTTTTATTCCTGAAAATTAAAACTAACTAGAAAACAAGAAAATTAATCTAAACTAAACTAAGGATAGTTCCGTGGAATGCCTCCATGGTGCGCCACGTTTATAAGGGTCCTTGGCTAGACCCAAAGCATGGTCATATGTTACCCAAGTGGGATGTATTGCGTCCCATGTTACACCGTCGGAGAGCGTCATCCAAGCTTGAGTCTATGACCTTCATGTAGTTGACCGGATCTTCTTCTTCTACTTTCTTTCCACATTCAAATTTTACTTCCTCATCCCCAAACTTCAATGTTAAAGTTCCGTCATTCATATCCACCACTGCTTGGGCGGTGGCTAGAAATGGCCTCCCAAGGATGAGAGGGACATCGGTGTCTTCTTCCATGTCTAGGATGACAAAGTCGGTTGGAAAGACGAAATTGTCAACCTTGACTAGCAGATTTTCAGCGACACCTTGTGGAAATTTGACGGACCTGTCGGCGAGTTGTTTGCTCATCTTTGTAGGGCTTGTTGTTCCTAGGCCGAGTCGCTTGAACATTGACGTGGGCATGAGGTTGATGCTAGCCCCAAGATAGGCTAAAGCATTACGGATGGGGGATTTCCCAATCGAGCAAGGGATTGTGAAGCTCCTGGGGTCGATTTTCTTTTGTGGAAGTTTGTTGAGTACTAAAGCTGAGCATTCTTCGCCTAAGTTAACTAATTGCAATGATTCAATTTTCCTTTTGTGAGTGAGGAAATCCCTCATGAATTTTGCATATTTAGGCATTTGGGTTAGGACCTCAATAAAAGGAATATTAACATGCAATTGTTTTAGTAAACTTTTGAACTTTGCGAATTGCTCATCGGTCTTTTGACGATTTAACCTACCGGGGTACGGAATCGGATGAGTCTTGGTGGGTTCTTGATTTGTTGAAGGAGCCTTTTCTGGTTGAGGTGTGGGTGAAGTAGTGTTTTGGCGTTGACTTCCTTCAATTGGTGGTAAGGGCTCATCCTCGGGACCCACGGTTCGGTTTCTCAACGTGATGAGGTGTACTTGCGCCTTTGGGTTGGTTTCGGTATTACTTGGTAACGCACCTTGTGGTCTCTCGGAGAAAGTTTGAGCTAGTTGATTTAATTGTTTTTCAACGTTTTGAATGCTACCTTGTTGATTTCTAAAATTCGATTCCAATTGTTGAAATCGATCCGAGTTTTTCTTTTCGGTGTCGGAGATGAGGCGAGATAGGGTATCTTCAAGCCTTTCTCTTCCACCTTGTTGTTGAGAGAAATTTTGTGGTTGTTGAAAATTAGTTCGTTGGTTTTGTTGGTTACTACTATTGCCGGGATCTCTCCAACCAAGATTTGGGTGGTTACGCCATCCTTGGTTGTAGGTACCCGTTGGAGGACCCGACGGCCTAGGTCTATTATCAATGTAGTTTACCGTTTCCGCTTGTTCATCTAATTCTTTCATACAACTCCAATTTTCATGTGATCCACCACACCCTTCACAAGCCATAACCGAGGCCGTTTTTGTCATTTCTAGCCTTTTGATTTTCGAAGAGAGGGCCTCGATTTGGGCTTGTAAAGAGGTGCTTTCATCAACCTTATGGGCGCCCGGGGCAATAGATTTATTGCCTCGGGGAGTGTGCCATTGAAAATTGGTTTGAGCAATTTCCTCAATTTGATTATATATTTCATTTGGGCGACGATTACCTAAAAGTCCCCCGGAGCTTGAATCAAGTGTTTTTCTTGTGTGTGGCAACCCATTGTAGAAAGTGGATACTTGTTGCCATACCTCTAGACCGTGATGAGGACACTTTCTTAGAAGCTCCTTGAACCTTTCCCAAGTTTCATATAAGGATTCCCCCTCCTCTTGTGAGTATGTATTAATTTCAGTCATTAATTTAGCCGTTTTAGCAGGAGGGAAATACTTATATAGAAACTTTTGGGCTAGTTCATCCCAGGTGTTTACCGAGCCAACTGGGAGGGTGTTAAGCCAAGCCTTAGCTCGGTCTTTTAGTGAAAATGGAAACATCCTAAGGCGAATGGCGTCGCTTGATGCTCCATTGATCCGAAAAGTATCACATATTTCCAAGAAATTAGTAATACGTAGATGGGGATCCTCGTCCGCAAGCCCGTGAAAGGTTGCGGAGTTTTGGAGCATTTGTATCAAATGCGGCCGAAGTTCGAAGTTGTTGGCTTCGACATTCGGTGCATTGATAGCGGCGCCGAGATTGCCTACGGTGGGCCGTAGGTAATCCATGAGGGTACGTTGGTCCGCCATTGGAAGTGGGTCCCCCGAAGCTTTCTCTTGATTTTTAGCTTTAAGTCTTTTTCTAAGAAAGCGTTCGGGTTCTTCTAGGGGTTCTTTTATGTCTCTACTAGAACTGGAGCTCATGCACTACGTAGGAGGGTCAAATGTGGCACCTGGGTTCCAAGTCCTGTAATAAAAACAGAAAAGAACGTTGGTCAGAATGTTCACCACGGCCCCGTGCTCAGTGGACACGGCCCGTGGTCAGAGGTACAGTAATTGTTTTCCGGATCCCTGTTACTGGGAGTTGGACACGGCCCCGTGTTGCACCGACACGGCCCCGTGCTCAGCTCTCTGTAACTCAGAAAATAAAAACTGCCAGTGATGATTGCTAGGCACGGCCCGTGTCTGACCAGGCACGGCCCGTGCTGAGCTCTGCAGAAACAGAAAATCTAAAAAAAAATCCTAAAAAAATGAAAAATAAGAAAAACGATTAGGCCGCTGATTCCTAACTTTCTTAAAATCCTTGTGTCCTCGGCAACGGCGCCAAAAACTTGATGCGTGTGAAGTGTTATATATATTAGGTGTATATTTTAAGCCCCTTTAACACTTATTTTAGCCAAGTTTTAAATTTATAAAACACGATATTTTACTAACACTAAACACACATATGGGCAAGTGCACCCATCGTGAGCGTAGTATAGTGTTGGTAAGATACCGAGGTCGTCCAAGGACACAAGAGCTTTTAATACCGGTTTATCCTCAACGTCTAATCAAAATAAAAAGTTTAGAAAAAGGTTTTTAAACTAAGAAAAATAAAAACTAACTAAAATGCTGAAAAGTAAAATAAAAATAAAAACAGATAGACAAGATGAATCACTTGGTTCCGACTCGTATCTAGTGTAACCTTTGATTATTTCCGCACTTTTGTACATAATTAAGAGATTATCTTAGTTATTGTAGTAGGCCCCTCTTTTGGAGGTGACGTTACCCTCACCCCAGTAGTTTGAGTCAGCAATGATACAATCCTAAAAGGGTGGATTATTGGAAGATAATGAATTAAGTTATTAATGCAATATTATGGTAGGCCCCTCTTTTGGAGGTGACGTTACCCTCGACTAAGTAGTCTGAGTCAGCAGGGATACAGTCCTAAATAGCCGGGTTATAGTATTAATAGTAGTTAACTTATGAGGGGGTCAAAGAGTTTGGACCCCCGCCATCCAATACCGTGAAGCATTGAAGGAGGTCCTACTAAATTTGACCCAGGTCCATTGCAGGACCTCTAAACCCTGAACAATGGCAAGACCTTTACCAAACCGTTCCCTTAACCCCCAACCAGGTAGCCAACATACCTCCATATAGACCGTGGAGATATGAATGGTGAAAATCTTTTATTTTATATAGACAGTAAAATAATGCCAAGACACCGCGGACAAACGATAAGGAAAGATCACCTTCAACATAAGTAACTAGTTATTAAAGTCATTAATACAAAACCAAATAAAAAGTGCAAAAGATTAGAAATAAAAAGTACTACACTAGACACTTTGTCTTCACCAAGTAATGTAAGAGACTTAGGCAAACATGGCCTTGATTGTCAAGAACTCTTACGATCAATCTTGGATCCCGAGACGACTCACACACTCTACGATGGACAATGGATGATGGTGGTGGATGATGGTGTTATGGTGGTGGTGGGTGGTGGGTGAAGTGTGAGAGAGGTGGTGTGCCAAGGGATGGTTTGAGCTTGAGCCAAGCACTCCTATTTATAGGCTGAACAGAAGCTCGGGCACGGCCCCGTGTCCAGTGGGCACGGCCCCGTGTCCACATCCTCTCTTTCTTCATTAAATGCAGCTTTGTCTTATTAGTTGACCACGCCCCCGTGTCCGCTGAGCACGACCCCGTGTGCAGAAGAATCTTTGTACTATGAAGATTTGCCTGGATTGTGCGAATCTTATAGTTGACCACGGCCCCGTGTCCGCTGAGCACGGCCCCGTGGTGGGCAATAGAAGCTTCTACCACTTTGTCTTTTCTGCTGACACTTGGGCACGCCCCCGTGCTGGCTGAGCACGGGGCGTGTTCAGGCCTCTGATCTCTTGTTTTGCTTGGGAAGATGCTGTTGTGGGGTCGGGCACGCCATGTCTTGCTCCTTTTCTTGTATTTATGTTAGATTTTGGTGTCTTTTTGCTTCTTTTGTTAATTTGAGCTCATTTAATCCTGAAAATACAAAAGGAAGACAAAAGCACACTTTTTTCCAACATTAGTACTAAAAAAGGGTTAGTTTTATGCCTCATTTGATGAAATTTATATGTTAATATTTGAATACATCACATGCCGAGACATTATCATAAGTCGCTTGTTGCCCGCGGGTAAAATTTCTGTACGTCGGCACCTGTCTTTGTTTCACAAAACCTGCCACATCTGCATTAATCTCCCTGTGTGGCCTCATGTACCTCTGTTGTGGTCCCCGTGGACTAGAAGGCTCAGTCTCGTCTTCTTCATCAATCATTTCCTCATCTCCTCCAGCTCCTTGCTGTGCATCTGGATTAACAAAGTCATATATGTGACCCAATTTTTCGGTCACCACATATTTGTTTCCCGACAGATTCACATCTATTTTCCAATTTTTCCTCATTGATGCTATGTTGAATTCTTCCAGAGACTTGGATACCCAAAGTGATTCCGGAGGCAAACAATTATGCTGGACGATCATAGCACTGATGAGGCGTGCATATGGAATAAAACGCCTTTGAGATGCCTCCCAAGTGATCCACGTATTCATCATTATGATATGCCTCTATGACAATGTAGGTGTCCCGTACAACAATGAATGGACAACCCTACAATCGCTTGCTCTCACTCCTCCTCGATCACCGAATCTCACCATCAAATTCTCTAGGGAAATTCCTGGAAGAATTTTCCCTTCAATCGCCATTTGAGTTCTTTTAGCCTCTCCCCCATCGCTGTACGGTAAGATAACCGCTGTCATTTGTTCCGGATCACCATCGTTCATATGATTATCCAAAAAAATTTCAATGGCTGGACAGTCATATGCTTGCACCCCCAAAGAATCAAATCGCGCGATGCAATTAATCGTTTCTAAAGACATCGTCATTGCCCCTCGGCTTGTCTTACCAATCAATTTCCACTGTGTGGGAGGACCATCCTTATTCATGAACCTCAATGTCGCCAACCATTCGCACACCTCCGACAAATATACCCGGGAGGTGTTGTCTTCACACCAATCAAGCACTCTCTCCCATCCTAGACGCTCAAACATCTGCACAATCCCAATTCGTTTAAACTCTTCCACATTCACAACCCTTTCACAAATCACCCTTTCCGGCACTGAAGTGTTCACACCATTGACCATCTTCCACTTCCAAAGTTTGGCCTCCAACTTCCTATCTTGATACGCTGATAAAGGTTTATTTTTCTCCTCATCCCATACTTGAGCGCCTCTACTATCCTTGAAATTTTCCCACGCCCAATCCTGTCTATACAGTCTTGCATCCCCCTCTTCTATGGAGCTTAGTTGCTCCCACTTCTTCGGTATTAAACCGAAAGAAGATCCCACTCCAGATGATGAGAATTGCCCTGTAGTCTTTTGCTTTTTTCTACCTCCAGCCATAACTACAATCACAAAACAAACAAGGCATTAATATAAACCCCAACCTTTACTAAACTCTCAAACTTTGAACATGATGTATGATGTTGAAGTTTTAACTAACAAGTATACACAAAATCGCCTTTTTAAACTTCCAAAGTCGCTCATTTTATCATATACCTATCAATTTTACTTGTTAACTCGCAATTTCTTATAAGTTCAACAAAGTTCAACATCACCTCATGTTCAATCATGTAAGTAACGAGTGTAATCACTTCACTATGGTTATAACATGCTCAAATTCCATCCAAAACAACTAATCTTACTCAAAATCATGCTAGAATAACATACATTGCTTAAACAACTTACTCTTAAACTCACCAGTTTAAAATTTCGGAAGAAAAACAACTAACATATGATAATCAAGCTTAACTTTAATGGAAATCCATACCTTTGATGTTGTAGACAAGAAGAACTAAGAAAAAGATGTAAAGCAAGTGACTTGATGAACACCCTTTTAAAAACCCGAAATTACACACCTAGAAATCTTGCAGACAAGCAAGAATTGATGAAAACGGTGATAGGGGTTTTGTTCCTCTCGAAAAATTACCCAAGTTGGACTCAAGAATCAGGAGATTTGGTGGAGATTTGATGAAGTTGTGAAAGGTTGAAGGATTAGGGTTCTTGGGGTTTTTGTGTAGAAGATGAAGTTGAAAGAGTGAGGTGAGAGAAGGAAAGGCAACGATTTTGTGGTGAAAATTTGATATGGGGTGATGGTGAGTCAATTATGTGGTGAAGAATAGGTTAGATGGGAGTTTAGTTGAGTGAAATTGGGTTTTGGTTCGACTTTATGGTTAAAAAAAAACGAAGCAGCCCGGCGAGTTTTATACAGCCCGTTGCCGACGGACCCCAACCCGTCGCCGACGGGTCCCATTTTTTCCGAAAGTGGCCGACGGCCAATGTGACTGTATACGGCCTTTTTCACCCAACGGGGTTATCTCGTGCCCGTCCCGGACGGTAGTATACCCGTCGCCGACGGGGTCCGCTTCACAAGTTTTTAATTTTTCAATTTTTTTTAATTATTATTTTTTTTATTTTTTTTTTGAAAATAGAGAAAAAAATATGGACTTTTTATAAAAGGACTATATACATACAAAAATCCTAAAAATTATTAAAAAACTTTTTGTAATTTTTTATAAGTTAAAATTTGAAAATGCGAAAACCGTTAACGGCCCTACCACCCCCCCCCCCCAAAAAAAGTCGTGTATTGTCCTCAATGCACATAACAAAGCCTAAAAACATACCTTACGCCTTCATGACTCGTTCGGGATGTCCGGACTTCACACAATCAAACGGGGTTAGTAGGAAACGAAAACAATTATACCCAAAGCACTCAAACAATTAAAATATTATACATAACTCTACACCAAATGTTACTGGTCCTTTTTAGTCGACCTCATAAATCGGAATGCTTACCACAAAGCTTACCGATTCCTTGTTTTCATTCACTTTGTTGTTACCATCGAGAAACGGTTTTAGCCGATGGCCATTGACCGTTTCCCGTGACCCATCCTTCGGGTCCTCGATTGTAACATCACCCAATTGTCCGACCCGGGTGATCACATAGGGTCCCATCCATTTGCTTCGGAGCTTCCCGAGAAAGAACTTGAGTTTCGAATTGTAGAGCCACACCTTTTGCCCAATCTCGAACTCTTTCTTTCTCAACTTAGCATCATGCGCCTTCTTCATCCCATCCTTATACTTGGACGCACATTCATATGCCATTTCCCTTAGCTCATCCAACTCGCATAGCTTGAGTTTTCATTCCTTACCTGCATCATCATATTGAACATTAACCTCTTTAATAGCCTATAATGATTTGTGCACAAGTTCGACCGGTAAATGACAATTTTTACCATAAACCAACCGGTAAGGTGTAGTGCCAATGGGTGTATTATGTGCCGTACGGTAGGCCCATAAAGCATCGTTCAACTTAATTGATCAATCCTTACGGTCCGCCCTCACGGTCTTTTGCAAAATCTATTTGATTTGCCTATTTGACACCTCAACTTGCCCGCTTGTTTGTGGGTGATAGGGGGTAGCAATTCTATGGTCAATACCAAACCGTTTTAAGAGTTTTCCGAACCGAAAGTTTTTGAAATGCGATCCTCCGTCACTTATGATTACACGAGGAATCCCAAACCTTGAAAAATATTGGATTGAACGAAATTACAAACTATGGAATGGTCGTTCGTCTTGGTGGCTATTGCTTCGACCCACTTGGACACGTAGTCAACGGCCACCAAGATATACGAATTGCCATAAGATTTGGGGAATGGGCCTATGAAATCAATACCCCACACATCGAAAATGTCGACTACGAGGATTGGTTGCATGGGCATCTCATCCCTTTTTGAAATACCCCCTAATTTCTGGCACTCTACACAATTTTTGGAAAACTCATTTGCATCTTTAAAAATAGTTGGCCAATAAAGGCAACTGTTCAACACTTTATGACCCATTTTGTGGCCACTAAAATGACCACCACACACAAGCGAATGTAGATGCTTCAACACGCTTGGAATTTCCTCATCGTCTATGCATCTTCTAATCACTTGATCCGCACACTCTTTCCACAAGTGCGGTTCCTCCAACCGGTAATACTTGATTTGAGACATGAAATGTTGCCTCTTCCGTCTATCCCAATGTGCCGGTAAGTCACCTGTAACAAGATAATTCACAATGTTAGCATACCATGGTAACTTATCTAATTTCATAATATGCTCATCGGGAAAAGACTCATTGATCTCTAACGATTTAGGATCCTCATCAACCATCAATCGGGACAAATGGTCCGCTGCCACATTCTCGGTACCCTTTTCGTCCCGTATCTCCAAATCAAACTCTTGGAGCAACAACACCCATCGGATCAACCTCGGTTTTGCATCTTTCTTCTCCATGAGGTACCTAACTGCAGTGTGATCAGAATAAATAATCACTTTACTACCCCATATATATGACCAAAATTTATCCAATGCGTATACCACCGCGAGTAGCTCTTTTTCGGTAGTGGTGTAATTCAATTGTGCATCCGAAAGAGTCTTACTCGCGTAGTATATGGCAACGGGTTTCTTATCAACCCGTTGTCCCAACACGGCCCCCACCGCATAATCACTTGCGTCGCACATAATTTCAAAGGGTAAAGACCAATTTGGCGATTGCAAGATTGGGGCCTCAACTAACTTTTCTTTTAACTTGTTAAATGCGTTTTGACAATTTTCATTAAAATCAAACGGTTGATTTTTTAACAACAAGTTACACAATGGCTTGGTTATATCACTAAAACCCTTAATAAACCATCGATAGAAACCCGCATGACCTAGAAATGACCTAACACCTTTAACACTTATGGGATACGGCAAAGTGGATATAACTTGTACCTTTGCACGATCGACCTCTATCCCACGACTCGACACTACGTGTCCCAACACGATTCCCTCTTGAACCATAAAATGGCTCTTTTCCCAACTTAGGACCAAACTATTTTCGACACATCTTTTTAATACTTTGTCTAGTTGGTCCAAACAAGCCTCAATGATGACCCAAAAATCGAGAAATCATCCATGAAGATTTCCAAAGACATCCCCACCATATCTGAAAAGATACTCATCATACACCTTTGGAAGGTGGCGGGGGCGTTACATAGTCCAAACGGCATTCGCCTAAATGTGAATGTGCCGTAGGGACAAGTAAACGTTGTCTTTGATTGATCTTCTGGATGGATGGCAATTTGATTATAACCAGAATAACCATATAAAAAGCAATAAAAGTGTTACCCCGATAATTTCTCAACAATTTGATCAATGAACGGTAAAGGAAAATGATCTTTGGAAGTTACGGTATTCAACTTCCTATAATCAATACAAATTCGCCACCCGGTTACCGGCCGAGTGGCTACCTCTTCACCTGCGTCATTTTTGACGACTTGTATACCCGCTTTCTTTGGAACCGTCTGCGTTGGGCTCACCCATTGGCTATCCAAGATCGGGTAAATAATACCCGCATCAAGCCATTTCAGCACTTCCTTTTTCACCACCTCCCGCATATTCGGATTCAATCTCCGTTGTGCATCTCGAACGGGAGTCACACTTTCTTCCGTGATGATTTTATGCATCACCACCGAGGGACTAATACCCTTCAAATCAGCAATGGTCCATCCAATAACCGGGAGTATGTTGCCTTCATCAACATAAGCATACTTGAGATGCTTCGGCAACGCCTTCAATTCAACCTCCGGAGGCTCTACTAATGACAGCTTCAATTTAGTATCAATGCTCTCCGGTAAACTCTCAACTTGGTGCGTCCATGTCGGTTTTCCCTCTCTAACCGCAAGCACCTCCAAACTTTTCACCTCCTCGTCTATGCTCTTATCCATCTCCACCTGTGACCTGTCAAACATATAACAATCCTCCATTGTGTTTTCCCCATCCACGACTGTGTCGCAAAGAGGTATACACGTGTCAACAATGTCCGCCATATAGCATTCATCATCAACTGGAGGGTTCGTAAGTCCGGAAAAAACATGCAACCTCAACCTTCGGTTTCCAAATGTCATGTCAACCGTTCCTGTTTTGCAATCAATTTGAGAATTTGCGGTTGCTAAGAACGGTCGACCCAAAATCACCGTAGGTTGCTTGGTTGGGTCCTTGGCCACATAATCAAGTACCAAAAAGTCCACTGGATAGTAAAAATATCGATTTTTACTATCACATCCGAAACAATTCCACGGGGTAGTTTGGGTGTCAAATCGGCTAACACCACGGTGGTGTTTGATGATTGAAGTGGACCAAACTCGTATTGGTCATACAAACTACCCGGTAGAATGCTCACGCTAGCACCAAGATCTAGAAGTGCCCGGTTGATTTTAAAATCACCTACTTGAATTGAAATGATAGGCGCACCCGGATCTTGGAGCTTAGGTGGAAGTGCACCCGAAAGAATCGAACTCACATTTTCGGTTAAATCTAATTTTTTAGGAAATTTATGAGTCCGTTTCTGGGTCCACAATTCTTCAAGTACTTAGCATAAGACGGTACTTGTTTTATTGCATCCAAAAGAGGTAAATTAATTTTTACTTGTTTGAAAATTTCCAACAACTCTTCTTGTTGTGGACCTCTTTTGCTTACAACTTTCTTCACGGGTCCCATCAATGCTTCGGGATAAGGGGCGGTATTAGCCTCCACACCCTTTTCCTTAGCCTTAGGGACGGGTATGGTCACAACGGGAGTGTTATTATTCTTTTTCAAATCATTTTTATTTTAACCCGTTTGACCATCCTCATTTTCACCCTCACTAGCATCTTCCACCACCCCTTCAACAAACTGGGGTGATGGTGTTTTGACACCATTATCCACAACTCGACCACTACATAAAGTTAGTTTATTAATTGGTACCTCATGTGTGTTCCTTGAGCTTGACCCTTGATGCTTAGGGTTTACCGTGGTGTCACTTGGAAGCTTTCCCATGCTTCCCCTCATTTGAGTCATCTCCACCGCGAGTTGGCCCACTTGCTTTGCCAATGCCTCATGTGCTTTGTCCCGAATCTCGTTTGTCTTCTTTATCTCCTTAATGTCATTGTTAGATTCTTTGGTCATATTTAATAAAGCATCCATTTTGGCACTCAAATCATCACCACTGGTTGATTGTTCGACCCGCTTCCATTACCGCCTTGATTATTGTAATTCCTTTGGTACCCACCTTGGTAATTATTGTCCCGGTCTTGGTACCCTTGATTGTAATTACGTTGGTAATCCCCTTGGTTACCACCTTGGCGATTTAGATATAACGACCCGCTTTGATTACCCGGTTGAAAGTTCGGGTTCATTTGATTCGCGTCATTCCTATATCGGAAGTTGGGATGGTTTCTCAATCCAGGATGATAAGTGTTCGAATTCAAATCATTATTCTTTCTATCCCCGAACAATTGATTTACTTCCTCGGTGTACTCTCCCGGCCCCGTTGGACATTGATCGGTCCGATGGCCGATATCCCCACAATCCTCACACACTGCGAATTGAACCGCATTCACCTCCTTCTTTTTCATATGATCCATTTCCCGTTCTAAGGTAGAAATCCGATCCTTAGAATCAAGATCGGGAAGTGACCGGGAGACGGGATGTTTCTTGGCTCTATCAGCCGATTCCTTTTCCTTCGACCGCTTGCTCATTCGCTCGAGAAATTCCCAATCGTCATCTTCATGATTGCTCAAGAGAGTCCCGTTGCTCGTTGACTCAAGGCAATTCCATGTCGCATCATCCAACACACGTACAAAACACTTCACCAATTCCCACTTTTCTATTTGGTGATGTGGGCATTTCCGCATCAACTCTTTGTAGCGAGTGAACGCTTCATGCAATGGTTCACTCGATAGTTTCCGAAACGACCTTATTTCATCCCGTGCATCATCGGTCTTCGACATTGAATAGTATTCATCCAGAAAGACTTGTTGCATTTCACCCCATGTCCGGATACTATTCGCCGGAAGTGTAAGAAACCATTGTTTCGCCTTGTCTTTTAGCGAAAACTGGAATAATCAAAGTTTAACCTCCTCCAATGCAAAGTTGTGTCCCCCGATAGTGTTGCAAATAGAAGAAAACTACGCCAAATGCATGTATGGCTCATCGTTAGACCTCCCATTGAAGTGGGGAAGTATGTTGATGTAGTGGGGTTTGCAATCGAACATTCTCGTTTCGCACACTATTGGAGAGTCATTATCGGTAACTACCGGTCGAAAACGGTCATTCACTCCCAGTTGAGGTTGTTGACGACGATGCGGACCATTAACTTCTTGATCGACCGGTCTTCGATTGTCCCTTCTATCACCTCCCCTATCACCTCTTCGGTTGCCACCTTGGTTACCCCTTTGATTACCCCCTCCCACGAAACGAGAAATCCGGTTAGGGTTAGCATTGTTGTTGTTGTTGTAAAACCCGTCATTCCGGTTCCTTTGATTGTTGTTTCGTGTTTGGCGGTTATTTTCGTAACCGTCATTTCGCCTATCCCCATACCCGTAATCATCGTTCCCCACAAAATTGGCATTTTGGTAACCAAACTCATCATCTTCAAACCTTCTTGCATTGTAGATGTTGCCTTGATTCACATATCCCCAATCTTCGTCATCATTAACCCGATCATCATAATATCCTCCATCCTCCGAATTTTCCGTATGAACACTCACATGCTCCGCCGATTGATAACCGGGAACACTATACGGTTCGTCATCGGGGATGGCGTTCCTCAAATCGTCTAGGTTAAAGAATGGGTCTTTGTTCGTGGGATTGCCACGATCTCGATTACCTCGACGGTCGGAATTGACATTCCGGTCATCAAGGTTGATGGGTAAGGAAGTTTGTCGATGAAGGTTTTGTTGTTGGGGTGTTCTTTGGGTGTTGTTGGGATTTTGGTTTTGGAAAGGTGGTGTGGGTGGTCCATTGTTGTTATTACCACCCGGTCGCTCTTGAGGCATAGGTTGAACATTTTGAGCGGGACTGAAATTGCTTCAGTATTGAAATTGGTTCGGGTTTTGGTTTTGGTTAAAGTTTTGGGTTGAATTTTGGTTTGCCATTGAATCGGTTTCAATGGTCGGTGTGAGTTGTGGTGTTTGATTGGTTTGATTAGAAGCAAGTGTTGCTTTCAATCGGCTTGCTATATTTCTTCTTGCAACTCTTTCGATTTCCGGTTCGTAGACTAACGGTGAATTCCTCCCGGAGTTCCATGTATGCATGCACTACCTTTAACCTGCACAAGTAACACACCCCGCGTAACAAGGAAAAAGACAAAGTACAAAAAGAAACTAAACAAATTAAACAGATAATCACGTAAACTCAAACAATAATCCAAACAAAAGCACACGCACTCCCCGACAACGACGCCAAAATTTGATCGGAGTGTCGCGCTCCGGTCAAAGATAAGATTTATAAGCCCAAATTACCTTAACAGATAGTTAGTGATAGCAAGGGGTCGAACCACGAAGAGTATGTGGTTTGTGTGTGGATTCGATTGAATTAAAACAATTGTCACAATTTATGAAGCTTGCCAGATATTTTTGTATTTTTTTTTGTTTTGTTGAAAGATGTGAATTTAAACTAAAGGAATTGATTTAATTGATTAACAACTAATGATTAACGATTGCAAGAAAATTGATTACCAAACAATAATAAGAAAAAGGGTTCACACCCGGTTTCGGTAATTGCCAACCTAGGGTTTCTACAAGTTTTTAGATTCAACTCAATTGCATACGATTAGCGGATTTAGTGTACCGTGACTTAGGTGCCAAAAACTATCAACGCTTCGAAAAACGGACAAGAATGCACTTTGTAATCAACACAAGTAAAACCTAACCACGACATTGCGTAACTACACATAACCATTTCGTAAAGTCATAACTTTTAACATCGTTCGACAATTTACGAATACAAAACAAATGTAAACTATTGTCAATGGTTTCAAAAATCAAACACAGTTTGTCACAAAGTTGAAACAAGAACAATTCGAAACCCTACCTACACCGGGGTGAAACCAAGGTGATTAGCCGCTCATGGTTGAAGAAACTTGATCACCGGAAGCTTGGAACTTAATTGAGATCATCTTGAAGCTTGAAGGATGGAGGAATGGTGGATGGTTAGGGTTATGGAGTGATTGGTAATGGTGAAGTGAATGATGAATGGAGTTAGGGTTGTGGATGATTAATTGTGGATGATAAGGATGATCTTGGATGATGTCTAGTGGTGGTGTATGGATTCTTGATGAATGGTAGGTGAAAGATCGATGAATTCTCCCCCCAAGATCAAAGTTCAAACCCCACATAAAGTGTAACTCCTGAATTCCATGCTCAAGGACTAATGAACATCGAGCTTAACCCAAAAAATCCTAAAATTCGCGATTCAGCAAAACACAACCCGTCCGCGACGGGTGGGGGGTCGTCGGCGACGGGTTCCCCATCTCTGAAATGTGTCTGACGCTTTAATCTCCTGTATACGGGTTACTCTGGCCGACGGCCATTTCTCGTGGGCGTCGCCGACGGTTTGGGACCCATCGGCGACGGGCTCTCCAAACTCCATTCCTTGATTTTCCACTTTTGGCTCTCGTGTGATCTGTAATGCATCCAGGTGCTCCGGTTTTTGACCTGGTGGCTTGTAAAGCTCCCGAAAAGCTCCTTAAACTCTATCAAACCTGCAAAACACATTTTTGATTAAAAGTAGGCTATCCGAATTTAAAACTTATGTAAAAAAACATCAAGTTATGCAATAACGAACACCGGTTTTCAACCACATATCACCTAACGCGAGTTTTCTTGCGTTTAGATTTTAAAACAAAACCGTCACCTATCTTTAGGTGATAACCACAACGAGAACACAATAACAAATCCGCTTTGAAAATCAATCATCTATTCCTAGATGATTTATTATAAGATTTTGAAGCTTCAAAGTTTTTAAAATCTTGTCAAAGTTTGGGTCTAGATAATGTGAACAAGTGCAATCTGGAAGGGTGGATGCCTGTATCCTGAGTTTTCTGTCTAAGGCTAGAGTGTTCGTACAAATCCACATAATCGGACCAGTCATTGTTACCTGGGAACTCTTGGGGTGAGTGTCCACTTATAGGCTAAAGCATGTCTTCGCGATGCATTATATTGACCCATTTACTTTGATTAGTCACTGTGTATCGTCTCTTTGTTCGAGGTAACGAACGAATGATCACCTTCCTTGTGTTTTGTCGATGTTTTCAAATACCTCTTTTATTTATCCAATTGTCAATCTTACTCATTTCTCATGTTTCCTTGTTCTTTTTAGAATATGCCTCCTCGACGAGATGCACAACCACAAACTAACGCCGAAATCGCAGCCCTTGTCGCTCAGCAAATGGTTGCTGTGATTCCGAACCTAATAACTCAGATTAATCAAGCGAACAACAACAATAACAACAATGCTCAGTGTAGTTTCAAAACGATTAATTCAGCTAAACCACTCAAGTTTTCTGGGTCTCAAGGAGCAACTGCGCTCCTACAATGGTTCGAGAATCTGGAGAATACATTTAGACATGTGCAATGTCCAAATGAATGAAAGGTTGAGTTTGCATCCAGTGTTTTCGAGAAGCGTGCTCTTACATGGTGGAACGGTGTGATGCGTGATAGGGGTGCCGATGTGGTGATTGCACAGACTTGGGAAGAGCTTCGGGCTCTCATGATGAAAGAGTTTTGTCCTCGTCACGAGATAAGGGCTTTGGAACGAGAATTTGATGATCTGAAACAAGATGGGGGAGAACACCGTGCATATACGGATCGTTATGAGGAGCTGAGTTTATTGTGTCCTACTATGGTTACCCTGTTGGAGAAAGCAATTGAGAGGTATATCGATGGTCTGCCTGATTTTGTGCAAGACATGTGACTGGTAGTAACCCTACCACTGTGCGTCAGGCTATCCAATTGGCTGCAACCCTCATAGAGTCTCAAGTCAAGAAAGGTAAACTGACCCGCAAGGGTGACAAGAAGCAGTCGACCGACACCACACAAAACAAGGGTAAGGGTAAGAAGAAGGGCGAGTCATCTAGGAGGTCGAGGAAGCGTAAGGCTTCCCAAAAATTTGTTGTCACTACACCAAACGCTCAGAACCCACCAGCACAACCTCCTGCCAAGAAACAGTATGCTGGTACTGCACCTCACTGCAATCGGTGCAATGGTCATCATGCAACCCAACAAGCTTGTAAACAATGTACCACTTGTGGTAAACTTGGGCATACAGCCAACATCTGTCGTTTGGGTCAGAATCAAGCTGTTCAGAATCACGCTCTAGTTCAGGGAAATGCTGCTAGATTCCCACCTGGTTCATGTTATAACTACGGAGAGATGGATCATTTCCGCAACAATTGTCTGAGGCTCACAAACTTGAATGCTAACGCGAATGTGAATCCCACCTGACAACGAGGTTGTTAATGGTACGTTCCTTGTTAACCATCAACCTGCATCTGTTCTTTTCGATTTTGGTGCCGATAGAAGTTTTGTATCGTTATCTTTTGAGCCTTTACTTGCGATGCCTAGAACTAAACTGAGGAAACCCTTATCTGTCAAAGTTGCTACTGGTAAACCTCTGGTACTCGATTCTGTTATTCGCAATTGTCAATTAAACCTCGATAACCATCTTTTTCCTATTGACCTTGTACCGATGCAACTTGGGAGTTTCGATATTATCATAGGAATGGATTGGTTAACTAAACATCATGCTGAGGTGGTATGTTTCGATAAGATTTTCCGCATTCTTCTTTCATCTGGTGAAGTCTTAGAAGTTCGTGGTGAGAAACCATCTGGAGGTTTGAAACTCATGTCATGTACGAAAGCCGAAAGTTATTTACGAAAAGGATATGTGTCCTTTTTGGCACATGTCACTGGGGATAAAGGCAAGAGTAAGCGTATTCAAGATATTCCGATTGTTCGAGATTATCTAGAGGTGTTTCCTGATGAATTGCGTGGTTTGCCTCCAGTTCGTCAAGTCGAGTTTCACATTGATCTTGTACCCAATGCTAACCTGATTGCAAAAGTACCTTATCGTCTTGCACCGTCTGAGATGCAAGAATTGTCGAAACAGCTTCAAGAGTTATCTGAAAAAGGATTCATCCAACCGAGTTATTCACCTTGGGGTGCTCCAGTCCTGTTTGTGAAAAAGAAAGATGGGTCTTTTCTAATGTGTATCGATTATCGTGAGCTTAATAAGCTTACCATCAAGAATCGATATCCCCTACCGTGATTGATGATCTTTTTGATCAGCTGCAAGGTGCTTCATGTTTTTCCAAGATCGATTTGCGTTCTGGGTATCATCAGCTTCGTGTACTCGAAGAAGATATTCCCAAAACTGCTTTCCGCACGAGATATTGTCACTACGAGTTCACAGTCATGCCTTTTGGTTTGACGAATGCCCCAGCTGTTTTCATGCAATTAATGAATAGGGTTTGTAAACCTTATTTAGACAAGTTCATCATTGTGTTCATTGATGACATTCTTATTTATTCGAAGTCTCGAGCCGATCACGAACAACACCTTCGTCTGATGATGGAACTCCTGAAGAAGGCACAACTATTTGCCAAGTTCTCCAAGTGTGAATTTTGGCTAAAAAAAATCAATTTTTGGGTCATATTGTTAACGAGCAGGGTATTCATGTGGATTCTTCCAAAATAGCTGCTATTAAGGATTGGAATACACCTACGATACCCACATAAGTTCGTTCTTTTCTTGGTCTTGCTGGTTACTATCGTCGATTCATTTCGAACTTCTCAAAGATCGCGGTTCCTCTCACTACTTTGACTCAGAAGAATAAGCCTTTTGAGTGAGGACCTAAACAAGAAGAAGCGTTCCAAACGATGAAACGAAAACTTTGTGATGCTCCTTTTTTATCTTTTCCCGATGGAAATGGTGATTTCGTTGTCTTCTGTGACGCGTCAAATCTAGGCCTTGGTTGTGTTCTTATGCAACGAGGTAAAGTTATAGCTTATGCATCGAGACAATTGAAAATACACGAGAAGAACTACACCACTCATGATCTTGAGTTGGGTGCTGTGGTTTTTGCACTCAAAATCTGGAGACACTATCTCTATGGCATGAAATGTGTGGTTTTCACGGACCACAAAAGTCTCCAACACATTTTCAATCAGAAGGAGCTGAACATGAGGAAATGACGCTGGGTTGAACTCTTGAACTATTACGATTGCGAAATTCGCTACCACCCTGGTAAGGCGAATGTCGTAGCCGATGCGCTAAGTCGAAAGGAATGAGCTAAGCTTCATTTTGTTCGCACTCTATCCGATATTCAAACTCGTGTCTCTCAAGCTCAACGTACTTGTGCTACACAAAATGTGATGGGTAAGGAATTACCACGTCAACTTGAGCTGAAAATCGAAACGGAAGACGATGGGTTACTCTATTTTAAGAATCGTTTGTAGATTCCAAAACAAGACGATCTTCGCACTTTAGTGATGGACGAATCTCATAAGTCTCGAAATTCTATTCATCCTGGTGCTGACAAAATGTACAAGGATCTTCGTACTCAGTACTGGTGGCCTTGTATGAAGAAGGATGTTGCCTTGTATGTATCGAAATGCCTAACTTATCTCAAAGTCAAGGCTGAATTTCAACGACCGTCTGGTTTGCTTGTACAACCAGAGATACTGGTTTGGAAGTGGGAGAACATTGCGATGGATCTCATCACTAAGTTATCGGGCACATCTAGAGGTCACGATGCTATTTGGATTATCAGTGATCGATTAACGAAGTCAGCTCATTTTATACCGATTCGCGAGGTTCTATCTGCTGATAAGCTTGCCAAGATTTATGTTGATGAAATTGTGTCTCGACATGGTGTTCCTTTGGATATCATATCAGATCGTGATGCTCGATTTTCATCTCACTTTTGGAAGACCATGCAATCTGCTATGGGAACCCAACTAAATCTAAGCACTGCTTATCATCCCCAAACAGATGGCTAATCCAAAAGGACGATTCAAACTTTGGAGGATATGCTTAGAGCATGCGTGATAGACTTTGGCGGTAATTGGGATTCTCATCTTCCGTTGATCGAAATCTCTTACAACCACAGTTATCATGCTAGAATTATTATGACACCGTTCGAAGCTTTATACGGTCGAAAATGTCGTTCACCTGTCTGTTGGAATGAGATCGGTGAAGCTCAGCTTACTGGACCTGAGCTCATTCTGGAAACAACGGATAAAATCAAGAAAATTCATGATAATCTTCTGACAGCTAGAAGCCGTCAAAGAGTTATGCGGATATGCGATGTGTTGGATCGTTTTCGTGACCCTAAACGTCAGTAAAAGTAGTTCATCTTGGTTTACAGAGGCGGAATCAAAGTAAACCAAGTCACAACAGCTTGTTTCTTCTTAATATCTTCTCTATTACTGATTTCCGAGACTTTACAATGAGTTCTGATACAAATTTGGCAGCACCTCGTCTCACATACAATGACCATGTCCGTTTGAAATGAGCATACACATCTCCTATTTATAGTAGAGACCCTTCCGTTTGAAGGTGACACAGCCTGCTTCAAACGGGACACTCCTCAAACGGACAGGCACTTTCAAACGGTCATGACATCTTCAAACGGACAGGACCATTTCAAACGGACAGGTTACTAAAAACATGTTTAAACCCTAATTCCAACACTATTGCTCACTCATTAAACCTATCTAGACATAAGACTCGATAAGACGTAGTTAACAGACACTCAGTGCACCAACAGACTCCCCCTTGGATGTTGACGAAGTCTTTGGCGTCAAGTCTTTAGTCTTTGTCTCTATCCAAATTTCATTGTAAAGCTCATTCTTCACAGGTTCAGAAACTCGAACTAACTCCATCTTCAATCTCCCCTTTGACTGTTGATCCAGAATTCTGACTCCCCCTTTCACAGACTCCCCCTCTCGGAATGCTGGGACTTGAATTCTGGTTCAAACTTTGACTATTTAATTGCCATGGGGATTCCTTTTACCTGCATATACTCTACCCAAATATAAGATATATGATAATAATAATTTCAATCCAAAACTTATCATTCAACTTTCAGAGTTTGAAATCCATTTAAGTATTCAGGTTCAAGTTAATGACCCTGATTACTTAATTTATCTACCAAGTCCAATTTAATGACCTTGGTTGATCAGAGATAAATCACACTGACTTTTTTTCAATTTTTTTCTGAAAATTTACAAGTTTCAAATTAATGAACTTGCTTTTATATTTCAACTTCTCAAACTTATCATATTTCAGCTCACGACTCATCATCCAATCCAGAAACTTCCTGCATCTGCTTCCAACTTTCGAATCCGAAGATCAACTCTCCACTTTGGTTTGTCAAAAATAAAGCAGAAGTGTAAAATCTTTTTGAATTTTTAATAAAGCTTCTAAACTAAAAATGAAATACAGAACTAAAATGCAGTAAAAGTAAGCTATTTACAAACATATTTTTGGTTAAGCGTGTTAGGGAATCATATCAGCTATTCGACAAGTCACAAGTACCGTTAAGCTTCAATTACATACTCAGAATTAAACAATTCGCATAGATTGTCGATATACTGATCCACTTTAAATTTCCACACAAATTTCAATCTGTTCAGGATACGGATTTAGTGTTTTAGAGACTTAAACTTCTACGTGTGTCCCACCTCTTGAATATACTCCCGTATCCAGATCCCAATATTCTGTCTTACAAGTAATTATAACACAAATGATATCTGTAAGGGGTTAATAAATTATGAAGAATCATGAGAGCTCAGGTCAGAACTACCGTTCAGCAGAGAGATCATGACTCAACTTGTGGGTGTGTCCCCTTTAGAGGATCTTTTTTACAACAGCATTGCTAAGCAATTTTATTGTCTTATCATATATGCTGAGGGTGATGCTATGTTTCAAGCATTTGCGGAAAGTATTATTCGAGGACTAGGTCAGAACTTCCATTCAGCAGAAGTCCTGGAATAATACCCCAGATATCACTGAGAATAAAAACCTAGTATATCAGAAAAAGGAATCTTTCAAATGAGATTTCATGGGTTACCTATATATCCAAGTAGTGTTCCCCACGAAATAAGTAAGTAAAGATTTAGGTTTATATCCCGAACAAACCTACAAAATGTGTAAAAAACCTATCGGCATATCATCAGCGAGACTGTTTAACGCATTTAAACATTCCATTTCTTTAGCATACTGTAACTGTCAAGCCGATGTACTATCATTTTCCCTTTTTACACAAGCTCTTTTATGATTTTATATTGTTTTTGGATTTTTGAAAATATCTCATGTTTTTGTATTTTTGTCATTTTTTATTGTTTTTGTATTTTCTGAAATATTTACCCTATACCTACCCCTAAATACCAAAACAGCTAAAAAATCGACAAACCATTGCAGATTGCTTCTCAACATCATCTACAATGTCCCCTTCATCAACGCCAATGATCTCTTCCAACACCGATAAAAGCTTCATACCATTCAATTTTAGCAAATATTGAAAACGTGTTTTATCAAATGCTTTGGTATGTAAATCAGCTTTTTGCACATCAGTGTGGATTTTCTCAATTCGTATCAACTTCTTCTCGAAACAATCTCGAATGAAGTGATGACGAATCTCAATGTGTTTGGTTTTAGCGTGATGAACTGGATTGTTAGTAATGTTAATCGCTGCCTCATTATCAACAAAGATAGGGGTGTTTAGAAATTGCAAACCGTAGTCGCGCATCTGTTGCTGGATCCACAAGATCTGTGAGCAGCAACTGCTAGCAGATACATACTCCGCTTCACATGTGGATAAAGCCACAGAGGTTTGCTTTTTGCATTGCCAGGTGACCAATCGTGATCCGAAAAACTGGCACCCTGCTGTTGTTGATTTAGCGTTAACTTTGCAGCATCCGAAATCAGAATCGGAATACCCTTCGAGTGTGAAATCGCCTTTTCTTGGATACCACAACCCCAACGATGGAGTTCCTTTCAAGTAGCGTAATATCCTTTTGACTATCACCATACGCGATGCTCTCGGGTTAGATTGAAATCTTGCTGCGAGGCAGGTTGGGTACATAATATCGGGTCTTGAAGCTGTCAAATACATCAGCGAACCGATCATGGAACGATACATCGTTTCATCTACCTTCTCTCCGGTGAGATCAGGGGTTATCCCATGATTCGTTGCTAATGGGGTGGCTGCTGGAGTAGAACCTGACATCCCAAATTTCTCCAAGATATCATGAACGTACTTCATTTGATGTATGAAAATTCCTTTGGGTAGTTGATCAACCTGCAATCCCAAAAAGAATTTCATCTCACCCATCGATGACATTTTGAATTTCTGCTTCATAACTCGTTCAAAATCTTTACATAGATCCTCATTTGTTGACCCAAATATGACGTCGTCAACATAAATTTGAACTGTCAGAAGATGTCCGTCGACCTCTTTGGTGAAGAGAGTGGCATCCACTTTTCCACGGATAAAGCTGTTGGCTAGCAGGTGTTGAGACAATGTCTCGTACCAAGCTCTCGGGGCCTGGTGTAAACCATACAGCGCTTTGTCTAGCAAGTAGACCTTGTCTTTATGATGTGGATCGGTAAAGCCCGGTGGCTGACCGACATAAACCTCCTCTTTTACCTTCCCATAGAGAAAAGCCGATTTTACATCTAACTGATAAACTTTGATGTTTTTCCAAGACGCAAATGCTAGGAAGATTCTGATCGCTTCTAGTCGAGCTACAGGAGCATACACTTCGGTAAAATATATACCCTCCTGTTGACAGAAACCCTGGACTACGAGTCGAGCTTTGTTGCGAACCACAACTCCTCTATCGTCTCTCTTACACTTGAACACCCACTTGGTGTTTATCTTCCTCTGACCATCAGGCAAATCCACTAACTTCCACACACCTAACTTCTCGAATTGACTCAGTTCCTCCTGCATTGCATTGACCCAAGAATCTTCTGTAAGCGCCTCTTTATAAGTCCTTGGTTCAACCTGCGAGATAAAACAACTCAATGAGAATTCAGTTTGCAAAGGAGCAACTTTTGTATAAAAACATGTAAGCCCTTTATCAAGCTGTCTTCGAGTGCGGACGCCTGTCTGCAATTCTCCTGAAACATCTACATCGACTTCCAGATTAGTAACATTCTGATTTGCACCTTGTTCACTGACTGGGTTTGTTTGACTTGAAAACTGAATTTTCTCCCCCTCAGAATCTGAATCACCATGATCAAATACTGGCATGTTCTCAGATTCTTGATTATCATTCTGTGCCGTCTGATTATCTTGTGCAACTTTATCCTGTTGGACATCATCATGTTCACCAGCATTGCTTGGACCTGCTTCATTATCATTTGAAGCCTTTTGTTGTGGTCGCCTTGAATACTCAGCTGGGAACCTTTCCTGCGATTCTTCATACTCTCTTAGAATATCCAACTCGTCAAAGAAATCTTCTTTTTCATCCTGTTCTTCTTCCATGTCAAACGAATCCCACAATTTATCATAATTAAAACGCCATGAGTCACCAGGATTTTGAGGCAGCATAGTATACCCCTGACAGTCAACATGTTGTGCTTCGATGATCTGCTTCATGCTTGGAACAAAGACACGTCTTTGTGGACTTGAGTAACCCACAAATATTCCTTCAATACTCTTTGGACCAAACTTACCAAAAGGCTCTAGAACTGTACAAGGAGACCCAAACGGTTCTAAAAACTTCAGATTCGGTTTGCGGTTATTGATCAACTCAAAGCATGTCTTGTTGAATTTCTTGACAGTGAGAACTCTGTTGAGCGTATAGCATGCGGCGGAAACTGCTTCTGCCCAAAAATTTATCGGTAACTTTGAATCAGCAAGCATTGTTCTGGCCGTTTCGATTAGCGTCCTATTTTTACGTTCTGCAACTTCATTCTGCTGTGGAGTGTACGGAGCACTAAACTCATGCAATATACCTCTTTCATCACAATATTCTTCCATCTTGTTGTTCTTGAATTCAGTACCATTATCACTTCGAATTCTTTTGATACGTCTTTGGTACAGATTTTCAATCTTTCTGAACAACGCCATCAAACTATCAAACGTTTCATCTTTCGACTTCAAGAATGATACCCACGAAAATCTGGAATAATCATTAGTAACCACAAGACAGTAGAGATCCCCTGTAATACTTTTGACGTTTACTGGACCAAACAGATCCATATGTAGTCTCTCTAATGGTCTGGAAACTGAATTGACTTGCTTTTTAGGGTGTGACTTTTTCTTCTGCTTGCCTTTGACGCAACTAATGCACTCCCCTTCCAGATGAAAACCTTTGATATTAACTCCAAGAACCAAATCATTGTGCACCAGATGATTCATTTTTCGTAAGTGAATATGCCCCATCTTCCTATGCCACAACTTCTATTCTTTTTCTATTGCTCTGGACACAAAACAATGAGCCTGACCCGTGGTTGTAGTAGCTACGCTCATGTCCAACACGTACAGATCATTGACTCTTGGTGCCCTCATGATAATCCATTCTTCAGGGATAACAAATCCTGGTTTCAAGATCAAACATTCTTTGTCTGTGAAGTGAGTAGTATACATCCTGTCACAAATCTACGAGATACTTAGCAGATTATTCTCCAGCTCAGCAATGTAGTTAACTCTCTCAAACGTAACAATCCCATTGGATAACGTTCCTTCACCAACAATTCTACCACCTTGATTTCCAGCGAATCCCACATATCCTACAATGAAATTTTTAACATCATACAACAATGCAGTCTTCCTTGTCATATGTCGAGACGCTCCGCTATCCATAATCCATCTTGAAATAGCTCTCGGAAGTTCCTGCACATATCACAAAAAAATCAATAAAAATGCCGATTCATGCTTCACGATTACCAACTGGGAAGCTCCAGCATGTCCAAAATATTTAGTGAGATTTTGATGCCACCCAAGCCTCTTTTGACTCGGGTAACTTGACTTTAATGTGAGTTTTAGCAGTGTAAAGTGGCATAAAATTTTTATCATTCATTTTCAAACTTTCCTCAGATCCAACCTCAACCTTTTTATATAAGAAAAACTCATCAATCTTAAGTTGACCAGTTGGTTGATTTTTCTTTTGAACATTCTTCTTCTCTGGTGGAGTAGAAGATTGTTTCTCCAATTTCTCATAATAATCCAAAGGAACATTCATCTTAACCGGTGTGGTAAAAGACGATTGTTTTTCCATCACTGAAACCTTTGGTTTTTCAACAACTTTTGGCTTCCATGTTTGTTGAGATGATGCAACCCGTTTATAAAATTTGTCATTTTTAGTTACCAAGTTCTTAACAGGTTCAATTTTAATTTTTGATTTCTCATTTTTCAAAATTTTCTCAACAACCATTGGAGCTTTGCCTTTTGCTTCAACCTTCTTCTGTCGATTCTCAACAACTTCAGTCTTAGGCTTGGAGTTGGTGCAATTTCTTGCAATGTGACCAACTCGGTTGCATCTAAAACATGTACGAGTATCAACTACCCGACTTGTGCCTTCAGACTGAGGTTGTGAGGCCCTCTTCGCAAAAAATTCTTCATTTGATTTTGAAAAAAAATCATTTTCCTCATCAGAAAGTGAACTTGAACTGTTCACAAACACTTTCTTCTTAGCAAACTTCTTGTTTTGAACATTTCTCTTTTGATAACTCCTACCACCCTGATAACCACCCGACCAATTGTTTCGATTGTTGTTATAAAAATGTGGTGGAACTACAGGTTTCTTGTAGTAAGCTTTATCTTTCTCAAAATTCATTTGCCTTTTTGTTTGTTTTAAACTCTTTACTTCAGACAAATCGATTTCAACCATTTTGAGCACATTTGTCAATTTTGAAACATTTACATTCTCCAGAGGAAACTCAGAATCCGAATACAACTTATCTGATCCAGCCATCTTGTACATCACAAGACCCGGTTCATCACCTAAGTTGTTTTTGGATTTTTGTTTCTGAATGTACTTATCCAGAAAACATTTTTCATCCTCAGCTGAATCACTATCCAAAACACTTTCAGCCATGCCTTTAACAATCTCAGTTTGAACACTATCATCAGATGATGATGAAGAATCCAATTGTTTGTTTATTAATTCTTCTTTGATTCTCAAAACACATTGCAATTGGCAATTTTCTTTGTAAGTTTTACCATTTCGATCATCATTATCTTTAATCGTGCTTTTAAGCTTTTCAAAATTTTCAGTGATTTGACGATTTTCAAGAACTAACCTTTCATTTTCTTTCCTCACCTTTTCCTGATCAATTTTATCAGTTTCAATTTTGTTAGTTAATTCTTTTAATCGTTCAGTTGAAGCTTTCACCATTTTGTCACGATCAAGGATTTGATCCTCAACACTTCTGACTTTAGCAGTCAGATCCTCAATCTTCTTACCTTTGAGATAAGTATTTGTACTACAAACCTTGCATTCCTTAATGCAATTTTTGCAGTCAACATCACCAATGACCCTCTTACCTGACTCAATCGTTGACGCGTTTGAACTGACTTGGCTTTTAGACTCAGAAACGGATTTAGAATCTACCTCTAGCGAATTAGCTGCCAGCACCTTGTCAGCCATCTTTCCCATGTTTTCAGCATTCAACTCCTGTGTCGTGTCAATGATCCCAGTGTCAATCTTCTTTGACTTCTCTTTCTCTTCTTTCTCATCCTCACCGCTTCCCCACCATTTCTTCTGCCAATAATCATCTTCAATTTTATACTCTTGGATTATAGTTTCCAAATCAAGAGTTTTATAAGCAACAGCAATGTTTCCATAAGGGTCAAGATAACACTCCCTGTCTGGATCCCATTTATTTGCTCTTTTTGCCTCAGAAAAGATACCAGATATTCTGATCATTTTGTTTATAGCTAACTGCTTTCTGTAACCATACTTCTGTTCTTCAGTTCTGTCATCTTTCCAAGGAACAGGTTCAGATTTTGCCATGAATGCATATCCAACCGCATCCTCCTCGGGTAACAACTCGCTCCAGTCGTAACCTTCATCGTCATGAATCACTGCAAGAGCTCTAGATTTTTCTTTGTTATCTTCAATCTGTTTCATTCTTGGTGGCTCCGATTTGTTCTGATGATAAATCGCCTTCTTGTAGTAGTCTTCTCTAAATGGGTTTTCAGACTCATCAGCATACGCGTTTCTGCATTCACGCTTAAAGTGACCTTTCTGTTTGCACTTGAAGCATGTCACCTTAGACTTGTCAAAGCCCAACTTGGTAGATGGTCCACCAATTGACTTTCTCCCGGTTATCCCCATGAAACGCTGTGCTCGACGAACTGCAGTGGCCATACACCACTTTATGTCGATTAATTCCATCTCCTCAGGATCTATCTGATCATAATCTTCTTTCGTCAGGTTGGTGATGCCTATCTTCCCTTCTACAAGACTTTCATAAGATTCTAGCACAGATGCTAGGAAAACCATCTGTTGTTTGGCAGACTCCTCGCTGAAGTTCTGAGCGTTCTTTAACTCTACAACGATGTTGCATTGAAATAAGTTCTTTGCATCAAACTGGTTTGAATTTGATGAAGATCCACTGTGATAACCACTGTGATATCCACTGCTTTGACTTTCTTTGCTTGTTGTAGAGACATTCTCAGCAGAAAATGCAGTCTTGGGAGATGTGTTCTTTGGCATCATACTCTTTGGATAATACAAATCCAAGTTCTGCTGGTATGATGTGTGATTGACTTTGTATGTCTTCTTTAATTCCAACTCATGACTCTCTATTCTCTCAATCAGCAAGTCTACTGTCAATGATTATGGTGGCTTAATAGTATTCTTTAGCATCAATGCATAATATTGCCAATCCATCTCATCTGGTAATGCATCAAACAATTTGTCGACTAGCTCTTCTCGAGAATAGAGAATATCATGTCTCTCCAGTTCCAGTTTCAGATGCCCAAACATCTCTATCATTTTACAAACTGATTCATTCTTTAAACACCCAAACAAGTCAAACTCTTTTCTAAGTAGTTTCTTTTTGTTTTTCACAATTTCTTCGCTTCCTATACATTTGTTTTTCAATTTGTTCCAGAGATCTGTAGCACTAGAGTATTCGATCAAAGATATTATATCTTCTCTGACGGACTGAAACAGCAACGCAATACATTTTTGCTCAGCAACAAACAAATCTATCCCCTCATTTGTTGTTAAGGTTTCACCTTTTTTGTTTCCATTTTGGTATCCATTTTTTAAACTCTTCCAACTAGGAAAAGCAAAAGCCATCAACCAATCTTCAAACTTCTTTGCCCACCGACTGTATTCTTCTATAGCCATCAACTTCGGGGGTTTGTTGTAGGTTCCGAAAGCACTTTCAACCTCCAATGCATCCGATAGCTTTTTCTTTTGATTCTGCATGTTCTCATTGGTGTTACTAGAAGATGTATCATTTCCACTATCTCCAGCAAACGTAAAGACATCATAAAACGGATTGAAATCATCCATCTTGTACCTGGAACAATTAACAAAAGCTTAGATAATTCTTGGTTTTGCAAAATGACAGATTCAAACGGAATCTGTTAAAGCTTATTGGTTCAAACGGTATAGTTCAAACAAACTGGTTCTTTTCAAACAAAATCTGTTATTCCGTTTGAAACAATCACTAATCAAGTTTTCAAACAAAAACTAGTTTCAAACGTGATGTCACTTTCAAACTTGATGTCACTTTCAAACGGGAACCACTTTCAAACTTTTAGACACTTTCAAACGGGAACCATTTTCAAACTTTTAGACACTTTCAAACGGGAACCACTTTCAAACGGTATGTCACTTTCAAACTTGATGTCAAGCTTCAAACGATATGACGGCAGCAATTTACGAACAGTTTCAAACGGACAAGATGATTTCGATCAGTTTTAAGCCGTATTTTGGTCTCAAATTTTCAAGGATTAGTTAATATAGTGTTTCGTTTGAAATGTGAAAGTTTTAGACCGTTTCAACCGTGAAATATATCCGAAACAGAAAAAGAATGAGTAGAAGTAAGAATATCCGATGAATTCAAGTTGCAATGGTATGAACTCCTCGTCTTGAGCTCTGATACCACTTGTTGGATCGTTGTCGTGGCCCTAAACGTCAGTAAAAGTAGTTCATCTTAGTTTACAGAGGCGGAATCAAAGTAAACCAAGTCACAACAGCTTGTTTCTTCTTAATATCTTCTCTATTACTGATTTCCGAGACTTTACAATGAGTTCTGATACAAATTTGGCAGCACCTCTTCTCACATACAATGACCATGTCTATTTGAAATGAGCATACACATCTCCTATTTATAGTAGAGACCCTTCCGTTTGAAGGTGACACAACCTGCTTCAAACGGGACACTCCTTAAACGGACAAGCACTTTCAAACGGTCATGAGATCTTCAAACGGACAGGACCATTTCAAATGGACAGGTTACTAAAAACATGTTTAAACCCTAATTCCAACACTATTGCTCACTCATTAAACCTATCTAGACATAAGACTCGATAAGACGTAGTTAACAGACACTCAGTGCACCAACACGATGCAAGCCCTTGGAATTTCAAGTCGGAGACCGTGTCCTACTCAAGGTATCCCCTTGGAAGGGAGTGGTGAGATTTGGAAAGAAAGGAAAACTTGCGCCACGATATGTTGGACCATTTAAGATTGTTGAAAGAATGGAAAGGTTGCCTACCTACTAGAGTTACCTCTTGAACTTGGGAATATTCACCCAACATTCCACGTGTCCAATTTGCGTAAGTGTTTAGCCGATACTGATCTTCATATTCCACCCGACGAGATTCAAGTTGATGAAACGATGCACCTTGTCGAGAAACCTGTGGAGATAGTGGATCGTGAAATCAAGCAACTGAAGAACAAGCGAATACGATTAGTCAAAGTTCGCTAGGAGTCCAAACATGGCCCAGAGTTTACTTGGGAACGTGAGGACCAAATGAAGGCGAAATATCCACATTTGTTTTCACAAGTTTCCTCTAGTTAAAATTTCGAGACGAAATTTCCTAAAGTAGGGGAGACTGTGACCACTGTGCTCTGTAAACGATGTACGATGTAAAACAATATCAATTATCAATAAAACGATGTTTTTTTGTGTTATATTTGTGTATTTGTGTTTGACGATTTTACGATTTGATTCGAGTTCGATTTCAAGCTTTAAATCGCTTTCTAGAAAGTTATATGCAAACTGATGCGTAAACATAGTCAGTTTAACGCGAAAAACACTCCAGAATAGTGACATAGGCTTACCATACCTTAAATAACCCTTACATAACTTAGAAATAAGTTTTGGATGGTTTGGTGTAACGAAAACAAGTTTATTCGATCGTAGGGACTATTTGTGTCAAACTGTGAAACTATGCCGATTCGTATAGTAACGAACATTTCAGAACTTGATCATAAGTTAAACATACCATAAATGTCCTTTACATAGCTTAGAAATAGGCTTTGAGGGGTTCGGTGTGCAAAAATAAACTTATTTGATCAACAGGGACTAAAAGCGTCAAAAAGTGCATAAGTTTGCATTTACGCGCATATCTTATGTTCTGAACATATCCGGACATCCAAAAATTTTTGTAAACGTTAAAATATTTTATTTTAATGATCGGAATGCAAAAATACCATTCGTCGTGTAATTTGGATCGTTTTCGCGTCCGTTCGAGTTTTCGTCGTAATTAACCAAATAACGTGACCGTACGACCAAACGAACCGACATCCGAGATGTTTTCAAGCATATTTCATGTTCCCTATACTTTAACTTCATTGTGGAGCCTTGAAATGGGGTTAACGGGGCTTAAACGTGTGGAAAATCAAGTTTTAAGCATGCAGGGACCTGTTCTGCCATTTTTGGAAACTTGAAACTGATCTCCCTCGTGCCACGCGCCAGAACCAGGTCATCCTGGAGCGCCACGTGACACAGCCAGATTCCAGATTTTCCATTTTTCAGCAAACAACAGCTGAATCCTAGTTTTAATCCTTGGTTTTTCAATTCTATGAGCTGGTTTGCCTATTTTGCAAGTTGCCCAATCCATTTTTAACAAGTGTAAGGTCAAGATTGAGCTTCATAACACTTGGAATGATCTTGTTGATCCAAACTTCCAATAAATAGCATGGGTTTTCTCATTTCTTCTTTGCTAATTCCATTCAAATCAGCTCTCATCTGATTATTGAAGCTATCCCTTTGGTTGAAGGCTTCAATCTTTAGTTTTATTATTCTAATCTTCAAGCTCGGACCTTTTGTAAGCTTCTTTCATGCTTGTTTATGCTTTCCAAGCGTGAAAGTCAAACAGTGTTTGACTTTCTGCTTTGACCATGAATTGGTCAACACAAAGTTCGTTCGAACTTTGCAACGTGAGCATAATCACGATGGTTATAGTCCCTTGTGACTATACCTACTGATTACCACGTTGATTACTCGAACTGACGAGTCAAAGTTTCGGTCAAAATACATGTTTATGCGTATTTTGCGACGAAGCTATTTTCGGGTATCAAAACACTTTGTTTTGATATCAAACTTGTTTTCTAACTTAGTTAAACATGTTTTAACATGTTTAACTCGTCACTTTTAGTCTAGTCAAGCGGTCTTGACAACCGCTTAGACTTTCGAACCCGACCCGTTTGGTCGATCGTTAGGATCCGACCAAGCATTTATTGTGACCATAGTTGTATAGGGAATAACCTTCCGAGGTTATACCTTATGGTCACTTAGTTTAATTAGTTGTATGATAGGTAGTTTATATGCCTTAGGAAAATGACCAAAATGCCCTTTTCATGCATAATGTGATTTTAAGCATATGTAACTTAAATTTTGTCACTTAAACTGATTATGCAACATATTTAAATATGTTAGGGCATATAATACTTGTCAAAGGACTAGTTAGGTGTCTCGAACGCGCATTCGCGCGAACGACGCGTTAAAGTAGCATAAGCTACCTTAATGGGTCGTAACGGGTCGTAAGCACTTAGGATAGGTTCCGATCTAGAATGTAGGCTTTGTTAAACCATATCACATGAGTTCCAATACTCACATGGTTTATGAGACCGCATTCTACCCGATCTTCCGATTTAGGTGTCGATTTATTAACTTAGCGATCCGATTACTAGGTGCTACTTGATTTCCTTGATTAGCCGAGCTTTGTTAAATTCATTAGATCGAGGATACTTTGCAATTCAATGTGAGAGTACATAGTTCCCCTATTTTACTCTTTTCAATTGTTTTGGGTGATTCATATGTGTTAAACGTTTTTGATGCTTTTAACGATGATTTCAAAAAACGAATACTATGGTTTATATTAAACAATAACAATTTCGATAATGTGAACGAATTTGTTGGACGTATTTACATAACGAATGACATTCATTAGCTTTGGCTAAGCCGAACAGTACTAGGTTATGGTACCATAGGATCTGACAAATCCCATTATCGGACTGCCACCATGGTTATGTATGGGGGTTATGTGGGTAACGACTGAACCTGATGATTGTTAACTTACCCTTTGGTGGTTTGTTAATACGAGTTGAACGATGGACGAGTTACGAAGGTTTGAATGTTATAAGTGAGACGACCAAAAGTAGTTTTCACAATTAAAACGAGAACAATTTGAACGATTGAACGATTTTGAACGATTGAACGATTTTGAACGATTGAAATGATTGAACGATTTAAACAAGTTAAATGAATTGAACGAACGATTGGTTTTTGGTTGGTGTTTAGATAACGGGACGGGTGTAATGTGATAAAAGCATGGTAGATACGCCGCTGGTACTACTTATATATAAGTGTTTTTATCATATTATATTCCGTGGCGTTATTTAGGCCACTTGGACGAACGATTTTCAAACGAGACACGCAACGATGTTTACTAAACGATATAAACCATACGAGTTTTATTACGAGAATAATTTACGATTTGGTTTACATAAACAAATGTTTTGGGTTAAGATTCATGGCATCGAGGGTTTATAAACTATAACTAATCTGTTTTGACTTGATTATTCATTTTACAATACAAATGTTTTAGAAAAACAAGGTTTTCAAATAACAACTCATGTAGGTGTACGAGTTTTTGCAACATGTATACGAGCTAAGAATCTGATACTCTCACAAAACCTATGTGCTCGCGGGAATTTCTTTGCAGATTTTATTTTCACGTATGTTTCAGGTGGTGTTGAATGATGTTGATTGCAAATAGGATGCATGCTCACTTAGGACTGGACGAGGTCTTAGTGACTTAATAACGATGATAGACTATGTTTAACTTGTTTGTTTTGTTTCAAAGACAATGATTAATATTTAATAATTCAATAAAACGAAACTTTTGAATCCATGGTTGTGAAACAATAATTCTGCCGCTCCATTCCACAACGTTTCCACCGCGGTTTCGTTGTTTTACGCGGTCGGGGTGTGACATGACCATACAATGATATGATTCTCTTACCCTCGAAACTCATAAAAAGAATGTTTGTAAATATTTATTTACTGCTTTCTGTTTTTACATTTGAAAAATGCAAAAATACCAAAAAGATTTTATGTGTGTTTTAATATAATCTTTATAAAAGCCAAAAAGATTTTATTTCTATTTTATTTTTTATTGCCCGATGTTGGAACTCTAGTCTTTTCCACCTGAAAACCTGTTCGAAACCTAAAAACAATTGCATCTTCATAAACGGTCAAAGCTAACAAGTTTTGAAAGTTAAAATCTAATATTGATCAATTTTTAAACTTTCAAAATGTTGTAGGTTGGTAGTTGATTGAGAGTTGGTCACATGTGTGTCATTTGTTTATATTGATTATATTCCAAGCGGTTGTTCTCATTACGCGTTTAGCTCTGTTGTGTGTGTAGATGAGGTATCTGAACCAGCTAAAGTCGAAGAGAACGTGTTAGATGACAAGTTGTGGAATGAAGACACGAGATGGTTGCAAACCGTGCATCAAGATGGTCGAGTTGCAGCTGACCACTCATCAACTCCTCAAGGATCTAAAGATTAGAAGATAAACGTCTCATAAGCAACGTTCAAGGGGGAGTTTGCTGATGCACTTCCTGACTGTGACAAGTGAAGACATCTGAAGATCCGACAGTGTGAAGAATGAACCATCACAAGCAACATCCAAGGGGGAGTTTGTTGATGCATATTTGTGGATGTGGCTCGTTTTGGTTCGGCTCGGTTACGAAGTGAAGACCGAAGTCAAGATATCCTCCTATCTTGACTTGGTAAGACGTTTCCTTTATAACGTGTTGTAAAGCTGATACAAGAACTACATGCGACATGTTACGAAAGCCAAAGCCACGAAAAAGATGTCTGTGCATGTTATTGAATGTGACAAAGAACTTGCTGATTTAATGTTCACGAAGAACCTTCTTCGGTGCATAAGTCTTTCATGAAGAAGTCATCCACGAAGAATCTGATAACGAAGAACATAGTTATTCGCTGGTATATGTCAACGAAAAACCATAGTTGCATGCAATAATGGATCTCACGAAAGATGTGTATGTTTCGTGGATGCATGTGGAAGAAAAACCTTATGCATATTGGGCCTGAGTCTTTCATTATGCATATTGGGCCTAAGTCTTTCATGGCCCATTCCTCTTTGGTGAAGTTTGAGAGAATTTTCTTATACTATCCTTGTAACCAAACTTTGCTCGAATTAATACACTTGAGCTTTAAACTTTGAATCTTTTCTTGTGTTTGTGTGTTCTTTGGCTCGGTTTACATACCCACTTCGATTCCGCACTCGTGTGTATGTTATATTACAAGGGAGTAGGTGTATCTTGATCCTCCGAGTGGACCTACGCTAATAGATTTCTCCATTTTGGTTTTTAAAAGCTTGATATGTCAAACTTAGATACGTCAAACTTAGAAAACCAATATTTCTTCTTTACTAATATCATTAGAAGCATCTTAGAAAATGTCACTATCTTAGATATGTTAAACATAGAAAATAAATCTCGAGGATTAAAAGCATACATGTTTTCTACCAAACTAGTTGGACCAATATCATCATTTTCTTGCATATAATAATTAATATTTGAAATTTGACTGATATCATCATTTTCTTGCATATCATTAGGCTCGTTAGCAATATTCGAACTTAGACCAATATAATCATTTTCTTGGAATTTTCTTTTTTTTTAAATTACTAAATAAGAACTTGATTAGAATGTGGTTTCATCTTTAAAGTTTCAAGTACCCTAATTTTAAGGGAAATTGGATTTTAATAATCTCACATAGAGGTGGCTGGCCAAAATATTCATACCTTCAAATATTGTATAACAACCCTAAAGAAAACCGACATCCTCATAAATTTTCCGACACCCTAAAAATATTTTAAAATATACCAATATGTCCCTAAAAACACCCCATACGTAAAAACGGACCCCGAATACCTTTTATATTATTAAAAATAATTAAAAATTAAATTTTTGGGTTTGACGCGGGGCGCGTAGACCCCTTAGGGATCTTACGCGGGCCGCGAGAGATCGAAAATGTGGCGCAGCCCGGTGCTGCCACATGGCCCAACACCCGTCGACCCTATGTGCATGACCCGGATCAGCTACAACCCTAGCCACCTACTAGGCGGGCCGCGTAGCCTCTTGCTACGTTTTACGCGGGCAGCGTAAAACCCGAAATAAGGCCCTATAAGTAGAGGGCATTGGCCTTCAGTCGAAAATCGCTCAGAAACGTTTTCTTTCTCTAAATTCTAAAGTATAGGCATAATACTCGGGTATAATACCCCCCTAAATAACGAAGTTCTGCTCCGTTGTAAGTATCATAACCCCTGGATACGTATTAGATACTCTGCACAATTGATCTAACGGCTGTCGTGGTTCTGCCCGACGTAGTCGTTGGAATGCCGTCTCGGGGAGGGTATTACTAATGTTAAAATGGGTTATTATACTAACACGTGTGCATTTGTGTAAAATATAGATTGTCACCAGGAAACCCTAATGGATAATCTAAGACAACAATGTGAGTAATCTCTTTTTGTAAATTGTTTTTACAAAACCTCACACGATTAATTATATATTAAACAATTATTGAGTATTTGTAAGGATACAATTATCGTCGGTATGTTGGGGTTTTGTATACAAAATTAGTTACTACCTTGCGAGGAGTAACTTTTCCACAAGTCGGGTTTGACAGTACCGTGGGTGGTAATTGATATAACTTGGAAACAAATGTAATTGCGAGACCGCCCTCAATACTGTACAATGAATTTTATTTAAACTTGATTAAACTGGGATTCACTCACCAGTATTTCCCACTGACAAAATGTTTTAAACGCGTTTCAGGTAACAAAATGTGAAAGCCAAATAGAAGCCAGCTGGACAGCACTGAAGACTTGAAAAAGTGGCAATAAAGTTACCTAAAAAGAAATAGATGTTTTTATTAAATAAAAATAGGATTTATTCCTATGAAAATGTGTGTATTTAAAACTTGGGATTTAGCCCATGTGTTTGATATTATGAAATGTGGTATTTTACTCTGATAAAATATTG